>CM053407.1:4900350-5005253 GCA_028644305.1 Xerus rutilus | reverse complement strand
TTGCTCACATCAGTGACGTCCCGCCAGCACACGTGACAGTCCATTTTCTGTTCCTCGGTCTCCCCTTACTGGCCTTTTCTGGCTCCAGTGTTTTCTGGCTTTTGTGTGTGTGTGTGTGGTGGTGCTGGGTATTGAACCCAGGGCCTTGCACATGCCAGGCAAGCACTCTACCAACTGAGCTATGTCCCCAGCCCCTCTAGTGTTTCCTGAGGTGGAAGTTCAGTCGAATAGAGAAGACACAGGGAGAGGCAGTCAGGCTAGAGAGCAGGAAGCCCAGGCAAGTGAACATGGGATGCAGTCTGACACCACAGGACGAAGCCAACTAGGGAGAGCAAAGGTGGCTCAGGAGGCGCCCTGAGTGGGCCACATGCTCACCTTGAGGAGCAGCAGGGTGGGCCTGGAGTGGGGACAAAGGAGCCACCAGGAGGGGGCATGTAGGAGAAGCTTCCCAGGGTTTCATTAGATGTACTCGCAACATTGTCACGCACATAAGGATAGCAGCATCCCTGTTGTTACAGTGTTATGACCTAGTTACAATGTAGCGTTATGACTCCTGCATTGAGAGCTTTCTTCCTGGTCATCAAATGTGCCTTTACAACCACAGTTTCAGTGGTTATGATCAAGATTCATGTCTTTCAGAAGTTTCTTGTAAACTGGGTGCAGTGGCGCACACCTATAATCCCAGAGGCTTGGGAGGCTGAGATAAGAGGATCGCGAGTTCAGAGCCAGCCTCAGCAAGAGTGATGTGCTAACCAACTCGAGACCCTCCCTGTCTCTAAATAAAATACCAAATAGGGCTGAGCATGTGGCTCAGTAGTTGAGTGCCCCTGAGTTCAATCCCCAGTATCAAAAAAAAAAAAAAAAAAGTTTCTTGTAGAACATCATTCTGTACCCAAGTCAGGTGCCTTGGTGCATGTGTTGTGGAGACTTCTGCCCCCTTTTGGAACTCAGTGCCAAGTGGCTCTGCTTTAGCCTTCCTGCAGCTTGCAAGTCCCAGCTTTCCCTGAAGCGCGTCCTGCTCTCATGGATGGTCTCTGTAGACTCCCCCACCCTCAGGATACAATTTATTCCAATGAGATCATCACACAACCTCATCCATAAAAATGAATCTTGCTTGAGTCCAGCCTTGTGCTAGGCCCTGTCATCTCATGTCACAGCTCTGTCGAGGTGGCCTTCAGGGCAACGGTGTGCAAGTCCTTATTACCTCCTCTCAGCACGGGACACCTCCTCAGAGAGGGTGAGTAGTTTGCTTGCATAAGAGCAGCTGGTCCAGGCAGCTGAGCAGCCCCAGGTGTGCTCACTCAGGGTCTGAGGCTCAGGCCAGGCTTCCTGCGACTCCTGCTGTTCTGCCCTTCCTGGTTTGAAGACAACGATCCTTGATAGAATCAAAACCAAATAAGACTTCAGCAGCTCTGTTTTTTCATCTGGTCAGTTTCACCATCTGTCCCGAGCAGGGAGCCTCTTTCTTGTTCCTGTTTCTCTGAACAAAACAAAAATCCACTGAGAAGCTGACACGGCAGGATTTGTGAGCCTCCATCAGGTGGCTCCTCGCTTTCTTCAGCGGCTCAGCTGCGGCCCTCTCTCCTGTACCTCCTGAGTGATGGCCAGCCTGGCAGCAGTTGAGAAGGTGGCATGGAGTCTGGCTGATACTGAGTTTGCATCTTGAATCCTGACAACACACCACGTACCAGCTGTGGAAAGCAAGTGACCCATGTCTCCCTGCCTCAGTGTCCCTTGGTGGACACCGACACTCTTGTGTCCACACTCCTCGTACCCCTCCACTCTATCTGGGCTGGCCTAGGACTCAGTTATCAGCACAAAGCAGTGGACACCCTGCTAAGCCATCCCCCATCCAGGCCACTCCCGGCAGTCTCACTCTCAAGCATCGGGGAGCTCTGTGTCACCCTGGAAGACTCTGGGCTGCCCTGCTACAAACCCAGGTGGAGACTGGACATGGAGAAGCATGGAGGAGAGGAAGGGGCCTGGCCAGCCCAGAATGCCAGCTCAGCCTGGCTCCCAAGCCCCAGTGAGCCAGGCCAGATGCTCAGTGCAGACCAGCCCTCAGGAGGCCATGGCCTCAGGGGACAGCATGCTGGACAGAAGAATGTCTGCCTGAGTCTAGTCGACCCACAGAATCAAGGAACTTATGGAATGGCTATTGCTTTAATCCACATAATTTGTAGGTCACAATAGAGACTCGAAACATGAAGAACGTAGTGACGCTCATGGTGTTCAGCATGGTACCCAACGGAGACAGTTTCCCACGTGGAGGCTACTTGCATTTGACTTTGCCAAAACCATGTCTATGTTTCAGACTAATCCCTTGAGACTCATCCCTAGTACACATTCCCCTAATGGAAAGATCCAGGCCATCTGAATCATCGATGACTCTCTCTCCCTCTGTGCTGTGACCAGATAGGAGTCACTCTGCTCATCCTCCCCTTGAGGGCAGTCAGGGAAGCGCTGGGCAGGGCAGGGGCTGAACCCACTGTCATGATGCTGTACAGTCTTTGACACCCTGCCACTTCTGCTAAGCCAGTGTGGGACTCCTGTGACTGGGGGCTTGTAGCCAGAAGCCTCTGGTGGCTCTGAGTCTGGGATGAGGACCTTCTTGTAAAACAGCCATCCTTTCCTGCAGGAGCCAAGGAGCGGCTGCCTCCTTACCTGGGCCCAAGGGGTGGCATGGTTCAACCTGCCCTCTGCTTCACAGAGCTTTTCTACTCCGTGAGTGAGGTCAACTGTTCCATCCCCTGGGGTCCAGGTCTGGGAGAAAGTGGAGCCGAGAAGCCTGACAGGTAGTAGTGATGGGTACAAAGACGCACCCCAGGAAGACACTGGGGTGCTGTCCTCCACCCGGGATGATGGATAAGACTGGAGGGTGAGTCTACACAACAAACGGGGAACTGTTCTCTGACGTGCAGGAGTCGGGGAAAATCACTGTAGTCATGTTATTTGATGACTATAAAGATAAAACTCCTCTTTTAAAGTGATATTGTGTAGTTGAAAGTTGTTTTCATAAAAAAGGCATTGCTTTCTTAAGATATTGATGCATTGAGACTTTGATGCACTGTGGAGGGCTGACAGGTCCTGTAATTTTCCCCAAGCTAACGAAAAGTGAGCAACAGCAGTCCTGATGCCTCATCAGTAGGCAGCAAGTAAGGCCCAGGACTTTTTTTTTTAATATATTTTTTAGTTGTAGGTGGACACAATACCTTTATTTTATTTTTATGTGGTGCTGGGAATTGAACCCAGTGCCTCACGCATGCGAGGCAAGCGCTCTACCACTGAGCCACAACCCCAGCTCCAAGGCCCAGGACTTTAATGGTGCCACTGAGCAACAGGTGCCCCAGCAGTTTCAGTATGTTGACATGAAGACAAAGTGAAAGCAGAGTTAGGTCAGACCATCCTCGAAATTGCATGAACACACAATTTTCAGGATCCAATGAGTTCCTTCAACAACCTGCGATAGACCATGCTGTTTCTTTCTGCAGTCACTGAAAACCAACTTCGGCATTTAATTCCTGTTCCTCATCCCAGTGGTTAGACAACACTATGATGTAGGTTTCAATGTTGCCCCAGTGCTAACTTCATGGGAGCAACGGTTTTAAGATGGTAAAAACATCCCAATTAAACCGGTATTTCTGTCTGCTTGCTGGCGGAATTGGGTTTAATGTGATGTAGGACCACATCTAACCGAGACTTTACGTCAATAATGATGTTTTGTACAATGTACTGATACAAAAGACATATCTTTTTATTAAAGCCAAAAATACTTAAGCAGATTCCATATTACACCAGACCTAAGACTGCGTTACTTTCTTTGCTATTTAAACAAATGTTAGGAATTTCATCTCAGCCAACGAGTTCCATCCCCACACTAAGTTAATGTGGCTCTACAGAGTTTTGAAACTTTGTAAATCTGTTTCCCTAGTAGAGTAAGTGAAAGGATTTCAAAATCTCATATAATTAAAGTATTGGCATTTGTGGCTTTAAAGTGCTATTACAATGAGAGTCATGTAATTCTACAGCAGTAGTGCATTTGGAGCCAGGGCTCAAGGTCATCTGCAGGAGAGTGGGCATGGGGTGGAGGGTAGGAAGGGGCGATGTCAGTGCCACCATGTCAGCTGGGGCCCATGGGCAGCTCCAGGGAGCTGAGTGCTGACAAGAAGAACATTGTGCCACTCTGTCCATCAGGCAAAAGGAGGCCTGGGAATGCTGGACTGCTGGGGACTGAGGCACAAAGGCTACCCTTATGGTCCCCATCAGGGCCACTCACACTTCCCGGACTGGTGGTGGGAACAGGGAGGCAGGTGTTAGACAAGAGGATTCAAAGGAGCAAACAGCGCTAGGATTCAGAGACCAAGCCATTTCTTTGTCCTAAAGAACTAGTATGGGAACAGACAGTGGGAAGCTTCTTTTCCAACCTGTCCTGGCTATGGGAGTGTCACAGAAAGCACACAGGCAATCCTCTCCAGCCTCCTGATCTCATTCGTTCAGCAAAGCTTAAGAGCAGGCTTTCAGCTCTATGGGTCACCTAGGTTGAGGGGACACAGGTGCCTTCAGAAAACACACCACAGGCCATAAGACTCTCAGAGGAGGAGCCAGACTTGGGCAGAGGACACCAAGTTGTGGGAAGTGCTGTTGGGGACCATGGGTGCTCCCTGAAATGGTGGGGGCGTGTGTGGACTAGAAGGGTGGGTGGGGTCAAGGAGTTTGGCTAGACCAGAAATTTTCCTACACCAGCTGACAACATTGAGCCCTTCATCCTACCAACAAAGGTGCCAACCCGGAGGATATTAGGCAGGGGAGTTCCCATGCCTAAAGTTTAGAGAGGAGGAGAAGCCAGGCTGGTGCTGCTCAGCTTGAAATGGAGGATGCTCCAGGTCTGAAGAGAGAGGCATTTCTGGGGCTGTACCCACAGGGCGTCATGAACCATATGATGGGGAGAGGTGTGGCTAAAGCTATGGAGGAGGCCAAGGGTCTTACCTTTCAAAACCGGGTTGATTTTGACATCACGGGAGAACACAGAACGGGAAAGTTTCTGAAGAGGAAAGTCCAATGAGAGGAAAATTTAGTTCACTATGCCTGAGAGTGGAATAGATGTGCTGCCATTGTGGAACTGAATCATCAGCATAAATGCACGTGGTGCCATGGGAATGGAGAGAGAATCCACGGAAAAGATGGAAAAGTTGCCAGGGCAAGGGTGGCAGTTAGGTAGCACACCCCCCTGCCCCTTTCCGCCTGGCAGGCATTGCTGATCAGTCACACCCTCTTTCATTCCGAACCCTATGCTGCTGAAGTCAATGGGAAAGGATTTCTAGAAGGATCGATGGCCAATAAGGGTAAATATTGCGGGAAGATCAAACAGAATAAAGTCTGAAATAGACTGGTGGGTTGACATTTTGGAAGGTGTTGATGGTTTCTTTTTTTTTAAATATTTTTTTTTAGTTGTAGATGGACACAATGTCTTTATTTTATTGCTTTGTATGTGGTGCTGAGGATCGAACCCAGGGCCTCACGCATGCGAGGCAAGCGCTCTACCGCTGAGCTACAATCCCAGCCCGACTGATAATATTTTGATGCATTTATTTCCAGGCTTTTGTTTTACACATCTATAAACCTATATCCTTACATAGTTGCAATTATGCAAACAACATGTGTCCTGAGTTTTTGCTTAATATTATATTATTTCCAGTTTTGTATTTACCTTTTCTTAACTGTGAAGCCTGGGTCATTTCTGAATTTTGTTTTTACAATAATGGTTGTAATAAACTCTTTTAAAACATAGTCTTCATTTCAATTTTAATATTTACTTAGTGTGGATTTCTAGAAGAATCAAAATACTTAAACATTTTAAGTCTCTTGATATAATAAAATACATTTTGAAAACATTACACCAGTGCACCAACTAGCAGTGTATATACATATTTAAATGACTACACAGTTTTAAACTATTGTGTTATTTTTTTCTTAAGCTGTTGTAAGTCTTTTTGGAAACTAGATTAATATAATAGTACAAACTAGATTAATATAATAGTACAAATATCAACACAAGGGACCTATACATGTGTTTGCACATAGGAATACGTGTATACACACATGTACACACGAATTTTTTCTCCAATCTTAATAACTGACCAATATAAATAAATCCAAAAGGCTCTAATCACCCTTTATACATGAAAGTGATAATGAAACTATCTCCTTTCTCCCTTGCTTACGGGGAGGGCAAAAGAAACTAACTTATAAAGCAGATTATTGAGCTGGTATACCAGGAGGTCTTAAAAATGCATAGATTAATGAGACAGCCCACTAGAGCTTATTTTATTCTTTAAAGCAACTAGTGCATAAGTAATATTATCCCAATTTTTACCAGGGAAGGAAACTGAGGCTCAATGATGTTAATTAGCTTGCCCTAGGCCATGTAATTAGCAGGCAGTGGGACTCCAACGAAGGCCCAGCCCTGTCTCAGCTGGATTTCTGCACTTCCTTTCCCATGCAGGGCTGGGCAGGTCGGGTGCAGAGCTCCCCCAACAGCAGACATTCTCGGGTCTTTGGAAGGACTCCCTCTGGGCCTTTCTTGGGTCTTTCTGAGACTAGCTCTTGGTTTCTGTTTGGTCAGGCCTTGGGCAAAGGCCTTCAGCAGAAAGCCCGGCTCCAAGGCACAGGAACACCACCCTCCACAGCCTCAGCCCCACCTGAGGAGAGCAGCCAGCTCTCAGGTCATGTTTATCATAATCCTATAACAAAATGCTCCCATAGAGAATCAGACAGCTGGAAGCCTGTTTCTGAGAATTCTGCAGGGCTGTGACAGCTCCCTGTGATAAAATGTCCGTTGAGCAGCTCGGTGCTCTAGATCTAGAATCTAGGGCCTGGCTTGGGCTGCAGAATCCACCTCACCTGCCTCTGTGGTTAAAATTCAAATGGGATAGAGTTTCCCTCTGCGGTAGCTTTCCTTTGTCCCCCCCACCCTGCTTCCTCCCCCCTTTCCTCCCTCCCTCTCCTTTCCTTCCTTCCTTCCATTTCTTCTCGTACCTTCTCTCTCACTCCCTCCTTCCCTCTCCCCTCCCCAGCCCCTGCTCTCACTCTTCTTTCTCACCTCTTTCTCTCCCTTCTTCCTTCCCTCCTTTCACCAATCCCTCCTCAGGTATACCTGATTCTGGTCACCTAGGGAGGGGTGCTGTGCTCTGGTAGGTTTGGGTGTTGCCATCCTTAGGATTTGGAATGTTCCCCAAACGCCCAGGTGTCAAAGGCTAAGCATGGTGCTATTGACCGGGCAGTGAAAACTTCAAGAGGCCCAGCATGGTGGAGGATTTAGGTCATTCAGGACTTGTCCTGGAAGGCCATAGTGGGACCCTGATCCCTTCGGATGCCATGAGGTGGGCAGCTTCCTATGCCGCACCCTCCCACCCTGACATGCCTCGCCACAGGCACCAAAGCAGTAGCACAACTATGGACTGAAACCTCGGACACTGTGAGCCAAAATAAACCTTTCCTCTTTTCATGTTGATTTTGTTACTGTAACAGCGGATCAGCACAGGTGGTGAGAAGGAAGCCCAAGCATGTGGCCTCAGCACAGACGCCTTTCTCATCCTTCCCTCGTGACACCGGGGGCTGCTGGATGATCTCTGTGACCCACTCATCTGGGACACTTAGTCCTGCCAGGAGCTTTCCCACACTTCTTCCTGACTTGTGTTGGTTCTGTGGCTTCTCTTGGCATCCACATAACCAATTAGGCTTGAGGGAGCCTAGACTGGGGAAGGAAGGACCAAAGTGTTTCATCCTGAGCCAGACCGGGGCTCGGCTGCTCTGCCCAGCCCTGCAGTGTCCCAGGGAAGAGAGGCCCACACGGCAGGTCTCAGCGTTCTGCAGTCGCGTGGGGCCCGCACACGGGATGACTGTCTCTCTGGATAGCACTCTCTTCGCTGTTTTAAACGGTGGCTAGAGACCTATAACACAAAGCTTGCCATTTTAACTACCTTACGAATGGCAGTACAGTTCCGTGGCGCAAAGTGCAGTGCTGTTCAGCCGCCACCACGCCCGCCTTCCCTGAAACTGTCCCTGTCATAAATCTCCCCGTTCTTCCTCCCCTGTCCCTGGCAACCGCTACCCACTTTCTGTCTCTGTGAATTTGATGACCAGGGCCCTGTGGAAGTGACCTCCTCGTTTCACTTGGCACAGCGTCCCCAGGGTTGGCCGTGGTGAGCACACGTCGGGACGTCCTGTCTAGGTCGTCATCACGTGCCACAACACTTTTGCTTTTCCATTCGCTGGTCAATGGACTCTCGGTGGTGGTATTAATTCAGCACGAAGGTTTCACGTGCCAGCAGTGTAGCAGCACAGTATTTGCCAACAGTGGCACGACTGTGACTAACGCAGAGGAGGAAGCCTCTCCCTCGGACGTTAAGTGCCACTAAGTAGCAATGGCAAAAAGGGAGGCAGTTTCCTCCCACTTCAGGAAACCACTGCAGAACAGATGGCCCTTCATGTGTGTGTCCTGTTCCATTTTTCATAATACAGTTGGCCTTGAATAAGAAAATGAACAAAATAAGTTGCAGAAATATTAATGGAAAAACTTGAAAAACACCATGTACAGTTTCCATCTTTGAGGGGCGCTGGAAATAGTAAATCTAAATTACAGATCTAACATGGCCATGCCTAACCACTGTTCGTACTGGTTCTGGCTCCAGCGACAGATGCAGCTATGTGAGCAGCTCACTGTGTTCCAGGGGGGAGGGTGGAGTTCCTGGTTTTCTGTGCCTTCCCTTGGGGGTGGGGACCACAGTGCCCACAGAGGTGCCAGATGCACCTGGTGTGTTTATTGCTCTTGACTTCCTTTCCTCTTGAAGCTGTGTATTATTTACTCTGCAAGCCATCAGTTAAATTGTATTTTTTAAACCCTCTTTAGTTCGCCACGGCACCTGGGATGGATTCCAGGCTGCATGAAGAGGGCATGGCCTCCATCTCCAGAGGCCAGTGCCAGCAGCCACCCATACCTGCCGGCCACGCGCTCACAGAGCTCCCTGAGTGTCCTCATGCTACATGCTGAATTATTCTAGATCTCCCTCTTGTGGGCCATCAATGAAATAAAGCAAAATTGCTTTAATAGATAAGATGAGGAATCTTATAGTTTATCAGGAATCCATTTCTGTGAATCCAATTGCAAGCATAGAACGTGCATAGGACATAATATAAAAATATCTAGGCATCCACAAACCAGCCTTAGCCAATGTTAACACTTCCCCCCATACTTAGGTCTTTCTAAAAAAAATAAATACAGCCAAGGGTACCTGTGGCCCCTCCCTGAGGACACCCCTCCCCAGGTGACCTAGATTCCAGATCGGCATTTAGAACTCCCAGAGGAACTTCCGTGCTTCCCTATATGACCTGTGTCGATGTGACACAAACTGTCACTTCGATGGCTTTAACCCTTACCAGAGGACCTCATGGTGGTGTATGCACTCTTTTGTAATCTGCTTTCTTCTCTGAAGTTACAGTCTTGAAGTTCATTCGTGTGGTTCTGTAGCTCACGAGCTTAGCACATTGTGTAATGAAACACCCCCTTCTTGTTTTCAAGTAAAAGAAGGTGTCTAGTAACCTGAGCATCGGCAGAGCTCACCCCACCATCTCCCAGGACACGTCCGCTTGAATTGAAGGGTAAAGGCATAAGGGCCTACGGCCAGACTTACACAGGCCACCTGTCATCCTCCGTGTTGGCTTCACTTGAAAAGGAAATGGCTTCCGAAACAGAGCAGCTGCCGCAAACAGGAAGTGCCAGTCAACAGTGCACAGGGAGTCAGGGGAAGCGAGACGCGCCCATGTGGAAGCGAAACCACTTTTCAAAAGCACATCAAGAGCATAGCTGACGGAGAGGGAGCCTCTTTACCTGAATTAAAGGGTCTGGGTCTTCTGATGTGCTTTCATGTCATGAAAATATAATTTTCATGCAATTAAAATATAATTGTATGTCACGAACATATAATCGATACTTTGAAGAACTGTGAAAGGGAAAGGAGCAGGTGGCATTCCAGTACCTCCCTTCCTTTAACTTCATACAAAGGAGGTCACACGCCTTGACCATGGTGACCCATCTCTTTTCCCCACATTGGCACCTGTTATTTCCCCACTTTGAATGCCCTTTGCTCTTCCTATCAGAATTTTACCTACCAAGGATCCTAAAACAAACAAACAAACGAAACACCTTTTTGGTTGTTTTTAGTTATACATGACAGTAGAATCCATTCTGATATAATTATGCAAGCATGGAATATGCCTTATTCTAATTAGGACCCCATTCTTATGGATGTATACAACCGTGGGATTCACCGTGGTGTATTCATACAAAGAAAGATCCACGAATAGCTAAGTTACACTTGCCGGAGGAGGAATTAAGATAACGTAAAATCAAGGACAGATAAATGGATGAGACAAAACAGGAGCTCAGAGAGAGGCCTGTTGTACATGGGAATCATTGTTCAATAATCTTTTTTGAAGCCCAGAAAATGATGGGAAAGAGATGAATTGATTGTAGATATTTGGAAGCTGTTTCAGTGCATAGAGTGAGAAGAATTCAGCATCATATTGAAAGGATTCAATACAGAATATGAGTGTGAAAAGTAAAATCCTCAAAGGGATTCAATACAGAATATGAGTAGTAAAAAGATTAAGTTAACAGAATAGAATATAGGTTAATTTCTTTTGATTCAAGGGTGGGGAAGGACCTTTTTAATAAAACTTCAAAAGCACAAACTATATGGCAAAGATAACAATTTTAATGATGATTTTTATTACATTAAAATTAGATTTCTGGTCAACCAAGGGTCCATTGTCAAAGTTAACAGGTAGAGAACAGAATGGGCAAACACACCCACAATGTCCAAAGCTGCTAGGGGACTAGTACCTAGACTATTCAAGAACTCATGCAAATAAACAAGAAAAGGACAGCAACACAGGCTGAGGGACTAGCTCAGCGAAGAGCACTTGCCTACCTGGCATAAACCTCTGGGTTCCATCCCCAGCACTGTGCAGGTGGCCGGGAGAAGCAGAGATAGGATGCAAATAGGCCATTCATGAAAAAGGCCCCCAGATCACCAACCACGAAGAGAAGCTGTTTCATTAGAAACCAGAGGCATGCAAGTTCAAATCACATTCCTTTCCATGTGTTAGTTCCTGGGTCCCTGCCACAGAAGCCCAGAGCCACACAGGAATGGATACACTGCCAGTGGCTTGGGAAGTGTCTCATCAGCCCCAAAGATTGCTTTCTCGAGACTCTCTAGTCAGCAAATGGAAAATTAATCTAGCAAATTAAAAGGCAGAAAGGAGCATGAGGTGGAGCTACACTGAGAGCTCCAGAAGGGGCCTAGGGGATATGAGCAGGCCAAAGCTTCCAAAGGGGCTGGGGTGGGTGATGAGGAATCGGACGCTGACAGAAGGGCCCCACCGCCCAGGGTGGGAGAGCCGGCCGCCTCTCCCCAGTCCTGGGCTACTTGAGCACTTCTCAGCTCTGCTCTTGGATTTTTTATATAAATTTGCGGACCATCCTTCCAGGAGCCCTCGTGTCTCCCCATCTCCATACAGACACACCCATTCCCCTATCTGGAGGGGATTCCAAGGGGGCCTTTTTCTTGCACTCCCGGAGAGCCTATAACCAAAGGAACGCAAAGAATCCCAGAGGTGGGGCTGGGCCTGAGTGGAGCAGGCGCTGGTGACTAGGAGTCACTGACCTGAGGCCTTCAGGTGCCCTAGTCACTGACCTGAGGCCTTCAGGTGCCGAAGAAAAATGACCCAAAGACTTTTCATACCTAGGTAATTGAAGATGCTTTCAGACTCGTGATCCAGCCCCTTTCTCAAAAGGTTGGCTGGGCCTGAGAAGTTAGTGAGGCTCTGTGTGACGGAGAAGTGCTCTTCTCACCAGGAACGCAGTCAGTCTTCAAGCTTAGATATTAGGAAACTTGGAGAATGAAGAATATCCTGGGGAATGCTTCTTACACCTGCCTCACTCTCCCCGTGGGCAAAATGACCACCCAAGATCAAATTGATTCCCGGGGTTTTCCTCCCACTTATACATTGTGTTATTTTAACTGAAAGCTAGAGAAGATTTAAGAATGATGGAAATGTGATCATTTTAGTAAAATGCCAGTGGTGGATGGAGATTCATTTCAGCTTTCACTGAGATGTCATCAAATCAGGCAAAAGCAAAGCAATGATCAAATATGGAGAAGACTCTGGGGTTGCTGGAGTGATATCTGGCCACATCCCACTAGACCAGCTCCCATAGGCTGAGAGCCTACATTGCTTTTAACACGCTTCATTTGGGGGACAATTCCCGAGAACTTACCTATCACTTCCATCCATTTTCCTTCATTGTCTGATTTCTCAAAAGCTGTTTGAAAAGATTACAATTTGGCATGTGAACTAAGCTACTGACATCAAAGGGCTTCGAACAGACTGTTTCTCATTAAATCATGAGTGTTCTGAGGACTGAGGCCCCAGGGCTCGTGTGGTATGTATCTTCAGAGCATCTTCATTCAGCCAATGCCTTGTCACCCCAGAACAGACGTTTTCTGGATTTTCATTAATTGAAGACAAAACTGATCATTCACTCAAGAGGCCACTGATTAACATCTATCCCCCCAAAATTTAATACTAATTATCTAGGGCAACTGCCTCATTTGGCCAAATTCATTCATGGGAATTGAATTAAAGCAAATGCCTTTTTTTAAAAAAATGTCTTTTTCCCTGCTGAAGACATGAGCAGCTCTGGCATGGGACTTGGACTCTCTCTGTGTCCCTGGCTTAGCCTCACACAGCTCAGTACCCAGTGCCATTAGCTGCTTCAACCGGATGTCACAAAGGCGGCACTTGAAAAACCACAGTACCTGCCCCTATTGCTTACAAACGCCTTCTCATTGTCTGTTTTTATGCAGTACTGTGCCATTTTGATTACCGCAGTTTTGAAATTAGGAAATAGCCTTCCAACTTTGTTCTTTTTTTTCGAGATTATTTTAGTTGTTTGAGATTGCTGCGGTGAAAGGCAGCAATCCCTACGAGGGTTGAAATCCTAACCCTAAGGTGCTGATATTGAGAGGTGGAGGCTTTGGGAGGTGGATAGGTCATGAGGATTTCCCCATGAAGTCAATGTCCCTATAAAAGGGGCCCAAGGAATCTTCTTTCCTTCCCCTCCACATGTGAGGATGCTGTAAGAAGGTGCTATCAGTAAATCAGAAGATGGGTCCTTACCAGACACTGAATCTTTAGGTCCCTTGCTCTTGGACTTCCTAGCTTCCAGAACTGTGAGAGATTGATTTCTGTGGTTTATAAGATACCCAGTCTAAGACATTTTGTTTTAGCAGCTTACGCAGACCAACATAGGGACCCCTTGAGATTCCATGAGAATTTTAGAATGGATGTTTCTATTTCTGCAAAAAACAAAAAAAAAATGCCACAAGGATTTTGATAGGGATTGCATTGAATCTGTAGACTGCTCTGAGTAGTAGTGACAGGTTAACAACCATTAAATCTCCCGATCTATATGTGTGGGATGGCTTTTCATTTATTTTATTTTTCAAATATTTTTAGTTGTAGATGGACACAATACCTTTATTTTGTTTGTTTAGTTTTTTATGTGGTGCTGGGGATCAGACCCAGGACCTCATGCATGCTAAGCAAACGCTCTACCACTGAGTCATAACCCGAGCCCTCCATGTATTTTTATCTTATTTACTTTCAGCAGTTTTTAGTGTACAATCTTTCATGTCTTTCATTAGGTTTATCCTAAGAATTTTATTCTTTTTTATGTCATTGTGGATGAAATTGTTTTCTTAATTTCCTCTCCCAAGGGTTCACTGTTAGTATTTAGAAACAGCTGATTTTTGTGTGTTGACTTTGTATCCTGGAAATATTTATTTTTTCTATATATAATTTTAAGGGGACTTAAAAGAGACAACTGTGCTAAATTAGCCTCAAGGTGCCAGCTGCAGGGAGAGGCAAGGCAGAGTCTCAACCAGGGTCCTGTGACAGTGTCAAGAGGAAACTGGGTCTGGATACCTGGAATTGGGGTGGCTGATCTGAGAATTCTTAATGTTAGAACCTTCCTGGTCCCTCCAAAGTGGAAGAAGCAGCCCTTCCCCCACCAAAGGTGAGCCGCCTCTCCCCTTGCCTGAAGACCCCTGGGTCTTTGTATGAAGTTTGTTCTCACCATCCACAGCTACTGTCAGGCATCAGGCTGGAGAACAACCCAACTGAGAAAGTGCGATCCTTGCTCTCTGGATGAAACAGCCTAAGTGCTGAAAGACTGACTAGACTCAGCCACTGTTCCCTGGCAAGAATAGAATGTGAGTGAGAACAGATCTTGGGAGGGTTGGGCAGGGGTTTCCAGAATGTAAGACTGCATAAGAGAAAACGGGCTAACATGGGTCCAGTCTTCTGTGATCCAGGGCTTACCATCCTGACATGTCACTGGAGAAGTCCTCCCACACTTCTGGTATAATATTAGAGATGCTTAGAGAAGACTATGGTCTACAGGAGACATAGTGGTGTTGTACCCTTGGGAGAAGATGGAGGAAGGGTCAGAAGGGTCACGGGAGAGAACCTGTTAGAAGAGATTTGTTCTGTGAGACAAGAGGACCCACCACCTAACCATGCTCGCTGGATGGTTCAGATGATGCTCCTTCATTAACACAGTGACAGTAAGAAATGTCTGTAAGGGAACCATGGGCATTTTAAAAAAATTATAGTAGCTGTCCTTCATAGACCAGAGCTAACAGTAGGAGAACCGACCGGGAACTGTGCTCCTTGGAATCAGTGGGAAAGATGGAATTGAGGCCCCGTGACAGCACCAACTTGGCAAGCTCAAGGAGGTGTAACTGCCAGAGTAGGCAGAAGTCCTCTGTGATGACCAAGGCCACATGTCAAGCAGGTGACGGCTAAAAGATCATTGCATTCTACATGTCAAGATGGACTAGGGTCTTAACTTGACTTTAATAATTTAAAAAAACCTAAGCGCTGGCAAACTGAAGGTGATGTCTGTCATTCAATGGAAAATCACAGTCCCTAACCAGATTTTCCTATCTTATAGGCAGGTTTCCATAAATTCATTTGCATCTATTGCAGGAGAGGCCAGGTATCCTGGAGGAAGACCCCACAGTGCTGCCGTGCAGATGCCTGGTGCCCACTGCCTTGCCCTGCCCAGGACAACCTTGGCCATCCATCAGGACAACTGTGCCTGGTGTTTTAGTCAGCTGGTTTAGTCAGCTTTTTCACTGCTGTGACTGAAAGACCTGACCAGAACAATTTTAGAGGAGAAAAAGTTTATTTAGGAGCTCACTGTTTCAGAGGTGTCAGTCCATAGACAGCCAGTTCCATTCCTCGGGGTTCAAGGTCAGGCAGGACATCAGGGCAGCTGGTTGTGGTGGAGGGAAGTGGCTGGGAGCATGGTGCCAGGAAGCAGGGAGACTAAGCTTAGCTCACCAAATCTGTACCCCAAAGACACACACCAGGGACGCACCTCCTCCAGCCATACCCTCCCGGCCTGCAGTTCCCATCCTGTTCATCCCTGTCAGGAGATTAATCCCCTGATTGGGTTAAAATTGTCATAACCCAATCATTTCACCTACAGACTCTCTTGCATTGTCTCATACATGAGACTTTGGGGGACACCTAATATCTAAACCATAATATCTGGGAAAGAGGGACTACCCCAACTTTTCAATAACAGTCAGCTATAGATTTATCAAGTTCTCTTAGAGCTCCTGATTCCAGAGGGTCTGAAACACACCTATCAGGATAGAGACTTGAGCAGCCAGATGACATATGGACTTTTCCCTAAGTCTAGAGACAGTGGGCTTGAGGGGGCCACAGATCTCTGGCCTTTAAGTGTATAATTGGGATAGAGAGCAGTTGGGAGAATTCTTATATTGGTTCTCTGACCTGGGTAAGGCCTCTACGGAAGGCTCAGCCAAGTAGAAGCCCCAGAAACCTCCCATTCCCCATGCCCTTCCCAGATAGCACATCAGATACAATAGTACCATCCAGAAGAACTGCAGAGATTAATAACATCATTAAGGACTTGGAGGATTCAGGGGAAGTGGTTCTATCAGATCCCAACTCAATGCACCTGTCTGGCTCCTGTGACAGCACAATGCATTGTAACAAATGATAGTGACTCTCTAGAACTCGGTCAGATGGTAGCCCCAATCGCAGAAATGCTCTACTCAGTGGGCTCTGACCCTTGGTAGAGAGCTATTCATCCTGGAAAATTTATTCTTCTCAATCCCCATCAATAAAACAGGGACAGCACGTATTCACTAGGTCGCCCCAGGCTGTGAAGCAGCTGCTGTCACAGTGGAGTCAGCAGGCATACTGCTCATCCAGACCTTCACAGCCCACATCAGGCTGCCCCGCCTTAATGACAACATCACGTCCCTTAGACTCAGGTGCTCTAGGGACACACATGTGCACCAGAGGGTGGGATATGAGCCCTGTCAGATTCAGGAGCTTCAACTGTGAGGAAGGTTTCCAGGGTCCGGTGATTTGACTATCAAGGGTACGTATGGCCAGTTGCCCACGATAAGCTGGATATTTCCAAAGTCACAGAGTGAGAAGGCCAGATAGGCACAGCAGCAATCTGTCACACAATGGGAAGGGCCATAGCCTGGTCCTGCACTTTGCGGAGGAACTGGCCTGAGGAACAAGTATCCTGGCCTTGTTATCCCAGCTGGAGAACTGCCGGGCTATTCACTCCAGGGCCCAGAAGGAGCAAGACCGGAAGTCCAGAGACAAAGACACCCAAGAAACAGGCAACAGAAAACCCATGTGGGAAGGCACCAAGTGAGCCAAGGGCCGTGCCCATGTTGACACTCATCAGAGCACGTGCCTCGGACTCCAGCAGGCCTGTCCCCAGCCCCATGCTGTGCAGAGTGCCAGACTCCATGGACCCTCTCACCAAGGCCCTTGCAGCCCCATAGCCATCCTGTCCAAGGCTCTACAGCAAGACGGAATGCCAAGGGAGAGCACGATCCTCATACCACTTTGGTAGGAGGTCTGGTGGTTTCTTTTAAGACTAAACACTTGTAGGTATTGATCCAGAGAAAGCAGAACATATGTCCACAAAAACATGTGTATAAGAGTGTTCAGAATGCCCTCACTCATGGCAACTGCAAGCTAGAAATAGTCCTGCACTAAGAACTGAATCGGGTCTCCCAAAAGTCACATACTGGATAACCTAGTCCCCAGTACCCCAGCGTGTGACTGCATTTGGAGATAGGGTCTTTAAAGAGGAAACCAGTTTAAAATAAGCAGAGGAAAACCCACGTGAGGACACAGTGAGAGGATGGCCATCTGCAAGCCACGGAGAGGGACCTCAGAGGAATCCAGCCCTGCCAACAGCTTGATCTTGGACCTCCAGCCTCCAGAACTATGAGTTGAACCACGAGGTCTAGGGTATTTTTAAAATAGCAAACTTAAATGCCCAGGTACGTATCAACAAAACAACTAATAAACAAACAACTGGTAAATCTCCTGCACGGTTGTTTTTCTTCCACATTTTTCATTAGTGCATTACAGTTGTGCGTAATGCTGGGGTTTGTTGTTTCATATTCACACACGCGCACAGTGTAACAGTGTAATTTGGCCAGTAATCACTCCCCAGCGCGTCCTCCCTACCTCCTCACCTCCCCCCTGGTCCTTTTCCTCTACTGATCTCCCTTTGATTTTCATGATATTTCTGCTTCCCCACCTCCACCTTTCTTTTCCCTTTTCTCTCCAGCTTCCGCATAGGAGAGCAAACCTATGACCCTTGACCTTCTGAGTCTGACTTATTTCACTTAACATAATGGTCTCCAGCTTCTTCTATTTTCCTGTACATGACGTAATTTCACTTTTATGGCTGAGTAAAATTCCATTGTGTACGTATACCATGTTTTCTTTATCCATTCATCCATTCGTAGACACCTAGGCTGGTTCTACTGTGAATTGTGCTGCTATAAACATGGGTATTTATGTATTACTGCAGTGAGATGACTTTAATTCCTCAGGATAAATACGAAGGAGTAGTATAGCTGGGTTACATGGTGTTTCCATGCCTAATCTTTTGGGGGAAATTTTATATTGATTTTCATAGTGGTTGTACTAGTTTACAATCCCACCAATATTGTAAAAGTGTTCCTTTTTCTCCATCCTCTTCAGCACTTATTATTATTTGTATTCCTGATGACTGCCATTCTGACTGGTGTGAGGTGAAATCTCAGTGTAGTTGTGATTTGCATTTTCCTAATTTTAATGACATTGAACATTTTTTCATATATCTGTTGGCCATTTGCTATTTGTATTTCTTCTTTTGAGAAGTGTCTGTTTAATTCATTTGCCCATTTATTAATTGAGTTATTTGGCTTTTTGTTGTAAAGTTTTTTGAGTTCTGTATATATACTAGATATTAATCCTCTGTCCGAAAAGTAGCTAGCAAAATTTTTCTCCAATTCTGTGGGTTCTCTCTGCACATTCCTGTTTCCCTTGTTGTGCAGGAGCTTTTGAATTTAATGCCATCCCATTTATTAACCTGAGCTTTAGGGGTTCTATTGAGAAATTCATTGCCTGTGCTTATATGCTGGAGGATTGACCCCATATTTTTTCTAGGAGTTGTACAGTTTCTGTTCCAATTCCAAGGTCTTTGATCCATTTTGAGTTGATTTTGTGCAGGATGAGAGATAAGGGTTTAGTCTCATTCTTCTCCTTATAGATAACCGGTTGTCCCAGCACCATTTGTTAAAAAATTGTCTTTTCCACAATGGATGTTTTTGGCAACTTTGTCAAGAATCAAGTAACTGTAGATGTGAGGATTTTTCTCTGTGTCTTCTATTCTGTACCGTTGGTCTACATGTCTGTTTTCATGCTAGTACCATGCCGTTTTATAGTTTTACTATAGCTCTGTAGCATAATTTGAAGTCAGGTATTGCTTTTTTGGCTTAGAATTGTTTTGGCTATTCTGGGCCTTTTATTCTTCCAAATGAATTTTAGGACTGTTTTTTCTAGTTCTGTGAAGAATGTCATTGGTATATTAATAGGGACAGCATTGAATCTGTATATTGAGTTTGGTTGTATGGCCACTTTAGCAATATTAATTCTGCCTATCCATGAAGGTAGGAGGTTTTTCTATCTTCTTGTGTCTTCTTCAATTTCTTTCTTTAATGTTCTATATTTTCATTGTAGAGGTCTTTCATCTCTTTGGTTAGAATTATTCCTAGGGTTTTTTATGTTTTATCCCTTTTTTAAATTTTTTTTTAGTCTATTGCTTTCCTGATTTCTTTTTCAGCAGATCCATTGTTGGTACATAGGGGAAAGCTATTAATTTTTGTAAGTCGATTTTGTAACCTGCTACTTTGCCAAATTTATTTATCAGCTATAGAAGTCTTTTGGTGAAGGATTTTTTTTTTTTTTTTTTGGATCTTCTAGGTGTAGGATTATATAATCTGCAAACAGTGATAATTTGATTTCTTCCTTTCCTTTTTTATCCCTTTTATTTTCTTCTCTTGCCTAATTGCTCTGGCTAGAATTTCTAGCACTATATTAAATAGGAGTGGTGAGAGTGGACATCTTTGTCCTGTCCCAGATTTTAAAGGAAATGCTTTCAGTTTGTCCCCATTTACTATGAGGTTGGCTTTGGGTTTTTCATCCGAAACCTTTATGATGCTGAAGTAGGTACTTTCTATTCCTAGGTTCTTCACTGTTTTTATGAATGGGTGCTAAAATTTATTGAAGGCCTCCTCTGCATCTACTGAGATGACTAATTGATTTTGTCCTTATGTGATGAATTACATTTATTGATTTGTTTATATTAAACCATCCGTGCATCTCTGGAATAAAACCAACTTGGTTGTGATATACAATCTTCATAATATGTTGTTGAGCACAATTTTCTGAGATTTTATTAACCATTTTTGCATCTAAGTTCATCAGGGATATTGGTCTGTAGTTTTCTTTCCTTGATGTGTCCTTTTCTGGTTTTGGTAGGCATGTGATACTGGCTTCATAGAATAAATTTGGAAGTGTTCCATCCCTTTCTATTTCATTCAGTAATTTGAGGAGTATTGGCATTAGTTCTTCTTTAAAATTTGATAGAATTTGGCTGAGAATCCATCTGGTCCTGAATTTTTCTTTTTTGGAAGACTTTTTATTACTGCTTCTACTCATTACTGGTTATTGGTCTTAGGTTTTCTACGTCCTTTTGATTCAATTTTGGCAGTTTGTAATTGTCTAGAAATGTATCCATTTCTTCTAGGTTTTCTGATTTATTGGAATAGAAATTTTCAAAATGGTCCCTAGTGATCCACTGGATTTCTGTAATGCCTGTGGTGATTTCTCCTTTTTCACCTCTAATTTTATTAACTCTTTTTCTTTTGGTTAGTTTGCTTAAGGGCTTATCAATTTTGTTTATCTTTTCAAAGAATCAACTCTTTGTTTCATTAGTCTTTTGGATTTTTTTTTAATTCTCAATTTCATTGATTTTTTTATTCTCAATTTTATTGATTTCAGCTCTGATCTTTATTCTTTTCTTCCTTCAACTGCTTTTGGAATAAGTCTGTTCTTTCTCAAGGGCCTTGAGAAGCATCATTAGAATCTTTGTTTGAGGTCTTTCTGGTTTTCCTATGTAGGCACTCATAGCTATAAACTTTCCTCTTAGAACAGCCTTCAGAGTGTCCTGCAGGTTCTGGCATATTGTATCACAACTCTCATTTGAACTTAAGAAATTTTTAATTTCTCCCCTGATTCTTCTATCATCCATTCATCATTCAAAAGTGCATTGTTGAGGCTGGGGCTGTAGCTCAGTGATAGAGCACTTGCCTAGCACATGTGAGGCACTGAGTTCAATCCCCAGCATCACATAAAAATAAATAAAATAAAGGTATTGTATCCATCTACAACTAAAAATATATTTTTTTAAAAAGTGTATTTTTCAATCTCCATATATGTATATAGTTTCTGAAGGGTTTTCTTCATGTTGATTTCTAATTTCATTCCATTATGATCTGATAAGATGCAAGGAATTGTATCAATTTTTTTTGTATTTGGTAAGAGTTGCTCTATGGCCTATCCTGCATGGTTTCAACAATTAAAAAGTAAACTAGATATGTATGAAAAGAATGAATCTCAAAAACATTATGCTGAATGAAAGAAGTTTTACACAAAATAGTACATATTGCATACTTCCAGTTGTATGAGATTCTACAACAGGAAAAACTAACATAGTGCATAAAATCTGAAAAGTGCTTGCTTCTGGTCGAGAATGATGAGGATTGATGAGGGGCATGTGGGAAATGTCTGGACTATAAAGAGAGGGTTTACACAGATGTATGCAATGGTCCACCTGAGAAATGAACCAATAAGAGATATCTATCAAAATGCATTGTCAGGGGTTGGTCTGCACACACAGTAGAGGTCAGCAGGCAATCCAAAGGCCACAGGCAAGCCCAAGGAAGGGCAATTAGTAAATTGTTTCCCTCTCTCCTGGGAAAAGTCTTGAAAATAAAAATCCTGTGATACAGCTACTTTGAAAAATAGTCTGGCAATTATTCAAAAAATTAACCATAGAGTTACCATACACAGTTCTACTCCTAGGTAGGTACTCAGGAGAATTAAAAGCACATGACCACACAAAAACTTTTACATGAATATTCATGAAATGACCTAAAATGTTTACCAGTTGATGAATAAGTAAATAATATGATGAATAGATAAATAAAATGTAGCATTTCCATGCACTGAATTATTATTATTCCGCCACCAAAAGGAATGGAGCACTGATTCATGGTACAACATGGATGAACCTTGAAAACATCATGCTGAGTCAAAGAAACCAGATGCAAAATATCACACATTCCATGAATCCATTGACATGAAAACTCCATAATAGGAAATCCACAGAGGCAGACAGTGATTGGTGGCTAATAGGGAGTGATTGCTAGTGTGTACAGGGTTTCATTTTTTTTTTTTAAATATTTTTTAGTTATACATGGACACAGTGTCTTTATTTTGTTTACTTATTTTTATGTGGTGCTGAGGATCGAACCCAGTGCCTCACGCGTGCAAGGCAAGCGCTCTGCCACTGAGCCACAGCCTCAGCCCACAGGGTTTCATTTTGAGCTGATAAAATGTTCTGAAATTAGTGGTGATGGTTGTGCAACTTTGTGAATATACTAAAATCTGCTGTGTTGTGTGCTTCAAAGGGGTATATTTGATGGTGTATGCATGATCTCTCAATAAAAAAAGAACAAAATCCTAGTTATTTTCCTTAAGTGAGGCTATGTGTACCTTTCTCAGATGTTACATTTTTGCAACCAAACCATACAATGCTTGCAAAACTCCTATGGTGAATCTTTGTCCAAAAGTTGTGTTGACTTTTTTTTTCTCCTTAACTTTGTCAGGATATGACATGCACCCACTGAAGCAGGCAAACCTCCAGTGAACAGCTCCCTGAAGCCTATTCAAGATCAGGCATACGCAGAACATTCTGGCATTTGAGAGGCTCAGCCCTGGCCCCTCTCTGTACCTAGTGCTACCCCAGGCCCCCAAAAGTCTGGTGTTCCTCCAGACCGATGTGGCCTTTCCTTGACATCGTAGAGATGGAACCATGCACACCTGTGTCTTGTGTCTATCACTGCATCTTTTTTTCTGAGGTGCATCCATGTTGCTGTAGTTCAGGATTCCTGATTGCTGTTTTGCATTCCATTATATTAATATGCCACCATTTATCCAGTCTACTATCAATGGACACTTCAATTATTTCCTGTTTGAGATTATTGTGAATAAAAACTCACACTTTCCTTCTTTCTTTTTTCACTTTTTATTTCCTCAGTGCTGGAGATCCATCTCAGGCCTGGGTATGTGCTCTACCTATGAGCTACATCCTCAGCTCCAGAGTAACACTACCATTACTATTACAGAATGCAGAAGCACCTTTCCATGCAGCCTGGCAGAAGGAGGCTCAGGAGTGGGGCCTGGAGGTCCCTACCCATCCTGCCTGCCCCAGGGAAGGAATAGAAGGGCCCTGGCCACCACCTGAAGCAGAAGTCTGAATCCAAGCAGCCCACTGGCTCAGCCTCCTCAGGAGGCTTAAATAAACAGACTTATAAATAATCCAGAAAAAGTCTGTTTATAAATAAACAGACTTATAAGGGACAAAGTTTCACAAGCGTTTGGCTGAACTCAGGTACTAACACCTAAATATAGAGTAATATCTTGGAAAGTAAAAAATTAAAAGGCAGCTGATAACCCTTTAGCTCGTCTGGAAGTTCTGTGAGGTGTTCTGAAAGTCTTTCTGAAGTTGATTTCAGAAGAGCTAAACAGTAGGCCTGGCCTAGAGAAGGGAATGTGACCTTGACTCTCACAAGACTTTCTCTATTTCTCCAGTGGAGGCACAAGGATTGCAGTCTTTCTGGAAGGCTCCTTTGACCTCTTAAACTCCTGGATTCCACCTGCAAGTTGGAACTCATGGGGAGGCGCCTCTGGGAGGTGGCAATGCCCTGTGATGTCACCAAGCTTTGTGAGGTGACCTGATGCTGCATTTTAAGGACTACTGTATAGCTGGGGCAACCCAGAATAATCCAGCACCATAAAATCTGTCATCCAGAAAAAGTTACATCTTTCAGTCCAGTCCCACAGACTCCTGCCTAATTTTGCCTATGACTTCACTTGGCAAATCCATCACTATCAAAGCAGAAGATGCAGAGAGTGTTACCTCAATGGTAGGTGGAGGTAGCTTGGCGTGCTAGAAAAAGGAGAATCAAAATGTGAGGGAAGTTCCCCCTCCAGTGAATCCTTACATTATCCTAACGCTGAGGAATTAGGGTAAGAAGATGTCTTCAATTTTCCAAAAGGGAGCATGGATCCAGGCTGGTTATGCCACCCTAGAGGAGGAAGAATGGGCGTAGTGATGGTTTTAGTTCTTGAGGAACAGCCCAATCTTCACTATATACCCCTTTGGGTTCTTTTTTTTTTTTTTAATTTTTTTGGTTGTAGATGGACGCAATATCTTTATCTTATTTATTTTTATGTGGTGCTGAGGATCGAACCCGGTGACTCATGCATGCGAGGCAAGCGTTCTACCACTGAGCCACAGCCCCAGCCCCCCCTTTGGGTTCTTAACATGTATATCCAATGAATATGTTATTATTTAAAACCTTCAGTAATGGGGGGAAAGTCTTTAGAGTGTCAGAGAGTTGTAGACCTTATATGGATATCAGTGTTAAGATTGTCCCAGGAAGGCCAGGGTTTAAAAAATACTAATTATCTCCAGAAAAATTAGTTATGACATTATCTAAAGCAAGGTCATCTTTTCCTAACTCTAAAGAGTCACATTTTAAAACAAACTAAATGACTATAAATTCATACTTCCCAATGTGTGCATCTGCCTGTGTGTGTGAGCATGTGTGTGTGCATGTTGCATGTTGGTGGTTATTAATTGCCTTCTTTCCTTCTTTACAGGATTCTTTTAATTAGTTCATGATTCTCTTTAATGTACTTAAAATTTTATTTGCTGTACATACAAATCATCATTGAAATATGTTTTAAAAATCAATTCTGGGGCTGGGATTGTGGTTCAGTGGTAAAGCGCTTGCCTTGCATGCGTGAGGCACTGGGTTCGATCCTCAGCACCACATAAAAATAAATAAATAAATAAAGATATTGTGTCCATCTACAACTAAAAAAAAATTTTTTTAATCAATTCTGTGTCCTTCTAGCATGTAAATTCAGCATATTTTAGTGAAGAAAATAACTGAACATGATTTTCTTCTGTAGATACAGAGTAGAAAAGCCAATCACAGATCTCTTAGACCTATCCCTTGGTTTTCTGCATTTTGTGGGTGTGGTAGAGGGTGGGTTGGGAGAAGTGAACACTCCAGAGAATCAGGTTGAGCTCTGCTTTAAGAAAATGAAACACGAGGAATGATTTTAGTAAAATAAAACACTAAAGAGGGACTGTTTTCATCTTTTTTTTTTTTTTTTTGGAACTGGGGATTGAACTCAGGGGCACTCAAGCACTGAGCCACATCCCCAGCCCTATTTTGTGTTTTATGTAGAGACAGGGTCTCACTGAGTTGCTTAGCGCCTCGCCATTGCTGAGGCTGGCTTTGAACTCACGATGCTCCTGCCTCAGCCTCCCCAAGTGCTGGGATTACAGGCGTGAGCCACCATGCCCAGCTAAGTGTTTTCATCTTAAGAGAAATTCCTCCAGGTTTTCTTAATAAATTAGAATACTAAAGAATATGGATTTGTTTTTCTGTAATAATTCTACCTATAAGTTCATGTGTAGCTTTGTATATAGTAGATCTGGTTGCATCTCCTTGCCTATTTTCTTTTTTTTGTCCTTGGATTTTGGAGAATGTTAATACAGAAGTCTCTCAAAATTTAGACATTTAATAGGAAGATGTGGAAATAACGTAAATTAAGATGGCATCATTGAAGAATGTAATCTGCTTATAATTTTGTGCAAAGTTAGAAAAATTATGATAGTAACAATTTTTTTCTATTTGCCTCAACAAATGTTTTCAGTGAACAGTGTGTACAGCTTCTGAAAATTTTGTTTTTTTCTGTTATGTTTGATAACATGTATTAAAATGCAACTTTTGAGAAAAATAAAAAAATTTTAAAAATTAATTAAAAAAAAGATGGCATCATTACCTTTGCAGTTTTTTGGTTGATTTATTGATTTGTTTGATTTATTAGTGGTGCTGGGGCCAGAGCACCGGCCTTAACCCTGCTAAATAAGTAAGTACTCTGTCCTGAGCTCCACCTCCAACCCTCTGCATTTTAATCCACTGTTTCCCCAGGCTAGAAGTTATCTTCCTCTGTTATGCATTTGATCCTCTTTCTTTGCATAATCAAATATTTCATTTGTAAAATGTCATTCATTCAGCCAATGAATGTTTGTTGTGCATCTAGTATCTTTGCCAAGTGTTAAACCCTGTGTCCTGGGAGAACACTCCTGTACTGAGAAGCTCTCTCCACTCCAACCTAAGACTCTCTGCCTTGATGCAGCCTCCGCAGGACTCAGCTCCACACAGGTGCCCCTGCCCCTGCTGGTTGGCTATAACTGATCTACAGCCCCTGCATGTGAGTCCTCCTCCCTCCCTTAGCAGCCCAGCACTTTCCCAGCTTGGGTATGTTGTGACCCCAGGTATTGACCTGGTGGCCAGAAGGGCACCTGAGGAGGATCCTGCAGCAGGAAATGTGTGCTCAGCACAGCCACATGGAAGGAAGAACTCACTTCATCTAGGAGTGCACAGGCTCTTTGAGC
The DNA here is from genome assembly GCA_028644305.1 of Xerus rutilus. NCBI lineage: Eukaryota > Metazoa > Chordata > Mammalia > Rodentia > Sciuridae > Xerus > Xerus rutilus. The sequence goes on along the minus strand of CM053407.1, from coordinate 4,978,966 downwards.
CAAGGCACTCTTCATTCTCCCCGTGGAGGTGACCAACACTAAATCTGTATATGTCATTTGCATGCATTTTTTACACACGGTGCATCCATAAACAGTTGCCTGGCTTCTTGTGTTTCTCAAATTCACCTCATGTTCTGCTCGCACGTTATGGTTTCTAGGTGTCACAGTATTAGTGCAGGTAGCTCCAGCTGATTCATTCCACCACTGAATGAATAGCCTCATTTTGTCACTTCTGTCGAGAAAAACCTGAATCGTGTCTCATTTGTCACCAGTACCAACATTCCTGCCGTAGGTGTTCTTGCACACGTCTCCACCTTATGTACATCTCTTCAACTTAACCAGATGTTGCCAAAACAGCTGTGCCAATTGAGAGTCCCCTCGGGAGCAGAACACAGCTCTCCTTATCCATTTCTCTTGAGCATGTGACACTGCACATCTTCGCATTTTTAACTTTTTGGCTGGTGTCAAATCCAACTTTTTAGAGACATACACTGTCTTTCCAAGATGGGTTGGGCGTGGATAACAGGCGACTGAGGCATTTTTTACATTATTTCACTCAGAAGTAGGGGCTGAGGACTTTAAATGTGTGCTATGTCTGGATGCCAAATAATCCTGTGAACATCAGTTTTAAGAGCTTTTGCTAATTAGAAAACCAATATGCTTTTTATATATGATAAGGACAGATATCAAAATGGTTATGTTTTGAAAACACTGGAAAGTGGGTATAACTGAAGTAGATGGTCTACAAATCATTGAAATATCTAACACTGCTTCTCTTAAATTTTCTAATTTAGGAAATTGAAGAAAAGACATTCAAAAATACTAGGTTTACAATGAGAAATGTCCTAATTCAGTGTTTATTCTGTGGGTTCTTGTTTGGGCTCTGGACACCTGTGATATTCATCTATTTCTACCATCACCATGAGAGCTACGAGCAGAATAATGTCCAGGAGCCTGAATCATCATTATCCCTTGAACAATATGTGCATGAACAAATCCTCCATGACCCAGCACGAATATCAAAACAACAAATAGTACCTAATCCTCCTAATGAAGAGGAACCTGAACAACCCAGAGCACTTTCTCTGTTAAGTAAGTATTTTGACTTTTTCTGATAGCCACTTAAGGGAAAAATACACCACACATGTGGGTCTAACATCTGCATCCAGAGAGAAAATAGCAGATTAGAGGAAGGCACACTCTCCAGGTGTCTCTCTGCTCAGGATTCAAGCAGCAGTACTGCTTCTTGGTGAGGTGAGTGACAGGGAATTCACTGACATTCAACACTGGACAGTAAAATAATCATAGACACAGAAATTCAGAAGCTTTGAACACAAAACAAGAAATAATATGATAGAGACCCACCAGCTTCGCTGACATTGGGAGCATCGGTACCACCGGTCCACTGCAGAGTGGGGGGAGCACAGGCAGGAGAGGAAAGCCTGAATCAATTTGGCTTGGGAGAACGTGTGGAATAGAGAGGGAGGCTGATCTTAACTGGCCCGGAGGTGGTGGGTCAGAATCTCAGCCTTCCAGCCCGGTCAGGGTGGGAATCATCTTCAGGTGGCCTCAGGGCAGCTTGCAAAGATGAGAGACCAGGGGCTCATAACCGATGTTGCCAGCCAATCTATGCTATTGTGGAGTCCAGAGTGTGCCTGGCCCCGCATGGCTGAAACAGGTGCAGAGAGGATTGTGCAGGTGATGCAGGCCGGGGAAACTGAAGGGAGAGAGGCTCGAGTCCCCTTTGTTGCTGGTGGCCCATCCAAACAGCTTGGAAGAGGCCAGAAACTGGTCAGAAGGCACTTCTGCACTCCAGGCCTGATTCTGGGAAATTCACACCCTTGGTGATGGAATATTTAAGAACTGCAGAGAATTAGATTTCCCACTTTAAAAGTAGAATTTTGGGAAGTCCCTGAGACCCAGACATCCAGCAGAGATCAGCATCCACTCAGCAACCTGGGGTGTGTATTTAACCTCAAATGCTTCCAACAAAGTTCCAAAGACCACTGGAATTAAACCACAACCCCTGAAACTTTCCATTTAGATCTCCACACCAGCCCTACTCTGGGAATACATCAACCTAGACTGTCCAGACAAAATTCCTATTTCCAGTACTCCTCAGTCTATCCTAACTCACACCGTGAGCCAGGAAACTGAGAGCTATTACAACCAGGCTTGGTTCCAGACCACAGTGATGGGCAGCTTGTTGAGAAACACAAAGAAGTCAGATTTACCAAGCCCCAGTCTTTGATCCAAGGGGTACTTAGCCCCAAAAGAAACGAAAAGAACAGGACAACAGTGTAAGAAATGAACATCCAGCCCTGCCAACACTTTGAACACCAAAATCCTGTCATTTTTTATTATTTTTTCCCTTTAAATTTTTTTAAAAATTTTTTTATTCTGTGTGTTCATATGTGTGTAGGTTCTGGCTGTGCTGATAGGTTCAAGAATACATATGTATTCATACAATTTTTCTTTCATTTTAATTACTTTTTCTTCACTCATTTGTTATTTAGCCTGTCTTAACTTTGAAGAGGTAGATTTTATCTGGGGTTCTTTGGGTTTAATTGTTTTGTTTATATCTTTGTTTTTGTTCCTCTTATTACTCCTTCTTCTTTAAGGGAAAAATACACCACAAATCTAACATGTGGGTATATTTTTCCCTTGCTAATAGTCAAATTTCCTTGTTCCTTCTTCCCCTCTCTCTTTTTATTTTATTACTTTTATTTACTTTTTTACTTCTCCTTCTTTATGGCTATCATCTGCTACCTCTCTCCTGCTTCCTCCTCTTCACTTTTTTAACATATCAAACTTCCTCTTGCCTTCCTAATTCATTTCATTTAAGGAACTGTAGTTATGCTACTTTTTAGAACAATATTTTGATATAATTCCTACTCCCCACCATCAATGTTGTTGTGGTTATTAATACAGTGGATGATGTAGCTGACAGTTGATATTTAATATTAGATCTAGTTCACAATTGTTTATTGTTGGTGCTGATGTTAAAGGCTAACCTCACCATTCTTCTTTTTATGGCAATTAGTCTTACAGGTGTCATAGTAGACAATGGACATTTGTTTTAATTCATCTCAACAGATGTGCTAGTCCAAGACCTCTGAGAACATGAGGAAACAGGCAAACAAGTCCCCTCTCCCCAGGTTTACAACAAAGTAACCCACAGGTATGGAAGTGGATAAAATTTCAGAGAATTACTATAAAAATTCGAGTATTAAAATGTTCAGTGAGCTAAAAGAAGATCTAAGAGAGCAAATACAAATCAGGCATGATGGCGCATGCCTGTAATCCCAGTGGCTTGGGAGGCTGAGGCAGGAGGATCAAGATTTCAAAGCTAGCTTCAGCAAAGGTGAGGCACTAAGATCCTCACCTAAATAAAATACAAAATAGGGCTGAGGACATGGCTCAGTAGTTGAGTGTCTCTGATCTCAATCTCCAGTACCAGCCCCCCTAAAAAGAGAGAGCAAATACAGAGAGTGAAAGACCATTTCAATAAATAAACCACTCAGAATTTCTGGAAATAAAGTACACAATGAATGAATTTAAAATTCATTTAAAAATATCAACAAAGATTATATCATATAGAAAATAGAACTTCAGACCTTGAAGACAGTGTATATGAACTTGAATACTCAGTATGCAATAAAGAAAAAAAATGAAAGACCACAATCAGAATATACAAGAACACTGGGACAACATCAAGAGACCAAATCTGAAAGTCACTGGGATGGAAGGGAACATGGAGATAAAGGTTAAAAAGATTAAGAAGCTTTTTAGTGAAACACTAGCAGAAATTTTCCTAACCTTAGAAATTATATTTTTAAAAAAATTCTCCAAGACACATCATAATCTAAAGGCCTAACATAAAATAAGGGATGAATATTAATAACTGCAGCAGAAAAATATTAGGTCACACTTCTCTAAGTGAGCCAATAAGACTCACTTCTGACTTCTCAAAATGGACCCTAAAATAAGATATTCCAAGCCATAAAAGACAATTGTCAGTAAAGATTGCTATATACAACAAAGCTATCTTTCAGATTTGAAGAAGAAATAAAATCTTTCCACAATAAGGATAAACTTGAAGAATTAATGATCACTAAACCAGCACTACAAAAAATACTTGAAGAGGGGCTGGGATTGTGGCTCAGTGGTAGAGCACTTGCCCTGCATGCGTGAGGCACTGGGTTCGATACTCAGCACCACATAAAAACAAATAAAGATATTGTGTCCATCTACAACTAAAAAAATGTTTAAAAAAATACCTGAAGAGGGCTGGGATTGTAGCTCAGCGGTAGAGCGCTTGCCTCGCACGCGTGGGGCCCTGGGTTCGATCCTCAGCACCACATACAAAGCAATAAAAAAATAAAGATATTAAAAAAAGAATTTAAAAAAAAAAAAAAAAAAAAAAAAAAAAAAAATACCTGAAGATATGCTACACATAGAAGGACTCAAAAACAAATTGCAAAACTCCAAAATCAATGAAGTTTTCCAAAAAAGCAATTAGCTAAATGAAAATTAAGACCAAATTAAATAAAGCAAACAAACCAAAATGGCAGGAAAAAACAAGCATCTATCCATAATAACAGTGATGTAAATGGTCTGAACTCCCCAATTAAAAGACATAGATTGGCACAACGGATTTAAAAACAATATCCAACTACATGCAAAGATATCCACCGACTGAAAGTAAAAGGATGGAAAAGAATATTCTATAAAAATAGATTTCAAAAACAAGCAGGAGTAGCTATTCTCATATCTGATAGAGCAGATGTCAAGCCAAAAATAAGCAGAAGAGACAAAGAAGGCTGCTACATAACAGTAAAGGGAACAATCCAATCAGAAGATATAATAATAGTAAATATGTACGCCCCAAATGTTGGTGTACATAATTACACACACACACATCCTGACATTCGATCCAAGATAGACTTGAATACAATAATACACACCACTTTCATCAATAGACAAGTCATCCAATAAAGATACTTCCAACCTAAATAATACTATAGATCAGATGGATATCTACAGAATATTTTGCCCAATAGTCATCTACAGAATATTTCACCCCCAATTGAATTCACTTTCTTCTTAGCAGCTCATAGAACCTATTCCAAAATAGACCATATTATAGGTCACAATGTAAGTCTTAGCAAAAACAAAAAATTTTATATAATCCAATTTATCTTCTCAGACCATAATGGAATGAAATTAGAAATCAACAGCAAGAAAAACTGTAGAAACCACATAAACACATGGAGATTGGACAAAGAATGCTTTTTTGATATACTGGAGATTAAACCCAGGGGTACTTTACCATTGAACTATATCCTCAGCCCTTTTATATTATTTTTAAATTTGAGACAATGTCTTGCTAAGCTGCTTAGAGCCTCACTAAGTTGCTGAGGCTGGCTTCAAACTTGCAGTCCTCCTGCCTCAGCCTATCAAGTCACTGGGATTACAGGCACCTCATGAACAATACTCTCTTAAATCAGGAATGGATTATAAAAGAAATGAGAAAAGGAATCAAGAAATTCTTAGAAACAAATGAGAACAGATACAACAAATCAAACTCTCTGGGGCAATACAAAGATAGTTCTAAGAGAAAAGTTTATAGCATTGAATGCATACATTAAAAAACAAAAACTACCAGTGTGACTCTGCCCATGTATAGCCAGAGGAATGAGAAGTTGTGTTCCATTTGCGTACAATGTGTCAAAATGCAGATGCGTTCTACTGTCCTGTATAACTAATTAGAACAAAATTTTTTAAAAGGATCCCAAATAAACAATCTAATGGTACACCTCAAGCTTCTAGAAAAGGAAAAACAGTGATTTCAAAATCAGTAAAAGATAGGAAATAATTAAGGTTAGAGCAAAATTAATGAAATTGAGAAAAATACAATGGATCAATGTAACAGAGTTGGTTCTTTGAAAAGACAAGATTGATAAACTCATAGCCAAACTGACCAAAAGAAATATCCAAATCAATAAAATTAGAGATGAACAAGGAGATATCACCACAGACACTTCTAATATCCAAAGGATCATTAGAAAGTATTTTGAAAATTTATATTCAAAAAAATTGAAAAATCTAGAAGATACAGACAAATTTCTAGGCACATATGATGTCACTAAACTGAACCAGGAAGATGTAGCAAACCTAAACAGACCAATATCAAGCAATGATATTGAACCAGTGATTAAAAGCCTTCCAAGGGGCTGGGGATATAGCTCAGTTGGTAGAGGGCTTGCCTCACGTGCACAAGGCCCTAGGTTCAAACCTGGGCATCACAATTTAAAAAAAAAAAAAGCCTTCCAAAACAAAAAGACCATGAACTTTAGATAGATTCTCAGCCAAGTTCTACCAGACCTTTAAAGAACTAACACCAAACTTCCTCAAATTATTCCATGAAATAGAAAGGGAGAGAATACTGCCAAATCCGTTTTATGAAGCCAGTACTAGATACAAAAACCAGACCAAGCCAGGCACGGTGGTGCACGCCTGTAATCCCAGTGGCTCGGGGTGCTGAGGCAGGAGGATCATGAGTTCAAAGCCAGCCTCAGCAATAACAAGGCACTAAACAATTCAATGAGACCCTGTCTCTAAATAAAATATAAAATAGGGCTGGGGATGTGGCTCAGTGGTTGAGTGTCCCTGAGTTCAATCCCCAGTACCTCCCTGGCCAAAAAAAAAGACAAAGACACATCAAAGAAAGAAAACTATAGACCAATATCCCTAATGAACATAGATGCAAAAATAGTAAAATAATAGCAAACCACATTGAAAAACACATCAAGAAGACAGTCAAGTGGGTGTCATCCTAGGGTTGTGAGGTTGGTTCAAAATATAGAAATCAATAAATGTGATTCACATAAGTGGAATTAAGGATAAGAATCATATGATCATATCAATAAATGCAGAAAAGGCCTTTGACAAAATCTAGCACCAATTCAGTTTTAAAGTGCTGGAGAATCTAGGAACAGAAGAAACTTACAACATTCTAAAGGCTATATATGACAAACCCAAGCCAACATCATACTAAATGGAGAAAAACTAAAAGCATTTCCTTTAGAGGAAGTCAGAAAACCAGACGAGATTTCCATCCTCACCACTCTTATTTGATATAGTTCTTAAAACTCTAGTCAGAGTAATCAGGCAAAAGAAGGAAACTGATAACACAGATTCAACAAAAGAGCAGGATATAAAATCAACATTCATAAATCAACAGCTTTCCTGTACTCCAACAATGAATCTGCTAAGAAAGAATTCAAGAAAGGCGTCCTGTCCACAATACCCTTGAATAAAATAAAATACTCAGAAATGAATCTTACCAAGGAAGTGAAGGACCTCTATAATGAAAACTATAGAATACCAAAGGAAAAAAATTGAAGAAGGCCTTGGAAGACTGAAAGACCTCCCATGTTCTTGGATAGGCAGAATTAATATTGTCAAAAAGGGCATATTACCAAAAGCATTATACAGATTCAGTGCAATCCCCATCAAAATACTGATGATGTTCTTCACAGACCTAGGAAGAAAAACAGTCCTACAGTTCATTTGGAAGAATAAAAGACCCAGAATAGCCAAAGCAATCCTGAGCAAGAAGAGCAATGCAGGAGACATCACAAGATCTGATCTCAAATGATAGTGCAGAACTACAGTAACAAAAACAGCAAGACCCTGGCATCAAAATAGACATGAAGACCAATGGAATAGAAGAGAAGGCACAGAGACAAACTCACATACTTAAAGACATCTGATACTTGACAAAGGTACCAAAAATATATGTTGGAGAAAAGATAGCCTTTTAAACACATGGTGCTGGGAAAACTGAATATCCATATGCAGAAAAATGAAATTGTATCCCTATCTCTCACCCTGCACAAAAGTCAAATCAAACTAGATCAAAGACCTAGGAATTAGACCAGAGGATCAACTGCTAGAAGAAAACACAGGGTCATCACCATCATACTGGTGCAGGCACTGACTTCCTTAATAAGACCACTAAAGTTCAAGAAATAAAACCAAGAACCAAGAAGTGGGACAGCATCCAATTCCGTGTATGTGTGATTATGCTAACAGGAACCTCACTATTATGCATAACTATAATGAATCAATAAAAACATTTTTAATATTTGAAAGAGTAAGCGAATGTCCTTTTAAAGGCAATTTAATTTTTGATAAAATACTTAATATGCATATATATTTATACACAGAAAATAACAAAATAAGCTTGCCTGCATTTACTACATAAATTTAACCCCTTTTTATAGTTTGCTGTATTCACCTCAGATAGCTTTCTGTTCTTCAAAGAAGTAAATTTCAATAGTACTGTCAAATTTTGCCCCCATTCTTTCCCCACCCTCCAGCCTCAGAGGGTGCCACTAACTTGAGTGACAGGTGCCTCTGAATGCTTTTTCTTTTGCTATTTCTTAAAGGTGGGTTTGCTAATGATGAATTCTTACTTTTTCTTCTTCTGAGAATATCTGCATTCTTCCATAAGTACTGAAGGATATTTCCATTGGATATGGAATTTGCCGTAGATGTCTTTCAACACTTGAAAATGTTTTGCCATTTCTGTGTGTTCCCCATGGTTCTCAGAAGAGAACTTCATGGTCATTCAAACTGATGTTTGTCAGCTGGGCAGGGAGGTGCACACCTGTCCTCTCCAGCACTCAGCAGGGTGAGGCCAGAGGATCACTTGAGCCCAGGAGTTCAAGACCAGCCCAGGCAGCAGAGCAAGACTCCGTCTCAAAGAACCAACCAACCAAAACAAATTTATGTCTCTGTAATACTGTACCATCTCCCCTTGGTTACTTTCAGGGTTTCCTTTGTCTTCAGATTTCATGCATTTAACTGTGATGTGTCTTGATATGGATTTTTTTTGGTTTGTGCTATTTGAAGGGATGCTCAGCTTCTGCAATCTGTAGATTTCCATATTTCACCAAACTGGGGGACTTTGCAGCCATTATTCCTTTGAGCATTTTTCTATCCTATGTTACCCCCTTTCCTTCTGTAGCTTCCATAATACAAAGTTAGCTCGCCTGTTATCTGAGACTCATTTCAATTTTTTTCCAGTTAATTTTCTCTCTGTTGTTCAGATCAGGCCAACCCTACTGATCTGTCTCAAGTTCGTTGGTTATATCCTTTGCCATCATCCCTCTATTTAGCCCAGAGAATTTACTCAGATCATCTTTTAGTCCTTTCATTTCCACTTGGTTCTTTTATTGTAACTTATGTTTCTTTGCTGAGATTTTCCTTTTTCTTGTTCGTCTCTATGAGAAACAAACTGTCACAATGACTGCTTTCACATCCCCATCTGATAACTCAGCCTGTGACTCATCTCAGGGTTGGTGTCTCTGGGTTTTTTTTTTCATTCAATTTGAGATCTCCCTTATTCTTGGTATGACAAGTGTTGGTTTTTTTTTTACTGGATCCTAGAATTATAGATATTGTGAGACTTCATAGATACTGTGAGCTTCTTTTTCAGGCAGCAGTACCCCTGTTGAGATGTAGCACAAGGCCAGGTGAGTGTCTGTGTGGCTTCCTGCTGGGCCGGCGACACCACCCAGGCTATCTGGCACGTGTCCATTGTCTCATCGCAGATGGGTGAGGTGGAAGTTCAACTCTCTCTTGGAGCCCACTTACGCCTTACCAGTGCCGTGGGGCACTGATTTGGGGGGTAGGTAGTGTGTCTGTTTTCCTTGCCTGCCTCCCCTTATTATTCTGCTCTACTGTCACCAGGTGGGAGAGAGACTCAGCTTCCCACTGGGCCATGCTGGCACCAGAGAAGAAGTGGAGTGTCAGTTGTTCTGACTCACACCAGCTGTTTCTCTCTTGTTGCTCCCAGGTGTGAGTGGAGGTTACATTCCATGGGGCACGTGGAATGCAGATGTGCCCCTACTTAATAATAGTTTTTGGTGAGCCAGCCAGGAGGCTACGGAAAGAGCATGCTTATGCAAATTAACACCAAGGCTTATCTCCTAGGTGAAGCTGCTAAATATTTCAGACTTTGCCTCCTTTACAAATGTTTCTGATTCATTATGTTCAAGTCCCTTCTGCATGAACTGATCCAGCAATGGACTTCTAGTCAGAAGACAAGGAGCCCCAATACCTCAAGATTGATGGATAAAGTTAATTGGGAATTTGAAACAGCCCCTCTTGAAATGAAAAGCTCCAAATTATTTTAACTTCTGAACTGCCTTCCATTGAGCAAACTTCCTCGTGCTGAAGACAAACACCAATGAAATTAAGACTGACATATTTTCTGATTAGCACAGCCTAGCATATCACTAGGATTTTGTGTCTATAAGTTATAAGTGCTACTGTGGGCCCTGGGGAGAAGGAATCTAGCTACTTCTCCCTAGTTTGATCAAATTGCATAAAATTCCTTTTTCTGCCTATTTCTTATGTGTATGGACAGATGAATCCAGCCAGCCCAGGATCCAAGCAGTGGCCCTGGGCATGTTTTCAGTAACGTACCACCTGATAATTCTTATTGCTGCCAGCTGAGACTGAAGGTTCAACATGCTCCTGACACTCTCTTGTAGACACTCAACTCAGCCCTGGTTCACCAGGTGAGGTTGTAGAAGACCAGCTCCCTGATCAGCCTGTTGACATCATCCAGGAGGGGAATCAGTATCCTGCCTGCTTCTCATTGGGCCATTAGGTTCTGCTCAGCCAATCTGACATTGGGTGCAGAAGCAGCACCCAGCTGTTCGCTTCTGTGAAGCAGTAGCAGGATGAAGGTTAAAGAAGATGGTGCTGAAGGCTTTCTGTTGTTAGGCCGCCCTTTTCCTAGCTTCTGACTGGGGATAAGCTTATTTTGAAGCTGTTTTTATCTGTGCCCATTGGTGGTTGCAGATGGAGGCTTCTACAGTGGCCTGAGATTCATGGGAGGCAATAAAGAAATCCCTGTCCTTCATGAAACCCTGAGGCAATCTCGGTTCATCTTTCAGAGGTCTCCTGTGCTTATCTGTTCTGTTGGATACAGGATTTTTTTTTTTTTTTTTTTTTAGTTGTAAGCAAGAGGATCTGGGAGGAATGGGGCTACTCCATTTTGGCCAGAACCCCCTTTGTATGTAGCCTTTCATACCAATTTTTGAAAATACTCCCTGGGCACTGGGGGGGGTGGGGAGGGGGGGCACACTATTGAAGGCAAAGTACAACATATTTCCACTAAGGAAACAATTACATTTTTCAAGTTTTTTTTTCTCTTATTCCAAGTGTTCTCAAAATATCCTGCTACCATTCATCTGTAACAGTGCATGTTGATATTTCTAACTATTTTTAAAGTGTTCTGTTGTAGCATTATTTGATGTTATTAATATGAGCTCATTATTACTGAATCTTTAATGTAACTTAGAGCTTAATATAAAATGACTTTCTCTATGCTCCTTCCAGTGAACTGTATAATTTTTTAAATGAGATTTTGACCCCTATGTTATTTGATCATGCTTTTGCTTTTAACCAATTTTGTTCATTGTTTGTCTTTTATGATTGCGTTTTGTTTTTTATTGCCACTGAGTTTTTATCTTTTGCTAGGAAAATTGACCCAGCTTCATTTACTGTTATGATTAGCAAGTTGGTATTGTCCTCCATTACCATGTTTTATTCTCTCTAATGGGATTTTGGGCAAGGGATTTTGCATTTCATTCTCCCACTTCCCTCTAATCCCTGTAATTTTTATACTGCAGCTGAGAATCATGGCACCCGGGTGCTGAGCAGCTTCCTTCCACAGAAGACTAAATGACTATACCTTGCTAAAGAATCCACTTTGATTTGTGTAATCTCTGTGCTCCCCACTGTAGCCTCCTCATCTGGTAAATCAGGTTCCAAGAAAATGACTCTGCCTCATTATAAAAGGAGTCCAGGATAGAGTTGCTCTCATCCTCCTTCAGCATGACAGTTGTGAGTCTTTACCTAAGTGACTCTAATTATCTTTTCTTGCAGATAGCAATTTTAACTTTACAGACCCAGAATTTTTTAATGGACTTTTAAAATATGGACTTAATACTATAGAAAGTAAAAGATTGGGCAACTGGAGAGAAATGCCGGATCGCAGGAATGCCATGTATGTTCTTTCACCATTTTTTTAAAAAAATAGTAACTAACCAGATTTTAATTCCAGCATATTAGAAGTCTAATAGTCCAGGTTCCTATTTTTAGGACTTGGAGCTAGACAGTGTCAAGATCCTATTTCAAGAGTCCAAAGTGTATAGAGTATGGTCCTCACTGGCACAACATGCATTCTAGAAGTTTCTGAGAATTAAGATGTCCACGGTTCTTTTTATTCAGTCATTAGTAAGGGCTTCTGGTTGAAGGGGTGTTCATTCTCAATATAAAATTTGTGATAACATCCATATAAAATTAACTTTTAGCCATTTTTAAATGTACAATTCAGTAGCAATAACAACTTTTCCATCATTCCAAACTGAAACTCCGTAGTGTAGCATGTATACATGAATACTTCTTTTATATCATTTAGATTCTAATGGTTTCCAGACAAAGGGGTCTGATATTCTCCTTTAACTAAAAGAAGAGTGCCTGAGTTAAGGAAAATGGACATCTGCCAGTAATGCAGAGATAAGCTCCAAGTCCCAGGAAGCAGGGGAAGGTGGGGCCATGTTGTCTTGTGACCTGTGTGCAACACAAATATTTGAAGCCACTGGTAATATGACATACCCAAGAGATGTAGTCTTTGCATGGATGACACAGCCTATCTGGGTCATCATAAAGTAAAAAGAATAAATGTATTTAAACTATAAAACATGGTCTAATTTAGAAGACAATTTTCAATCAATTGAATATTTAACTATCACAAAGGATGGTCAATATTTTTGAATGCCATTGAGTTATGATTTTCTCTCCATCATTTCTTTCTGCTAAGTCTCTAAAATAGTGCAAATGCCTTTGCTACCCTTCTGCTATCACATTATCTATTAAGAAAAAGCTGAAAGATTAGAGATATTCATCTAAAAAAGAAGTGAACTTGGCAGTTTTAGTATTCAAAATATTGACTTATTTATTAGGAAATTCAGTTCTAGCAAATAACCCGACTATGTTGGAAAAGAAGCATTTTAACTGCTAGGAGTAACTACCCTATCCAAAGTCCAAGCAGATTTCCAGCCATTATTGTAGTAACCATATTATTATTTCATTAAACAGAACTTTGATTTCAGGTTTGCCTTTATTTTAAAATTTAATCTAAATATTTAAAATGAAAAATGAAAAGTGTATACATCTATGATGTTTTGGTATATACACACACATATTGTGGAAAGACCAAATCAAGCTATTTGACACATGTACTATCTCATACACTTCTTTGTGTGTGTGTGTGTGTGCATGTAGTAAACACTTCAATTCTATTCTTTTAGCAGTTTTCAAGTCCACAATATATTGTTATTAACTGTAGTCACCATGCTATACAACAGCTCTCTTGAGCTTATTCTTCCTGACAATATGTAAGCTTGACCAACATTTTCCCAAACTCTCCCCTTAACCCCTTTGAAAAATGTCTATTCAGATTTTTGTCTGTTATTTAATCATATCATTTGATTTCTTTTTTTAAAATATTTTTTAGTGTCAATGGATCTTTATTTTATTTATTTGTATGTGGTGCTGAGAATCGAACCCAGTCTTCACACATGCTAGGCAAGCGCTCTACCACTGAGCCACCACCCCAGCCCCGTTTGATTTCTTATTATTGAGTTGTTTGAGCTCCTTGCATAATTTGGATTTTAATTTCTTCTTGGATATGTGATTTGAAAATATTTTCTCCTAACCTGTAGGTGGTCTTTCCACCCCATTGATTATTTCCTTTGCTGTGCAGATGTTTAGTCGGATACCATCCCATCTATTTAGTTTTGCTTTGGCTGCAGTGCTTTCAGGATCATATCTGAAGGAAAGGACTGCCCATAACTATGTTCTCTTCAAGTCATTTTGTGACTTCAGGTCTTATGCTTGAGTGTTTGATCCATTTTGAGTTGATTTTTGCATATGGTGTGAGATAAGGGTCTACTTCCATTCTCGTGTGTGTGGGTATCAGTTTTCCCTACACCAATTATTAGACAGACTGTCCTTCCTGTGGTGTATTCTTGGCATCTTTCTTGAAAACCCATTGGCCTTAAATGCATTGGTTTATTTCCGGGATCTCTCTTTTGCTCCACTGGCCTGTGTGTCTGTTTTCTTGCCAGTATGGTGCTGCTTTGATTATTTTATCTTCGTAGCAGATTTGGAAAAGAGGTGATGTGATGACTTGGCTTTATTCTTTAAACTCAAGATTGCTTTGGCTGTTTGAGCTCTTTGGTGGTTGCATATGGCATTTACAGTTGTTTTTTCTGTTTCTGTGAAAAATGTCCCTAAATTCTTGCAGAAATTGTATCGAGTCTATAGTTACTTTAGTAGTATGGACAATATTAATTCTACCCCATGAACATGGGATATCTTTTCATTTGTGTCTTCAATTTCTTTCACCAATATCTATTAGTTTTCGATGCACACATTTTCACCTCCTTGATTAAATTTTTTCCTAGGTGGTTGTTTTTGTTTGATTTCCATTGTTGTAAAGAGAACTGTTTTCTTAATTTCTTTTTTGAAGAATTCGTTGTCATTGTGTAGAGATGCTACTTGATTTCTGTATGTTGGTTTTATATCCTACAACTTTACTGAATGTATTAGTTCTAACAGTTTTTTGGTGGAGTATTTAGAATTTTCTACATATAAGATCATACTATCTGCATATAGAAACAATGTAATTTCTTCCTTTGTGCTTCTGATACCTTTTGTTCATTTATCTTGCCCAATGCTCTAAGACTCCCACTATTATGTTCAATAAAAGTGACAGGAATGGGCATCCTTATCTTGTTCCTGATCTTAGAGAAGAAGCTTTCAACTTCTTGCTGTGGGCTTGTGGTCCATGGATGTACATGCTTTCTACACATATAACTAGCTGAGAGGCTCTTGAGTCAGGAAGGGATGTAGGATTCTGTTCAGTGCTGCTTCTGCACCTCTCGGATGATCACATCACCTTTGTCCCTTATTCTGTTGATATGGTATTGCACACTTATGGATCTGCATGTGTTTGACTGTCTTTGCATCACAGAAATAAATCCCACTTGAGCATGGAGAGTGGGCCTTTTAATGTGCCATTGAATTTGTTTTGCTAGTATTTTATTGATGATTTTTGCAAATTTTTGCAACCGTGTTCATCTGGAATGTTGGCCTATGATTTTCTTTTATTGTAGTGTCCTCGTCTGGCTTTGATGTCAGCTTAATGCTGGCCTTTTAAAATTAGTTTGGAAGTGTTCCCTCCTTTTCAATTTTTTTTCCCTTTGGAAGAGTTTGAGAAAGGTCATGTTTGTTCTTTAAATGTTTTGTAGAATACAAAACATTTGAGTAATTAAGCCATCTGGTCCTGGGATTTTCTCTTACTACTGATTCAGTGTCAATACTGATTCAGTATTGGTCTATTCAGATTTTTACTTTTTCTTGACTTAATCTGGGTAGCTTGTATGTGTCTAGGAATTTACCCATTTCTTTTAAGGTATCTAATTTGTTGACTGTAGTTTTCACAGTAGTTTCATGATTCTTTGGGTTTCTGTGTTGTCAACTTGAAGGTCTCCTTTTTGTTTCTGATTTCACTTATTTGTGAAATATTTTTATTAGTGTAGCTAAAAGTTTCTCAATGTTGTTTATCCTTTCAAAACAACAGCTCTTGGGCTGAGGATGTGGCTCTGTGGTAGAGCGCTTGCCTAGCACACATGAGACCCTGGGTTCCATCCCCAGCACTACAAAAACAAAAAACACCTCTTGGTTTTTTTTTATCTTTTCTATTACTCTCCCAATCTCTATTTGATGTATGCATGCTCTGGTCTTCACAATCTCCTTCCTTTTATTAATTAAACTTCGTTTGCTCTTGTTAGTTTCTTGGGATGTAACATTACCTTGTTCATCCAGAATCTCTCTTCCTCTTCATTATTAGGTAATAAACAACTTTGCATATATATGCACATGTGCTCATGTTAACATTTATGAAGGAAAGATCTGGACTGACTCTGCTCATCCCTGGGGTCATTCTTCACTGCTGAGGAGTACTCATGTATGAGTTATGGGCGCAGTATGATTTGCTTATTGTTCTGCTTACTTATTGGTAAGCCACTGGATTGTTGCCAAATTTTGTCTATTAGAAATGCTGGTTTGAACATTCTTAGACACGTTTGGTGTGGTGAGAGGACTTTTTTCCCTCTAGGGTAAATACTTGGAAAAGCTAGATCTTATGTTGTGTGCTTGACCTTTTAAGAAGCAGCCGCTGTCTCAGCACAGGTGTGCCCCGTGCCTCCTCCTCAGAGCACAGGAGGTCCCCTCTGTCTTTGCCAGCACTGGGCATCACCAGTGTTTACTTTTAGGCCTCCCGGGATGGGTGTCATGGTGTTTCATTTTGGATTCACTTGTGTTTTCCTCCTGTGTAATCATACTGAGCTTCTTTTCATCTCTTTATTTGCCATCTGTATGTCTCCTTGGTTGAGGTTCCAGTATTTTCATCCATTTTTAAGCTGTGCCATTGGCTCTCTTATTCTTGGCTTTGGGGAGATCTCCATTTGGTCCAGATGGAGGGTCTTTCTCCTCAGCTTGCAGGTGCTGGTCTTCTGCCTCTGTCTCCTCGTCTTGACTCCCGTTTGCGCATGAGTCGCTGTGTCCGGATCTCTGCTCTGTGTAAGGATACCTGCCACCTTGCACTGGGGGCCACCAGCGCCCCCATCTTACTAATTACCCCTGCGATAACCCCGTCTCCAAGCCAGGCCACGTTCTGATGACCTGGAGATTAGGACTTCAGCATGGCTGGGGGCGGGGACTCACTACAACCAAACGGCCCTGCTTTAACTACACTGTGTGGATCTCAATGATGGGCTGAGAGCAGATCAGCTCACCAGTATAACCAAACCCAGGCCTTGTCCAAATTACTTTACCTTTAATTGATTCAGATCAAAAGAGTGTTCTGTAAAGAAGCATCACAGCAAAGTTCATAGGTTGATTTTAGAGAAGTGTACACACACAGAAGGCTCTCCTGGGGGCTGTCACCTGTCCTCATAAGACAGGTTTCAGGATCTTTGCCATGCTACAACTGGAGGGACACAGCGTATCTTTTCTTAAGCTGACACACCCTGGGCTGCATGTAATACTGCAGATGTGACAAGCAGCACGAAGTCACCCTGAACTCACCCTGATTCTTGGTACGATCCTTCCATGAATTCAGCCTAGCATCACAGCCACATCCTCTCTCCCTCCTTCCTTCCCTTTGCACTTCTTCTCCTAACTGGAATTTAGGCCTCTTAATTCTTTTCCTGCATGTGTCTGCAAAGCCACATTCCCTCAATGCTTCGGTCAAGTGTTTGATGACTTGCCATGGTTCCCATCCATCGGGCCTGTCCTAGCTCTGCCGTCTCCTGTCGTCTCCACCCCTCCAGCATGAAGCCAGCTCGCCTTTGGCAAGCACACCTTGCGCATCTTCATCTGGTCCAGACAAGGCCCTCCCTGCCACGGTGCCCTCAGTGCTTGAGTGTCCTTCTATTTTTATAATAGAAGTTAAAGTCCTTATTTATCCATAGGTGCTGGCCGACAAGCTGGTGCCAACTCCATTTCCCACTCTGTGGAGTTGAACGGCTGGAAACAAACCCCACTGTGAGGGAGAATGATCATCATATAAGGAGCATTCCACAGAGCACACCTGTCACTTCACTGCAACTCCCCTTGAGGGAGAGTGATGTTGCTCTTCTTTATCATTATTAGTCTCAGATGGGAAGACAAGAGCAGAGAGGGAAGGCCTGCCCAGATGGCTCTCAAGCCTCTAGCTCCAGTTCTTTGAGGCTCCATCTGCCTCCCGACGACTGGATCCTGTGCAAACGTACTTCCTTAGCTAACTTAAGCTCCACTGGGTTTCTGTAATTTACAACCAAAATATTTCAAAATATAACCAAATAGTAATATGACCATCCAAACAAAAATACTTCATAACAAACATTACTGGAATTCTGTTTTTTCTTCATCTGCATAAAACATTTTTGTTAAATACTTAGAAAAAGTTCAGTTTCACTAAATCTACTGCACTTTTTGCTACAATACACAACACAAATGTAAAAATAAAGCAGAATGAGTTTTCTCTGAAGATAGTACAATCAACTTGATGTGACCCTTTCAACATGTAGATGTTTAGTAATCCATTACAACAGAAGTTAAATATGGATATAATTTGTACTTGCATTTAGAGTAGAACTAAGATTATCAAAACAGTGTCAGCATAAAGCAATCACGCAAGGAGAAATGATCCCCCAAATTTAGAACAATGTAAGAAGAAGTCAAGGAAAGTTTGTATCTTAATTTTTGCACTTTGAGATTGCTATCATCCTATTGTGATAATCATCCACAAAGGAGTAGAGGAGGGGAAGGTGGAAATGAAGAAGGGTAAATGAAGGAGACCCCAAGGCATTCGAGGTGAAGGAGGAGTCATTTTCTTCCTGTTGTTTATTCCTGCAGATGTCTTAGGAAAATTTACCCAATACGCCTGCCCACTGCCAGTGTCGTCATTTGCTTCTATAATGAGGAATTTCATGCCTTGTTCCGGACGGTGTCCAGTGTCATTTATGTCACCCCAACCCACTTCCTGGAGGAGATTATTTTGATAGATGACAACAGTGACTACGGTAAGATGGACAGGGGCTGTTTGATCTGTCAGGAAGGTAGTGCCCGCCCTGGGGCACTTGAGTGATTTACACTACAGTGCTCTTGGCAGGTGCCAACGCAGGCACTGTGCAAGGGGCCATCCGTGCATATGGTGATCTGGAGGACCTGCTCCTGTGCTGATGGGCACCAACCTTGTCCTTGGAGATCACTTCAGGGTGAAGTGACCGCTAAGCAAAAGTCACTCCAACATATGGGGAGCTATTGAGGCTTCAGTGCAGGGAAAGGACCTGGTCCAGGTATTTCCAGTCGGACTAGCTGCAACTAGTGCTTATTGTCTGCGCGTACTCGCTTTTAAGGACTCGTGATAGGAGTACAAAACCTGATTAAACAATCCCTAGAATCTGAAATTAGGTATCTCCTTTACAACTGAGTACAAGCCTCAGGTGAGCTAGGCATGCTGGAGCAACAATACCAATACGGAACAGACTTCAGACCCGGAAGTCCACCCGACCGACTGAATCTGACCTGCTATGAGCTGGGAAGGAAAAAAGATGAGGAGAAACTGTAGGGAAAATGGGCAGAGCCAGAAAAGACAACATCCCAGGAAGTTCAACCTATGGGAACAACCACAGGTGGCTCTAGAACGAGGCTCAAGCCGTTTCCACTACATTGGGAATTTCAGGTGTTGGCCAGGCACCTACCACACATAACATCATTTCCATGAGAGTTGCCAATATCTGTGGTGCAGGCCTGTTTGCTCTAGCCTTGTGTGTGCGAGGGGAGTGCAAAGAGGTCCTGGCCTCTTCTGCTGCTCAAGTCACCCACATGCCTCGACTGTTCAGCACATTGGGAAATTGCTGAGCAGGAAGTTTCTGTAAAGACACGGGCAGGGTGCAGGCGCGGTGACCTGTTGGACTGTGAAGCTCTGCCCTCTCCCCAGAACCCTGCCTTGGGGCTGTAGTTCCAGGAATGACCATAGCACATTGTCATCAGCCTCTTAGAGCCACACCATGTGCTTGGAGACATCTGAGCCTTGTTGGGGTGGCTATTACAATGCCACAGACCTGGTGGCTTAAGCAACACACACTGCTTTCTCATGTTCTGGAGGCTGGAGGTTTGAGATGGGGTTGTTGGCAAGGGCCCTCTCCCTGGTTCACACGCAGCATTTTTGCTATGTTCTTGCATGGCA
Source organism: Xerus rutilus (assembly GCA_028644305.1). Taxonomy (NCBI): domain Eukaryota; kingdom Metazoa; phylum Chordata; class Mammalia; order Rodentia; family Sciuridae; genus Xerus; species Xerus rutilus. The sequence continues at coordinate 4,959,078 of CM053407.1, read as the reverse complement.
GAAAGTGAGCAAGTGAGCTCTCTAATCCATTCATGAGGCCTCCACCCGCAAGGTCCCCTTCCAGATACCATCCAACTGGGATTGGATTTTGACTTATGTACGGGGGCAGACTTCCCGTCTATAACTGATGGCCCACTTGCAGGTTCATTGTGTGCTCTGGTCTCCTTCATAAGAGGCTAGAGGGGTCACTGCTGAGGGCCAAGACCTGGGAATGCTGCCAGACCAGACACCTCCATTCCTCCTCGACCTTGGCCTCGCACCCAAGCAGGACCTCAAACACAGGACACAGGGATTGGGTTCTGATGGAGCTCAGGACTGACACACCCTGCCTTTACTTCACAATGGCTTCATCATGAATGGTCGGGCAGTTTGCTGAACTAAAGCCTATCTTTCCTGTCTGATTCCCATGAACACTGCCAATGGACACCCTCTACCTTTCCTACTATATTGTCCCTGTCAGTTGCCAACCAACAATATGACCGTCCTCTGAAACGCCCAAGCCCCCCTTCAGGTCAGCAGTCATGCTGCCAATATTGTGCTTTTCTACCCCATGTCTTGGCTCACAGAGCCCCCGGCCCCGCACCCCCTTCCCTGGATGCTGGAGAGGTTTGCAGAGAGCTGAGCTGAGATGCTAGTGACAGGGCCCTGGCAATTTGTACAGACAAGGAAGGACACTCTGCCTTCTGTCACAATCACTGAACCTGCTCCCTCTGATCCCAGCCTCACATCCACACTCCTGGGCTTAGGAATCTAGAACACTACACCTGTGTCTATCTCGCCCAGCTGGAGCTTCCTCTCTCATCACCATACTAGCCTCAAATATTGAGTGACTCCTAGGTACTGGGTTCTGTGTGGGGCGATAGATCTCTTCCTCTCATTAGGGGAACATGGTGGGCATCCCTTCTCACAGATGAGGAAACTAGGACTTGCCTAAGAGTCACCACAGAGAAAGAAGCACAGCGGGTCACAGTACAATCTGTTCTGTTAGTAGCCAAGTGCCATAACTCGTACTTTTTCTGTTAAAAATTGAATAATGATTTATTAAAGTAGAGGTGTTTTATTAGGTGATTTTGAGGATGAATCACTTGTTTATCTCTCCCTTACAGAAGACAAAATTTTAAAGTCAAAACTTTTGTGGAATAGTATTGTTTTTAGGAATCAATCATAATGTTTTAATTTCTATAGTTGCAGTTTATAAATTGTCAAGTGTTGGATATTTTTTTAGATGATTTGAAAGAAAAACTAGACTATCACCTGGAAATTTTTCGGGGAAAGATCAAATTAATCAGAAACGAGGAGAGAGAGGGGCTGATTCGATCCAGGATGATTGGAGCAGGACATGCTTCAGGTATGAACATTCCCGAAGACAGGAGCCACAGCCAGGCCACGAAGCTCTGCCTTCCCACACCAAAGTAGTCCTCGAGACCCCCCCTCAGTCAGCAGGCTCACGCCTTAACCTTCTGTTGCCTCTGAAAGTGTTCTGCCTCCAAATGCTATGTTATTTTAAATGGAAGATATTCTTTTGCAAAAGCCCTAATGCCAGCCCCTGTTACTGACTGAGTTCCCCTGGGTACAAATTCTGAGTTTTTTCCGTGTGGGAGACTCAGCGGGCAGGGTTCGGTAGAGCTAGAACAGGGGTGGGAAGGTGGAGCTGTGGATCCTACCCATGGGGAATCTGACAGCAGGGTGGGGTCAGTTCAGGGCCTGTGGAAGGCAGAGGCCACATGAAGCAAGAGAGTCGATTTGGGCAACTGCCTGGGGAGAAGTGCTGGCTGAAGTTCCTGGCCCGGCACATATGAAGGGAGGAGGGATGGAAGGAGATTTGGACTGAAGAGCTTGGGATCTCTGGTGCCCCCTTCCTACACATACACACACACACACACACACACACACACACACACACACACACACGCTCACACTCTGTGCTTAGTCATTCACTGGGAGTGCCCTGCTGGGGAATGTGACCTTGACTGAACTGCAGTAGACCCCAAAGATTGGGCAACAGAGAGACGTCCAATCCACACATCACAACAGGTTCTCCTGAAGGGTGATGTGAACAGCACAGTCCCAGGGCCGATGAGAGAGGTTCCAGATCCAGGCATGGACCAGTGATCAGATATGAGCCCCTCACCCATGGTTGGCCAAGAGCATCAGCCACCAACAGGGCTGGGCAGCTGAACCTTGTGAGATCTGAGCACCTCACCAGAGGTGCATATTCCTCTCAAGCTTCCTGCCAAACCTGAATGATCATAGGAGTGTTTGTAGCACACTAAACTAGAAAAGAAGATAGGTCATTTTAAAGAACATTTTATTAGTCCACATTGCAATTGGATGTCCCTGCTCCCTAGCAGGAAATACCCTTTTATTGAATGAAAGGCCAAATAAAAGTAAATTTTGATTCTCTCTCTCTTTTTTTAATTCTCTTTTTCTAAGTTGGACTGATCGGTGGAGATGTTCTCTTAACTACAAAGATAATACATATTCATTATTCAAAACTCAATACAAACCACCAATACAATGTAGTCTCTGAATGTCAAAACCAACTTTATACAGTTTCCCCCTTTATCCATAGGGGATATCTTCAAGACCCCCAGTGACCTGAAACTACATATAGTACTGAATCCTATACATATATACAGCACTGTTTTTTTTCTTTCAGTGTTGACAAATAGTACCAGAATTCACCTCTCTTTTGCTATCTTTCTGCTCTGAGGCTATCATTAAGTAAAATAAAGGGTACTTGAACACAAGTTCTGTGACACCACAACAGTCAATCTGAAACCCAAGAAAGCTACTAAGTGACTAATATGCAGGTGCCATATACAGCATGGATACACTGCACAAGGGGATGATTCATGTGCTGGGTGGGGCAGAAGGGGATAAGGTGAGATTTCATTACACTACTTGGAGTAGTGTACAATTTAAAACTTATGAATTGTTTATTCCTGCAATTTTCCAATTAGTATTTTCAGACTGTAGTTGACAACAGGTAACTGAAAACACAAAAAAACAAAACCTCAGATAAGGGAGGAATAGTATCCAAAATAACAAACCCCTATTGCTCTTTATCACCCATACTCCAGTTTCCTTTTCTTCATAATGTTTATTGCTATCTGTCAGTCTGTCCATTTGTCTAAGTCAGTGTGCTGTCCAGTTGCCCATAGATTACAGTCTGGGATGAACACTGTCGTGAAGAACTAGGATCTGAAATGCAGGTAGCTTACTCCACCCAGGAGAATGAGGGGGCTTTGCAGGGGTTTTGCAAAGTGAAGAAGTGAGAAAAGGAATGTTGTAATCAGATGGATTGTAATATACCTACCTAAAGGAAAGGTGGTGGTGTTCCCAGCCCCACACCACCACCCACGGGAGCAGAAACACTGTGGTTTGGAAGTAGCCACGGGTAACTAGGAAGTGCTAGTAACCAAATGCGGATTCGCACTATGGTGAGTGCAAAGCCAGAAAGCAGCGCCTCCCCAAAGGAAGCAAGGGAATTGCATTCACTCTGGAGCGACTCCTGTGTGTAACATGGGTGGGAGGGGCATTGCCAGTGCGCATGCTTGCGTTGCTTGTTTAAACGTGGCAGGTGGGAATGCCGCTGGGGTGGAGAATTTACCATTATATTGAGATTATAATGAGCAAAGTTCACTCTAGGCCACCTAGAAGAGTAGCCAGGTACTTTTGGCTGGTTTAAATTGGTTCCTGTGGTTTTCTCTGGAGGGCCTTATCTGAAGGACAACCAGAAGGAATGTTAGCAGTCAGGGCCTTCTTCCTGAAAGCACACGAAGAAGGCCCTGACCACAGCGGCTGACTTGCCCCTGGGTGTCGGCTTGACCCGCGTAGGAAAGGGAGGAACATCGCTAACAGGCCTGGGGAAGCAGTAGCTTCTGCAGAGATGAGCTTCACCCAAAACAAGAATGTTAGAGAAATTTGGGGAAAAATGAATGTGGAAAATTTTACATCAAACGAGGGGTCTGTGGAAAAGGAAAGAGGGCGGTCCACAGTGGAAGAAAAACCTGGGGAAATAAATAGCTGAAATCTGAAGTCCCTCCTGATTGGATCACGTGTAATGTACTTTCTTGACACAGTTTTGGCTGTGGCCTGGCCACTCCCACGTTTTCTAAGCAGAACAGACCTTCATTAAAGATTGTGCTCAGGCTGGGGGTGTGGCGCAGCAGCACAGTGCTGGCCAAGTGCAGGCTCTGGGTTCAGTCCCCCACATCACAATAAACAACACGGGAGGTGAGGCTCTAAGTTAAAACAACACAAAACTTGACCTCAGAGTAAAAGCTTTATGCATCTTTGCATATCCCAAACACCAAACTGATGCCTGAGAAGGTCTCTTCTCAGTGAGAATTTGCTAAATTAAGAGGATGAGTGAAGGCCAGGCTAAAATGACTTTACAAAATTGAAGCCCAGCTCAGTTCCACCTGCTTCCTTTGGATTTTTCCCAAACCAGTCTCTCACCCAGTTTGCCAGCTTCCTCTGAATACCGTTGGCACATGGTGTCCCACCTTTTTAGACATGATAAAGTACATGTCTCCTCTTTCCTCTAGGGCAAACACTTGGGAATGTTCTGCAGGTCGTCTCTGCATGCTGCTTGGGTTTGGATTGGCCTGAGTCTCGCCCATGTGGACTAGCATGAGTCTGTTCTTGCCTCCCCAGGGGACGTTCTGGTGTTCTTGGATAGCCACTGCGAGGTGAACAGAGGCTGGCTGGAGCCCCTGCTGCAGGCCATCTCCAAGGACCCCAAGATGGTAGTGTGCCCTTTGATAGATGTCATTGACGAGTTGACCTTTGAATATAAGCCCTCTCTTCTTGTAAGGGGCATTTTTGACTGGAACCTACAATTTAAATGGGATAGTGTTTTCTCTTATGAGATGGAAGGCCCAGAAGGACCAAGTAAACCAATCCGGTGAGATGTCTTCTGGTTATGGGGAAACAGCATGTGTATATTGGGATCTGAAAAAGAACCTTTCCAATATGCCCTGGATTTCTGGGCCTTAATGAAGACATAGGTTTTGCTTCATTGCTTGTTTCTTAAACTCCTTAGTGCCAGAATTTGGTAGACGTTAAGTTTCTACAGTTGAAATTGTGAATTCCAGTTTGGAAAACCACTGTGGTTAGTAAGTATGCCTCTGATCCCGATTCTCATCTTTAGAATGTGGACTATGTCCTCAGGAGCAACTTGTATGCTGATCCAACAACAAAAGGCCAAGTTAGCCAGAGGAAAATGCACATATAAAATATTTAATCAAGTGTTTCCTCATGTGATTTCAGTGGCTGAGATGAGCCTGATTTTCCTACCTTGTTTGCTGGGGAAAATGTATTTTAAAATGTAAGAGCAGCTAAATTTGCTATTAATTCTCATTTTATTGTTTGGAATGCTAGGACTTCCAGCTGTATTTCAAGGCCACTCCTGAAGAGCTTTCTTACTGATACCTTGGTGCCAGACTCGTCCCTCTTCACAAATCACATGAAGTTTCCAACACTGTAGGCTGGCAAGTCCTTGACCTGCCCCTTTCTTCTAATTCAGCAACAGCAACTCACCAAACCTCTCTGCATCTGATTTCTTCCCTGTAACCTCTGGAGACTAGTACTTCACAGGGTTATTAGGAGATGAACATGCATATACAAAAGTTAGCTATGTTACACTTGTTGGCAATGATCTCAACCTTGGAATCTCTCCTGCCTCTCATCTGACTACTGGACACAGTATCCCTCTCTTGGACCACCCAGGGTTTTCCTGACCTGGCTGTTTTCTGCTCTGCTTCTTCTTCTTTATTTTTCTTTTTCATTTATTTATTCTAATTAGGTTTACATGATAGCAGAATGCATTTTGATTCATTGTACACAAATGGAACACAACTTTTCACTTCTCTGGGTGTACACAATATAGAATTACACCATATGTGCAGTCACACATGTGCCTAGGGCATTGTTGTCCATCCCATTCCACCATCTTTCCTGCCCCCGTGTCCCATCCTCTCCTTTCCCTCCCCTTTGACCAAAGTTTCTTCATTCTTCCCATGCCGTCTCCCACATTATGGATCAGCATTCACTTATCAGAGAGAACATTCGGCCCTTGGTTTTTTGGGATTGGCTTACTTCACTTAGCATGATGTTCTCCAACTCCATCCATTTACCTGCGAATGCCATAATTTTATTCTCTTTTAATGCAGAATAATATTCTATTGTGTATATATACCACAGGGTTTTTTTTATCCATTCATCTATTGATGGGCATCTAGGTTGTTTCCACAGTTTAGCTATTGTGAATTGAGCTGCTATAAACATTGAAGTGGCTGCGTCACTGTAGTATGCTGTTTTTAAGTCCTTTGGTATAGACCAAGGAGTGGGATACTTGGGTCAAATGGTGGTTCCATTCCAAGTTTTCTAAGGAATCTCCATACTGCTTACCAGATTGGTTGTACCAATTTGCAGTCCCATCAGCAATGTATGAGTGTACCTTTACCCCACATCCTTGCCAACACTTGTTGTTTGTATTCTTTTTTTTTTTTTGGTGCCGAGGATTGAACTCAGGGGTACTCCACCACTGAGTCACATCCCATATTTTGTGTTTTATGTAGAGACAGGCTCTCATTGAGTTGCTTAGCATCTCACCATTGCTGAGGCTGGCTTTGAACTCGGCAATTCTCCTGTCTTCACCTCCCAAAGTGCTGGGATTATAGGTGTGCACCACCACATCTAGCTTGTTGTTTGTATTCTTGGTAACTGCCATTCTGACTGGAGTGAGATGAAATCTTAGAGCAATTTTGATTTGCATTTCTCTAATTGCTAGAGATGTTGAACATTTTTTCATATATTTGTTGATTACTTCTGTATCTTCTTCTGAGAAGTTTCTATTCAGCTCCTTAGCCCATTTATTGATTAGGTTGTTTGGTTTTTTGGTGTTAGGTTTTTTGAGTTCTTTATATAGACCGGAGATTAGTGCTCTATCTGATGTGCATGTGGTAAAGACATTCTTCCTCTCTGTAGGCTTTCTCTTCACATCACTGATTGCTTCTTTTGCTGAGAAGAAGCTTTTTAGTTTGAATCCATCCCATTTATTGATTCTTGGTTTTATCTCTTGCACTATAGGAGTCTTGTTAAGGAAGTTGGAGCCTAATCTGACATGATGAAGATTTGGGCCTACTTTCTCCTCAATTAGGCACAGAGTCTCTGTGACACATTGTTTCCTTTGTTTCAATTTCATTGATTTTAGCCCTGATTTTAATTATTTCCTGTCTTCTTCTACTTTTGGTGTTGATTTGTTCTTCTTTTTCTAGAACTTTGAAATGTAATGTCAGGTCATTTATTTGTTGACTTTTTCTTCTTTTAATGAATGAGCTCAATGCAATGAACTTTCCTCTTAACACAGCCTTTATAGTGTCCCAGAGATTTTGATATGTTGTATCAGAGTTCTCATTTACCTCTAAGAATTTTTCATCTCCTCCTTGATGTCTTCATTATCCATGTGTCATTCAATAGCATATTATTTAATTTCCAAGTAATGGAGTAGCTTCTATTTTTTATTATATCATTGATTTCTAATTTTATTCCATTATGGTCTGATAGAATGCAAGGTACTATCTCTATTTTTTTGTATTTGCTAAGACTTGCTTTGTGGCATAAAATAGGGTCTATTTTAGAGAAGGATCCATGTACTGCTGAGAAAAAAAAATGTATTCACTTGTTGATGGATGAAATAGTCTGTATATGTCTGTTAATTCTAAATTATTGATTGTATTATTGAGTTCTGTGGTTTCTTTGTTTAGTTTTTGTTTGGAAGATCTGTCCAGTGGTGAGAGAAGTGTGTTAAAGTCACCCTGTATTATTGTGTTGTGGTCTGTTTGATTCTAGAAATTGAGAAGGATTTGTTTGATATACATGGATGCTCCATTGTTTGGGACATAGATATTTATGATTGTTATGTCTTCTTGATGTATGTTTCCCTTAAGCAGTATGAAATGTCCTTCTTTATCCCTTCTGACTATCTTTGGTTTGAAGTCTACTTTATCTGATATGAGGATGGATACCCCGCTTGTTTACACAGTCCATTTGAGAAGTATGTTTTTTCCCATCCTTTCACCTTCAGTCTGTGGATGTCTTTCTATGAGATGAGTCTCTTGAAGACAACATATTGTTGGGTCTTTTTTTAAAATCCAATCTGCCAGCCTATGTCTTTTGATTGATGAGTTTAGGCCATTAACATTCAGGGTTATTATTGAAATATGGTTTGTATTCCTATTTGTTTTGGTTTATTTTTGGTTTTTAACTTGACTTCATTTCTCCTTTGATTGTCTTTTCCTTTAGTGTAGTTCCTCCCTTTGCTGATTTTCATTGTTGTTTTTCATTTCTTCCTCATGAAATATTTTGCCAATGTTCTCTAGTGCAGGCTTTCTCATTGTAAATTCCTTTAACTTTTCCTTATCATGGAAGGTTTTTATTTCATCATCAAATTGGAAGCTTAGTTTTGCTGGATATAAGATTCTTGGTTGGCACCCATTTTCTTTCAGAGCTTGGTATATGTTGTTCCACGATCTCCTGGCTTTGAGGGTCTAGGTCAAGAAATCCGCTGAAATCCAAATTGGTTTCCCTCTGTGTGTAATCTGTGCCTTCTGTCTTGCAGCTTTTAAAATTCTAACCTTAATTGTGTATGGTAGGCATTTCCATTATAATGTGACTTGCTGTGGATCTGTTGTAGTTTTGTACATTTGGTGTCCTATAAGCCTCTTGAATTTGATTTTCTAATTCATTTTTCATGTTAGGGAAATTTTCTGATATTATTTCATTGAAGAGATTGTGCATTCCTTTGGTTTGTATCTCTGTGCTTTCCTCTATTCTGATAATTCTTAGATTTGGTCTTTTGATGTTATCTCATAATTCTTGGATATTTTGTTCATGCTTTTTTTACTATCTTCATTGTGTGGTCAACTTTATTTTCAGGATTATATATTTTGTTTTCATTGTCTGAGGGTCTGTCTTCCAAGTGATCTAGTCTGTTGGTGATGCTTTCCATTGATTTTTTTATTTGGTTTATTGTTTCCTTCAAGGATTTCTGCTTGGTTCTTTTTCAAAGTCTCTGTGTCTTTCTTAAAGTAATCTTTCGCTCCTTGTATTTTCTCTCTAATCTCTTTGTTGGATTTACCAACTGTTGCCTATAATTGCTCTCTTATGCTATTCTGTGCTTCACAGATCATTTTAATTATGTACGTTCTGCACTCCTTCTCTGACATTTCATCTACTGTACTGGCAATGGATTCTGTTATTGTAGCATCTTGGTTTGTTTGGGGTATTTTCTTCCCTTGTTTTTTCATGTTGTTCATATGTCTTCCTCTCTAGCAATGTTGATCTGAGGTATTATAATTTCTACCCTATAATCTTGTAGTGTCCCTGTAAGTTACCAATACCTCACCTCTGGTGTGAACTGGGCCTTCAGGGACCTTGGGGATGATCTTTCTCTCTGCTCTGCTTCTTGAGCACCATCCAGACAGCCAGTCTTTTGATTTCTCCTTTAACCTCTCAGAATTTTCTTCTCTCTCATGTGTCCTGGATTTTCTGATTTATGTATTTACTTCTCTTGCCTACACCTCAGTGGCTGAGCCTGCTTTCCTTCTGCCACAAGCTTTGCACATCTCTGACATAGAACTAACCCCACCCTCTGTTCTCTTTGTTCTGTGTGAGCTGATGTATTCTGCCAAAAACTTAAGAGATGTGCACCAATCCTAACCACACACTGATGCCCAGCCCCCGTGCTGCTCTGCAATACTTTATTCACTCATTTCTCCCAGTGGTTAGAAAAAATGTTTCTTCCCTTAGTGCACCTGCCTGCCCCAACCTAAACCTCCACCATTGATAAGCAACCTTACCTCTGACTTCAAAGGTGAAATCAAGACTAAGGAATTGAAAGGAGCCAGGTGAACCGGCACACATTTATAATCCCAGTGACCTGGGAGGCTGAGTCAGGAGGATGGCAAGTTTGAAGCCAGCCTCAACAATTTAGCCAGGCCCTATCTCAAGAGTGCTGGTGAGGATGTGGAGAAAAGGAAAGCTTTATACACTCTTGATGGGAATATAGGTTATGTAAAGCAGTATGGTGATTCCTCAAAAATAGAGCTACCTATGACCCAGCAATTCCTCTACTGGCTATATACCCAAAGGGAATCAAATGGGTATATTGAAGAGACATCTACACTCCCAGGTTTATTGCAGCACTACCTACAACAGCCAAGAATCAAGCTCTAAGTGGCCATTGACATATGGATGGATAAAGAAAATATGGTATAGAAACACAATGGAATATTATTCAGCCATAATAAGGTGAAATGCTGTCATTTACAACCATGTGGATTGACCCAGACGATATTGTACCAAGGGAAACGAGCTAGATTCAGAAAGGCAAGTGCCACAGGACCCCATAGGGATATGAAACAGTAGATCTCAAGGAAGCAGAGTCCAACAGTGGTTCCCAGAAGCCAGGGAGGGGTGTGGGGAAGGCAGGAGAAGGAGGAGTCAGCCAACAGGGCAAAACTGCAGTCAGGAGGCATAAGCTTGGGAGCTCTATTGCAGGGCAAGGTGGGGAACTGCAGCAAGTATAATGTATAGTATGTTCCAAAATAGCCAGAAGAAAGAATTTCAGATGTCTCGCCATAAAGTCACGATGATTGCTTGTGGTAACGGACATGCTCACCGCCCTGACCTGAACATCACACAGTTCGTGCGGGTGTCAAAACAGCCCAGTGTGCCCCATAAATGTGTACAGTTACTGTAGCTGAACTGCAAATGAAACACACATGAAGAACATATTGCTCATATAATGTGGTGAGAGCTAAGTAAATGTCATTGCCTACTTTTAAGTAGCTGTAGTTTTAACTTAGTAATGTTACACACTTTGCAGGATGTTAAGATAATTTTAGTATTGGGCTGGGATTGTAGCTCAGCGGCAGAGCGCTTGCCTCGCATGCGTGAGGCCCTGGGTTCGATCCTCAGCACCACATACAAAGCAATAAAATAAAGATATTGTGTCCATCTACAACTAAAAAAAAATTTTAAATAAAAAAGAAAAGATAATTTTAGTATTGATATGGTTGTTTCCTTGTTTCTAACTATGCTACACTAATATTCAGTTTAATTTTTAGGAAAACTCATGATTACTGTCTGTGGATTCGGGTTAAGCTTTATTTCTCTTTCCCAGGTCACCTGCCATGGCTGGAGGGATTTTCGCTATAGATAGGCATTATTTTTATGAAATTGGACAGTACGACAAGAGTATGGATTTTTGGGGAGGAGAAAACGTGGAGATTTCACTAAGGGTAATTCAGACTTTTAAAAAAATAGTTACCTTTTTACATAGAGAGCAAAATTTGACTTTTATTCATATAAAATGATGTGGTAATTATGTCCAAGTTTCCTCCCTGATCATCCAGGATCACTCCAGTGTCACATGCAGAGAAGAAAGTATGGAGCTCCTTGCAAAAATTGAAAACATTCAGTATTAAATTCTCTCATTGTATGTTTTGTTATTTTGAATGTATAGTATAGCAAATTAATATACTTTTAATCTGCAGGTTCTCTTTCTATTCTCTTGGTAGTTGTATTCTTTTTCCAATTTTTTTTTTGTTTTAGATTATATCTCATCCCCTTATTCCTTCTTTTGGGTGGTTATTTCATTTCTTTCAAGCACGGACTTCTTTCCTAAAGCTTCAGGTCCCTCATTGTGCACCTAGGAATCTGCACAGCGATTTCTTTCCCCCAAGCCCCTGTTCGGCAGAATCTCAGGCTCTTTGTTTTCATTGCTCTCCCCGACCCCACCCTCTCGTGTTCCCCACTGGTCCTGGCAGTATTTTATAACATCCGCACTTTTGGCATCTTTTCTTCTGTTTGGGTAATTATTCCTCATATTACTACATTGCTCTCTGAGAATATTGTAGAAGGGACTTTCCCCTTTCAGCACCTCATAATGTATAAGCTCATCCTGGGTGTCAGAATAAAATCATTTTTGTGAATGACAGCATATTTGAAAAGTAAGAGTTTTTACTCCCTGCAGGTAGCAAATGACAGCTACTATACTATTCAAAGGTATTAATTATCCCTGCTCTAATGCTTTCAACCACTCCATTCCTAATGGCCCCTTCATATCTTTTAAGCATGCTTGGGGGGGTCTCTTGTCATAAACTAATATATAAATTAGTAAATAGCTACAGAACTCAACACTAGCAGCTGCCTCTGACCTTGTCTGTCCTGGGATTCATCTGTGAACTTGTACATACATCTTTATCTCTCTCTCTTTTTTTTTTTTTTTTTTTGGTACTGGGGATTGAACTCAGGGGCACTCGACCACTGAGCCACATCCCCAGCCCTATTTTGTGTTTTATGTAGAGACAGGGTCTCACTGAGCTGCTTAGCACCTCACCGTTGCTGAGGCTGGCTTTGAACTCGCGATTCTCCTGTCTCAGCCTCCCAAAGTTCTGGGATTGCAGGTGTGCACCACCGTGCCCAGCTCATCTTCATCTCTCACTTGCTCTTCATTCTAGTCAGACAATATCCTGTGGCATCATTCCAGGAACTGTCACCGGACCCTGATGGATTGCTTTGGTCTTCCATCTAGTGGAGGTCACGGCAGCATCAACCCCAAAAACCAGTCTTTTTCAGAAGCCTGATTGGATTGCAGAGCTATGCTCCGGGTCCCCCCCCCCCCCCACTGCTCAGTTGCTCTCAGTTTCCTTCATGGGAATTCCTGCTCTGCTTGTGAGTAGGTGTCCTGAGGTTTCTGTCCTGGTCAGACTTCTCATCCTAGGTGCCCTTTGACACTTGGCTGGCATTCAGCCACTCTGTACCTGGAAAGTCATGCTGGAGGTCAACACAGTGCACTCTCTCTTCATCTGGTGTAAAGGAACCTCTACTCTGAGCCAACTGAACACATTCCATCTGCAGCCTAACCTCTAGGCAAGGTGCTCTGGCCCCTGCCACAGTCCAATAACTAAAAGATCAGCACCTACTGGCTGTACTGGGCTCTGGTTTCTGGGTCTGTAAGGTCTGATCATTGTTCTGGGAGTAGCAGGGGTTCAGAGCATGTTCTTGTCTTACTGAATGGCTGGAATCCAGAAATCAAGCCAAACCACATGGAATAGCCAAACTTCCCCCACGAGCCACCTGGGCCTGCATTCCCCTGGCTGAATCATGTCAAACAGGCAAGCCCAGCATCAGCATGTCAGGGAAATGACCTGTCCAGAGGTAAGGGAGGCGGGTGAACTGATGTTTAGTGAATGAGATTTCCATCTGCTACTCCAAGTTTCTAGAATGAACAGCTGAGTGGATGGAGAAATAAGTAAATAAGTGAAACTGGTGTTAGTAGAAAAACACTGTATTATGTACCAGTGGCTTTGTTGTACAACAGATATCCCAAAGCACAGTGGCTTCAAACAGCAGTCAATTGTTTTTTCCCTCCTGGCTCATCCGCTAAAGTGGTCCTGGTGTTAGCCAGAATGGCTGGTTTCTGCTAGTGTTGCTTCTACCTCTGGGGCTACCTGGAGGCTCAGCCAGTGCTGGGGCGGCCAGGATGCCTATAGTTCTAAGCTGGGATTTGGCTCCAGAGGTCTCCATGGGCCCAGGGATTTGCATTTCTATCAAGTTCCCAAGTGATGCTGACACTGGGGACCTGAGGACCATGTGAGAGCCACCAAAGTCCAGTCAGCAGAATTGCCAAGGCAAATAAATATACTGCAGGATGTACAAACAATGAGCACAGAATCTATATCATAAGTATATTCTTTGTGGTCTTTTTTTTTATAATAATAAAAATTGGAAACCACCAAAATGCTCAAATTATATAAGACTTTTCAAATAATTTTGCATAACATCAAATGAAAAAAGCTAGTTATCTTCATGTTGTGTGTTTTTGTGTCAGTCCACATCCTGGGTTGTGTTTTGTTGTTTTGTTTTGCTTTGTTGGTGACAAAGTTTAAACCCAGGAGCACTTAACCACTAAACCACATCCTTAGCTCCTCCTTTTTTTTTTTTTTTTTCCTATTTCAGTTTTGAGACAGGGCCTCAGTATGTTGACTAGCCCAGAATGTTAGGATGAGAAGCGAATTTTGTTTTCTTTTTTTTTGGTACTGAGGATTGAACTCAGGGGCACTTGACCACTGAGCCACATCCCCAGCCCTATTTTGTGTTTTATGTAGAGACAGGGTCTCACTGAGTTGCTTAGCACCTCGCCATTGCTGAGGCTGGCTTTGAACTCGCGATTCTCCTGTCTCAGCCTCCCTAAGTGCTGGGATTACAAGCGTGAGCCACCGCGCCCGGCTGGGAATTTTGTTTTCTTATGTGTGTTTTCTATATTCACCATTTTTCAATGACTTTATCTTACTTTCATATAGTGAAGTTATTAAAAATAAGTGTCGGGGCTGGGATTGCGGCTCAGTGGTAGAGCGCTTGCCTCGCATGCGTGAGGCACTGGGTTCGATCCTCAGCACCACATAAAAATACATAAATAAAATAAAGATACTGTGTCCATCTACAACTAATAAAAAATATTTTAAAAAAAATAAGTGTCATAGGTTTTAGATACAAAAAGGATTACGCATTGACTTTTCAGTCAGGACTGGCATTTCTCTCGTCTCTTGCTTACATCTAGCAATATTTAGTATGAGAAGGGAGAGCTGCTTGGCATTCAGAGTGCAGGCTTCTAGGCTAGACTTTATAAATTTGAACACTGTCTATGTTACTTAACTTTTCCACATTGTTGTACAAATTGCTTAACAATCCATATGTGAGTTTCCCCATCTGTAAAATGGGGATAATCAGAGTATCTACACTGTAAGGCTGTTGAAAGAATTAAGTGAAATAAAAAACAATAAATATTATGATTTATTTTGTAAAAAAAAAAAAAAAAATCCAGCAGTGTGGCCTATTCCTAGCAAAAATACCTTACTATGGCTTTTGTTTTTCTTTTGTCTAGATCTGGATGTGTGGGGGCCAACTGTATATAATTCCCTGCTCTCGAGTTGGACACATCACTAAGACCCAAATACAAAGAAATCCTGTCTTGGAGAGAGCAATGATAAAGAACTACCTCCGAGTGGTACATGTGTGGATGGATGAGCACAAGGTGGGCAACCCCTGCAGCAGGGAGGGACGCACCAGGGCCCAAGGCCAGGCTTCTTGGGAAGATGCCTTCTGCTGCTCCCAGATTCAAATGTTCTTCTTTTCTGTTTTCCATAACTAGGCGATGCCCCTTCAACCCTTCACCCACCCATCTCCAGCCCTGTTCTCAGTTAATTCTAAGTGGCTAGATTTGCACCTCATTTTTAAACATTTAAATTTCTAGGAACACTAGAGTTTTTCAGAAACAAATCAACCAACATACATAAGATATCTTTGTTTTTCTCCTAGATCTATTTTTCCATGCAAGGAATTGCACTCCGCTCCCCCGCCCCAAACAAGTAGCCTCTCCCTTGCTCCATCCCCAGCTGCAAGTGTTTAGATCTCCTTCCCTACTACCTCCCTTCTGAGTGCTGTGATGCTACTGGTCTTGGGACCCTGTGAGAACCTCTTTTCTGCCAATAAAGGTTTCTATATCCAAGCATTTGTGCATTTCCTGAAGGGGTAAGCACCTTGCCAGGACCTCAATGCCATGCACAAACAAGGAAGGGCAGGGATCCCAAGGAGACCTCATTTCCGTCAAATGGATAGAAATGTGTAAGAGTCTTCCATGGCAGTGCATGTCCTGGTCTTCATCTTATGTTTCTGTGATTCTAAGTTTTTAAATTATGAAAATAATAACATTCAATTTCTTTTGTAATCAGAGAAATGTCAATTAAAATCTCAATGAGATATTTTTACACACAGATTGGAAAAACTTAAAAATCTGACAGGACCAAATGTTGGTCAGCGATAGGAATTTTCCAATACTGCTGGTGGGAGTGTTAATGCGTGACTTAATGCATTTTTAAATCCTAATAGATATGCACTCTTGATGGGAATATAGGTTATGTATAGACACTGCAGTCTATGCCCTCAGTGTCTATGCTGTCTTCTACATTGTTATCAAATGTATATGAAAGTACCCATCTCTTACATTGGTCATAATTAGACTGTATACTTTTTTAATGTGACAAGTTAAAAATGATGCCCCATTGTGTTAAATTTCATTCACTTAGTTGTGAAAGATCCTGAGATTATATTCACGTTTGTCGTCCCCGCCCCTTGTAAACTCTCTTCATAGATCTGGGCAGTTGGATTGACTTGACTTGGCTTGACAGTTGAATCGACAGGATTACTAAATTTCATAAAAGATATACTGCCAAAAAGTGAATTTAAAGGCACACAATGTTTGGCATAAAATCAGCAAACTGTATGACATAGCATGTTAGGAAATTTAATGAGTGGTGGGGTTCAAGAGAGGGCCCTGACTAGGAGAGGTTGCCTGAGGTCATCCAGGCCTTCACTCTCTCCAATATGATGACACCTCCCCTGCCGTCAGGCCTGTCCTCTGCCCCAGTTCACCCTGGGGAACTAGGATGCAGAAGGTAATGGCCAAAGACATGACCACCATTGGATGGTGGTCAAGAGACGCACAGGAGGAGTATCCAACATGGCACACGCGTGGCACACCAACATGGATGAGAGGTACCCTCTCAGCACCAGCTCCAGGCGCTGGCACCACATAGATGAAAACGCAGGGGTTCTGCTTCCAAAGAGGCTTGGGTCTACTGAGCATGCCTCTTTCAGCACAGGACTGATGGTGTCCATTAGGCATTCACCGTAAACTACAAACACTGATCAGCTGTGATAATGAGAACCAATATAGATATGGCGTTTGCTATGTGCCAGCCTTCCTCTCCCAGGGGTTTTGCATGTATGAAGCTCTGGGTCCTCACAACCACCTTATGGGGGTACAAGAAACTCATCCAAGATCACAGGTAATTAATGGCAGAGTCAGGATTGGGACGCAGGCTGTCCCTCCCCGCCCCAGTCCATTCCCCCTTAAGTACCACACCATCCCCATTCTGAAGATATCCATCGGGACCAGGAAGTGAGGGGTTTTGTCCTTGAAAGAGAAAGGGGGCGCTGCAGTAGGCAGCTGGGTATCTTTGGCTCCTGAGATCGGCCCAGGCTTCCTGGATCCTGTACCATGGCACAGCCTGAGCCTCTGAGCTGGCGAGTAAATCTAAGGTCCCATGCTGTACCTCTGCTCTTGTTCCATAGACAGAAGGAAGGCTAATTGGTTTGCTTGTTTAGTTCAGATGTTGAAAATATATGCTACTGGATTTGATATGATCTGATTACTAAAGATTTGACTTAATAAAATGATTGTTTTTAGGAGCAGTTTTTTCACCGGAGACCTGCTTGGAAATTCAAGGACTATGGAAACATTAGTGAACGTGTGAGATTAAGAAAACAATTGAAGTGCAAGTCATTCCAGTGGTATTTGGATACCATCTTCCCAGAGTTGGAGGTATCTGTGAAACTTCTGGTGAAAGCAAAACTAATCATTTTCCTTAACCAAGTGTTAAAAAGACTTCTACTCTTTCCACATAGTGGCATGGGAGGACAAGTCTGGAACCTGATGGAATTGTGTAATGTGGAATTAGATACACAGCCAGAGTTGCCTCCATCAAGATTGTTACCTGCTCCCTCTCTTTTGTACCAGGGATTGAGCCCAAGGGTGCTTAACTGAGCCACATCCCCAGCCCTTTTTATATTTTATTTTGAGACAGGGTTTTGCTAAGTTGCTTAGGGCATGGATGGCTTTGCACTTGTAATCCTCCTGTCTCAGGCTCCCAAACCATTGGGATTACAGATGTGCGCCACTGTGCCCAGCTGTTTTCCTCCTTTAATGACAATTCCTAAGCCTTCATTTCTCACCTGCAGCTGAACTTCTGGGATGGCAGAACTTTGAGCATTAGTGGTGTAAGCTGTTGCAGAGTTAGGACCCCAGTATAGCTTGCTGGGGTCAAGTGCATTGTTGGCAATTATTTGGCCAACTCATTTGGTCCCTGGGGCCTCCAGGGACTTTCTCTGCTTTTGGAGACTTTGACAACCTGATTTCTACTCCAAACAGATGAGCTGACATGGTTGCATCAGGGAGATATTTGCAGAGAATTGTGCCTGGTCCATACTGACTGGCTGAGCTGGACCAAGCTCCTTCCTTTGCCTCCAGTGTAGGTTCTGGGGCTGACAGCTTGATTGAGTTCCTGCGCTTCTGATGTTCAGTCCACTTGCCTGGGCATCTCAGTTGAGCTCTCCAAGCTGGCTTTCCTGTTTGCTCTTGTGGACCTTTCTGTCCTTGGAGACACTCTTCTGCTTGAGTTTGCTTTTTCACATCTGGGCCCACCTGTGGCTCTGGCCCACAGCTCTCCTGACACGTCTCACACGTGGTTTCCTGTGGTGACCCTGTGCACCACCTGACTTGACTCTTCAGCTGGGGTTGGATAGGAGGGAGTGGCTGGTGTCCTATTTGTGTGAACACCCTCAATGCCTAAAGTTCTTTAGGGTTCTTTTACAGGAATTGCTGTGAAGTTCACCATGGTGATAGTAGCTAGGAAGGTGAAAGAGATTTGATTCACAAAGACAATAAAGAAAATGAGGGTAGGAACACATCGAAATAGGGAAAAAAGAGTGGGTGTAGACTTCTGATAATATCCCCAAATGGCACATGCTTGAGGAAAGCTAAGGAGCCACAACAGAGGAAACAACTTCACTCATGTATTATGGCCATTTGGTCAGTGGCCAAGTGTTTACTGTGGACCAGGAAGGCTTCTAGGTGCCAGGATGCCACAGAGAGCGTGACAGACAAATACCCTTCCCTCCTGGAACTTCTGTTATTGAGATAATTTGTACATGTAAATAGCAAAGAACCAGTTTATAATCTCTTTATGACGTACCTATTTTGCAAAATAATATATATAAAAACCTTTTGCTAGAAAAACATGGGGAAAACTGGGGCTACTATATGACAGATGGCTACGGAACTTGACTGAGCCTTTCAAGGGTTGACCTGGCAGTACCATGTGCCACATTATGATCATGTACTTTACCCATACACTGGGCCCAAACTGCTTCTAGAAAACCATTAAAAGTCGATTGCAATAAACCCATGGGTATATTAAAATTAGGATGAAATACAAAATATCTGTAACCAAAGGAAAAAAGAGAACTATGTAGTATAAATATGGAGATCTGTCTTAAAGTAACAACTTTTCCCTCCTAGTTTTGAAAAAAAATTTTTTTGGTACCAAGGATTGAACTCAGGGGCACTTAACCACATTCCCAGCACCCCCACCTTTAAAAATATTTTGTTTTAGTTGTTGATGGACATTTATTTTGTTT
Organism: Xerus rutilus; assembly: GCA_028644305.1. Taxonomy (NCBI): domain Eukaryota; kingdom Metazoa; phylum Chordata; class Mammalia; order Rodentia; family Sciuridae; genus Xerus; species Xerus rutilus. The sequence goes on along the minus strand of CM053407.1, from coordinate 4,939,746 downwards.
GTTTATGTGTGGTGCTGAGGATCAAACCCAGTGCTTCACGCATGCCAGGCAAGATCTCTACCAGAGCCACAACCCCAACCCCTATCCCCAGTCCTTTTTTATATTTAATTTATTTATTTAAAAAAATTTTTTTTAGTTGTAGATGGATACAATGTCTTTATTTTTATGTGGTGCTAAGGATCGAACCCAGTGCTTCACACATGCAAGGTGAGCGCTCTACCACTGAGCCACAATCCCAGCCCTATATTTTGTTTTGAGAAAGTGTCTCACTGAGTTGCTTAGGGCCTTGCTAAATTGCTGTGGCTGGCTTTGAACTCATGATTCTCCTGCCTCAGCCTCCCAAGCCACTGGATTACAGGCCACTGGGCCCAGCTTAGTTTTGAAATCAGAGAAAAAATTTTTGGTAGTAATATTGGCTTTGCCAAAAGAAAAAAACAACAATGTACACTTTCTCTTTTTAAAGTTATGGGCCTAATATTAAGTTTTAGTTTTGTAATACAATTTAGTTCGGGTACTAGATAACCCGAATAAGTCCTAGAAATAGTTCAGTATGAGTCTTAGATAATCTCTTCTTGAACAATGTTTTTAGTTGGCCATGGAATAGTAAACAAATCAGAATCAACATCAAGCATCTGCTGTTACTGAAAGGAAATACATACTTGTTTGTAGGTGATAATTTTGGATTTGTATGTATGGCATTTTTTTGGGGGGGGTACTAGGGGTTGGACCCAGGAGTGCTCTGCCACTGAACTATATCCCGCCTCCTTTTATTTTTTTGAATCTTGGTCTCACTAAATTGTTGAGGCTTAGCTGTATGGAAATTTTAAAAATCTGACTTGTATTCTAGAGCTAATTGAGGAGTATCTGCTGACCTACTCAAAAGTTTTCACAAAAAATAGTTTTTGGTATGATTAAATGCTCAAGCAAGCCTTAAATTAATAAGCTCAAGAGTTTAGTAATTAAAGCATGCTTTGGGAATTGACTCTAAAAAACACCCATTTAAAGTCATAATAAGAGCTAACCCTGGGCTTCCCCTGTGTTTCAACTCCTGTGGTAAGTACTCTGCATGGACTATCTTATTTCACCCATACAACTTTACTACTTTATAAGTCCTATTCCTATTTCCTACATGAGAAAACTAAGATTAGATTTTGCCTAGGGTAAAGACTGGCAGATTTAGCCAGTAAAAATACAAGCTGCCTGGTTAAATTTGAATTTCAGATAAAGCACAATATTTTAGCATAAGTATAGCCATACTTTGAATGTGTCTCCTCCAAAATTCATGTAGAAACTTACTTGCAGAGAGTACCAGGCATAGGGACAAGGAATACTATTACTATTATTAGTGTAATAGTATTAAGAGATGGGGCTTTGGAAGGGTGATTAGGTCAGGGCAGAGCCCCTGTGAGTAGGATTAAGTGCTCTTATGAAAGGACTTGACCAAGGGCATTCATCCCCTTTGCCCTTCTGACTCCTGCTACGAGTCCCAAGTGTTCCTCCCTCTGGAGGAAGCAGTGTCCGAGGTGTGAGAGCAGCTCTCAGAGACCACTGAGCCTGCCGGGCCCTTAATCTTGGACCTTCCAGCTTCTAGAACTGTGAGAAAACTAATTTCTGTTAATTTTAAACTACCAAGCCTCAGGCATTTTATTTTGGCAGTACAAATAAAGGGCTAAGGAAAATTCTAAAGATCTTCCTTGTCCCTATGCCTGCTGTGACCTTTGCATGTCCTTGATAGAACATCTAAAGAATGCAGGTTTCTTGGGTTTGGGTTTGGGTGTGGCTGGCTCCTGGGAACTCATGACCTTCAGCTATCTCAAGGCAAACCCTCCTGCCTTTCAGGGATCTGGCCAGTCCTGGGGGGATGAAGTGTCCTTGAGGGGATTGCTAGGTCATTTGGGTTGTTAGAATTGTGCTTACTTTGCTTTTATATTTAAGGATTCTTACATGGAGTAAGACTTTGGAGGCCCACTGGTGGAAAGGACACTCAGCACAGGACTTCCCAGTCAGGACCCTGAAAAGCTCAGGGATTCCCAGCTACATGACTTCAGGTGTTGGTGTTCCCCTGATCTGGTGATATATTTTCTTCTCTTTCTCACACACCTTTCCCTTGGCTTTTGCTTTCTTATTATTACTACAATAAACGCTATCTCACATAGAAAAATGTCTTTTTTGTCTATGGGATCTCACCTGCCAAATTCAGCAGCGGCACACATATGTAATGCTTTAAAAACAAAGACAGGTATATCCTTAATACTGCATAGGACAAAGTATTCTTTATCTGAAAGTGACATTTCAGGCTATCCTATATTTCATTTGGCAGCTATATCCAGGGCCAAAACAAAAACAAAATAACAAAAACCACAGCGAAATACTTGTCTAATCATCCTGACCTCACAGACTCTTTAATCACAGTAATAGAATGCATAGAGCATTATGATGGTGAAACACGGGAGCTAACCCAAATCTTCAATTACTAGAATAATGGCTAAGGAACCAATATACATTAATTTGGTAGAATAGTGTTTAAAATAGTAGCTATAAACAAAAAATTCATTTCATACTTATCAGACTGGCAAATATTTAAGTATTTGAGAGTATGAAGGGTCATGAGTAGGTGAAGCAACTGTCTTGCAGGCATGATTTCAAACTTTAATTTGCATATACACCACTTGAGGATTTGGTAAACCAGGATTTTAAGTAGGTTTGGGGTGAAGCCTACTTACACTTTTAACAAGTGCTCAGCCCAGCTAAGTTGCTTATCATATGGACTGAGCCCTGTGGGGCTGATTTAATATTATACTGTATTTTATGTGAACTGCAACTACTGGGAGAGACTGGTAACAGCACCTGGTACTCTCTGCAAGAGAAACCCCTTCCTGAAATAGCTGTTGCCTCCGGTCAAGATGAACGGGTGCCCTCACAAGGGTGGAGAAGTTAAAAGTGTTCCACCTGGCACAGAGGAGCAGTTCTTTGAAAGAAATGGCTCCAAAAGGACTTGGGGGGAGGGCCATTGCCTGCTTACACATCCAGTAACTGGGGAATCGAGCCCTCAGTCCTCCCGGGAGAACTGGGTGGCACCACGTGGCACCACACACCCTGACGACCCTAGTATGTATTTGGCACGGCTTGTTAATCCAGAAGAGTGTCTGGATGAGGCTAGTGTCATTCCGCTCGAAAAGTTCAATGCTTTTGGTTCAGGTGCTGCTCTTCCCTCTGATTTTTAATTTGTAAGAGATGTAGATTTTCCTCCCTTTCCTACACGTGTTCAGTTCCCCTGTCAACTTAATCGTGGAAGTAATGCGTTTATAAAAATAATGTTAAAAAGTTCTTGACCAAGTAGCATTTATTTCAGAGGAAGTTAAATGTTAAGATATCCATCCATGGAATTTGGCATGACTGGGCCAAAGACGAATACCCACACCGTATTGTTAGAGGGAGCGGAATTCCGACTAGAGTTGTGCCCTTCCGCTGTCGGATCACCAGTGGGAGTCGTCGTCACAGACGCTCTCTACATTTGAACCTGTATGTCTCGTCCCAATACTGAACAAATTTTTTCCTTCTTTCCGTAATGGTGGTACTGAGGATGGAGCCCAGGGCCTTGCAAGCTAGGCAAGCCCCTTTCACCTAATTTGACAGCGTCTCCCTGGTTGCTCAGGCTGGCCTGGGATTTCAGGCGCGCCCACCGCGCCCTGAGGGACATTTCGAGTCCCTGAGGGACGCTTAACGGCGTCCGTCCGCCTTTTCCTAATGTCGGTGCATGAGGCAGAGCGGCGGGTTGCGCCGGGCCACCCCGGGCGCGCGGGCTCCCGGGACCTCCCGTCTCCTCCACCTCCCTGGCGGGCCCTCCTCTTCTATCCTTCTTGTCCCCTTGCACTTTCGAGATGTCCTTGTTTTTTCTTTTTCCCCACTAGCCTCCACACACGCGAGAAGACGCGGCGCTTCTCTTTCAGAGTTTGGAACCCGCTCTCGCCCAGGATAAAGAGGCCTGGACCGCGGCCCCCGCGCGGTGACGTCAGGGCGGCGGCGGTGACGTCAGGCGCGGGGCGGGGCCACCCGTGACGTGGCGCAGGCGGTCGTTCGGCCAAGGCTGCGGCGCGGGGACCGCACGAGTCCGCGTCCGCGCCCCCTCGGCCGCCCTCCTGGGCCCCGTGGCCCTGGGCTGTGGCGGGAGGGAAGATGCCGCAGCCCGAGCGTCGGAAGGCCGCAGCCCTGGACTGCGCGCGTCGCGGTGAGTAGCTGCGGGCGGCGGCTCCTGGCCCCGCGCGGCCTCCGTCGGCGCCCCGGCGGGCTCGGGGCGGCTCCGGTGGGCGCCGCGCTCCCCGCGGAGCAGGCCCGGCGCGTCGGTCTCTGCGATGAGCTCAGCAGGGAAACGCGGCCGGCCAGGCGGCCCCGCGGCGCCGCACGAGCATCGCCGCTCCGGCGAGGGCTCTGCTTCTACCGGGGGGAAAGTGCGTGCGGCCTTCCGCCGAGCAGCCCTGACCGCGTCGGCGGTGGCGTGGCCGGCTGCCCGCGGGAGGGCGCCCCCGAGATGCGCCCACCGGCCGCGCACCCAGGCCCCTCCCCGGTCGCAGGTGGAGCCAGCCCCGGGCGGTGGTTTCGCCGTCAGTCGTCCCGACTTGGTCCAGCACTGGGTTTTGGCGGTCCACCCTGCCGTAAGGAAAACAGGAAACAGAAACACTTCTCGTCACCCTCAGCGTGTGTGTCGAGCTTTTCAAGCGAAATGACCTGACACAGTGGTCTGCACTCTTTGTGCTGTTCTGTGCAAAAAGTCCTGCTTCGGTTTGTTGTTGCTGTGGTAGAATGTACATAACATAAAGTTTACGATGTTAACTGTTTTCAGTGTCTTATTCAGCGGCAGTAAGTCTGTTGGTCATGTCTTGTCACCATCTTCTACTTGCAAAACCTTTTCATCATTGCAGACAAACTGTGATCCTCGGTAATGGCTCCGCACTTCCTCTTTCGCCCCTTTCCTCTATGAATTTGCCTCTTCAGATCTCTCCTAAGTGGAATTATGCAGTACTTGTAGTTTTAATGTCTGGCTCGTTTCACGTTTTCAAGGTTCATCCATGTCGTAGCATGTATCATACTTCAGTCCTTTTTTCAGGTACGCGTGAGTCACAGTTTATCTCCTTATCCCTCAATGGACACTGGGTTATCCACCTTTTTGCTCTTGTGACTTGGGCTCCTGTGAACATGGTTTACTTCTGTCCATCTGAGTCTGTTTTATGTTTGGAGTGTACATCCAGGAGTGGAATTTCTTGGGCATGTGGTACTTCTGTGTTTAACTTTTTGAGTAACTGACAAACGTCTCACATTTTAAAAGCTGCTTTCTTTTTTTAAATTTATTTTTTAGTTGGCAATGGATCTTTATTTATATGTGCTGAGAATTGAACCCAGTGCCTCACCTGTGCTAGGCAAGTGCTCTGCCACTGAACCAAAGTGCTCTGCCACTGAACCACAACCCCAGCCCCTAAAAGCTGCTTTCTTAAAGACCTTTTTTTTGTGTGTGTGCTTACCGGGGATTGAACTCAGGGGCTCTCAACCACTGAGCCACATCCCAAGCCTATTTTGTATATTATTTACAGACAGGATCTCACTGAGTTGCTTAGTGCCTCACTTTTGCTGAGACTGGCTTTGAACTCCTGATCCTCCTGCCTCAGTCTCCTTAGCCCTTGGGGTTACAGGCCTGCATCACAGTGCCTGCTTTTAAAAGACCTTTTTTTGAATGGATTGCTAGATCTGTTGGCTTCACCTCAGCACTTACCTGGTTGACCCCTTTAAATCTTGGCAGCACCTCCTGTTGTTCATTGTGTGCCCTCTGGATGTTCTCCCTGTGGTCCTTTCACAGGCTCTTGCCCCTTACACCGTCCTTCAATGTGCACCCAGAGGTTCAGGGCTTGCTCCCTGCATCTCTTTTGCTATCTTCATTACTTAAACCCTCCTCTGCTATTGTTTCCTTGAAACTTACGCTATCATTTTGATGTTTCTTTTCAACTTCTCTCTGAGACCTGGATTTGAACCTGAAGCTTACTGCTGTCTCCCTGTCTGTTTTCTCTTGAATGTAACATGTCTAAACAAAATCTGTCTTCTGTAGTCCTCCATCCCTTTTCTCTCTGTGCTTCTTATAAAGACTTGAAAGTGGGGTGTTTTGTTTCCCCTTTTCCCTTAGAGCCCCGTTTCCTTTTAGGCTGAGTATCACACACTGTGCTACCTCTGATCTTCCTTTCCCATAGGCTTAAGCAGCCTGACATCAAGCCATAATAGCCCCTTACCGGAATTTTTCTCTCTGTACCACCTGATTGATTCCAAACGTTCCTCTTCTGTCCCAAACCCTTTTCCCCACTGTTCTAGGGTTTTCTTCTTAATATAGATTTGTTTAAAGACACCAGTTAGCTCTTTTGCATGCAGAACAAGTTTATTTTCAGTGTGAGAGACCTCCCTGTCTTCCCCTGACCAATCATTTACCCCAACCCTCTCCTGCCCCTGTTTTCATCTGTGTTCTTGTTATAAGCTACCATGATACTTGCTGTTCTCTTTGGGGAACTAAAAACAGATACATATTATAGTTGCCCAAGATTTGAACTTTCTGCTTAAAAGTATTTCTGTATTTGGCCATTGAAATCTTAAACTTTAAACTTTAAAGCCAAACTTAAATTGCAACTCCTACAAGAAATTTTCAAGTGTTTCAAACAAAATTAATTTCTCCTTCATGCTGTATACTTTGCTTATATTTTTCTTGTGGTACTTCTTGGAGTTTGCTTTAGGATATGCCCAGATTTTCCCACCTGGTGTATTATTTTTTAGGTTTTTTTTTTCTTTGAGAAAAGAGAAACTGACCAAAGGGTATAAAGGTTTCTAAGGCTCCTCTGGCACTATAAGTGTGCTTTTTAAAAAGACCCTACAATTTATGATCTAATCATCTGTGGATGTGCCACTTAAGTACCTATATCTCTGTGAGTATTAGTGTGATCTTGGTCTGATGAGATTATATGGCCTCACTGCATGATAGTCATCTTGGTGTAAGCACACCCTTGGTTCAAGTCAAAACATTTGAACACATCCCTGTCCTTAAGCAACACGTGACTGTATATGTTTAAAAACTTCAGGCTGGGGTTGTGGCTCAGAGGTAGAGCATTTGCCTAGCATGTGCAAGACCCTGGGTTCTGCCTCCAGCACTGCAAAACAAAACAAAACTTCTGTCAGCATTTCTTGTAGTGTAGGTCTGTTGACAGTGAATTCCTCAGTTTTTGTTTGAGAGAGTCTTTCATGTTTTTGGAATAATATCAGTACATATAAAGTTCTAGGTTGTCTTACAGACAACAGAACAAGCTTTTCACACAGATGAATCACCAGAGTATCCAACATTGTTCACTATAGTCAGAGAAATAAAAGTTGAATTTAAGCATTTCAGCAAGGAACTGGACATTATTTACAGAGATACAGCAAATCCGAAAATGAAACAACTAAATACTAGATCTAAAAATGCAGTAACCAAAATTTAGGATTCAGTGGATTAATAGATTAGACACTGCTGAAGAAGAAAGTCTGATGAATTGAATCATCAGAAGAAACCTCCCTGAATGAAGTATTAGAGGGGAAAGGATGGGAAACTGCAGAGTGTGAGAAATAGAGGGTGTAGTGAGAGGGTCTGACATGTGATTAGAATCCTAGGAGAGAGGGGAGGGTGGAATGAATTTTTGAGGAGATAAGGGCTGAGAATTTTTAAATCTGATGAAAGTAACAATCAGAATAATAAATACTAAGAAGAATAAAATGAGTTCATTTTCCACTTCTAAATACATTTATCCTTTGCATAGTCACCTTTTGACTAACAGTGGAGCATGTGTACAGCAGTGGTCCCCTGAGATTATAACTGGAGCTGAAAAACCCCTATTGCCTAGTGACTGGTGGCTGTCATGTCACCATGCAGTGCTGGCTTGTGTTGGTGGTGACACTGGTCAGGCAAGCCTGCTGTGCTGCCCGTGCCTTGCAGGCATAGCCACACAATTACGTGCAATGTGTAATGCTCTGTAATCAACAGCTGTCTCACTGATGTATTTATTTACTGTGCTGTGCTTTCCTTGCCTTATGGTGTTGTCTTATTGAAAAACAAGATCACTCTAAAACTGCATTGTTAGGCAGCAGCCTCACACCTCAGGTGTGCTGCCTCCGTTGATTGAATCATTTTCTTCTGCACTTGGTTGACTCCTACAGTCTGTTCGTTTTGGCCCTGGGAGTGTTAGGCTACACTACACATGCACACCGTGTAGCTTATGTGTGTAGTAGGCATACTCTGATGTTCACATTAGGGTCATACTGCTTAAGGACATATTTCTTTTTTTTTTTTTTTTTTTTTTTTATAAATTCTTTATTTTATTGCTTTGTACGTGGTGCTGAGGATCGAACCCAGGGCCTCACGCATGTGAGGCAAGCGCTCTACCACTGAGCCACAATCCCAGCCCTAAGGACATATTTCTTAGCACCTCCCTGTCGATAAGTGAAGTGATTGGCTCTTTTTCCTTATTTTTTTGGGGGGACGGTACTGGGGATTGAACTCAGGGGTACTTGACCACTGAGCCACATCCCCAGCCCTATTTTGTGTTTTCTGCAGAGACATGGTCTCACTGAGTTGCTTAGCCCCTCACCGTTGCTGAGGCTGGCTTTGAATTCACGATTCTCCTGTCTCAGCCTCCCTGAGTGCTGGGATTACAGGTGTGTGCCACCTACCTGGCTTCATTTTCCTTATCTTGAGTGAGTGTAAGTTTCCTCCTCCCTCTTCTTCCTTTCTAATTTTAGCAGTGGATTTCAGTATTCCACTGAGAATAAGTGTATTTTTAACAAATAAATAATCACATGGTATTTTATCACATTTACATAGTTTATATATAGGGGTTTCAAAGATTTTGAATGGAAAGAAAGGATATAACTGCTGTATGAAGTTCATGAGTTAAGGACCTCTTAAAGACAAGAAGTAGCTCAGTGGTAGAGTGCTTACCTAGCATGTGTGAGGTCCTGGCTTCAGTCTCCAACACGGTGCAATAAAAAACAAAAAAAGAACAAATCTTCCAGACCTAAAGCAACCTTCGGTAGTGTAGGAGTTTCAGACAGAATGGGCTCTTCCAAGGCAGAGCCCCTTGGTAGTGTCCCGAGGTATGCTGTCCTTCTGTCTCCCCTAGAGGACAGTCAGCCTCTCACAGGTGGTGGTGTACTTGCAGAGGAAAGGCTGTGTGCCTAAGGTTGCCGATGAGGAGTCTGTAGAGTGCAAGCAGTGAGCTCTGAAAAATTTGGTATAATAATTTGCAGACTTGGACATGTGATCATTATAGCTAACTTGAGGGGAGAGTTATCTTTAATTTTGTGGGAGACATAAACTTACATTATTTAAAAAAATAATCCCTGTATGGCATACCTTTTAGAGAATGACAAGAAACTGTTGGTCTGTTCTTTGGGAGGTGGCACAGCAAAGTGATTAAGGTCTGATGTCACAAAACCAGGATTCAAATGCCTGTTTCTCTGCTTCCTAGTTGTGTTCTTAGGGCAGGTTACTCAGTTTCTGTAAGAGCAAGAGGAGATAAGCCTTGTTCCTTCTGTTTGACGTTCTAGACTAGTTTTTGAGTTTTTGGTTGACCTTAATTTTCATACCGACTAATGTACCTAGTCCACTTTGTGAGTACTGCAGACCCCAAGAAACGGAGGACATGCCAGAGAACTTGGGTCACATGGTTTAAGGGCAGTGGACTCACCAGGATTCCTTGGCCGGGCAGGCGGGATGTGGAAGGCTGTGCTGGGGGCTGTTACTGCGCCTGTTTCAGTGGCTGTGAGGAAAGCCAGTGCAGTTGCTCAGTTATTTGGATACCTTAGAACAGTTCTAGTGACCATTTATTTCATCTTCGCCTCGTGTGTTGTGGGTTTAATCCTCCTTATGGGAAGGAAGGGCAGCAGAGATAACCGAGTTTTTATAGTTCAGGGCTGGGAGTGGTGGTGCTGTCTGTGTTGATGCCCCTTTCAGGCTGCACAGTGGGAGTTTGGAGTTTGAATTTGGGTGGGTCACACGCCCTTCCACCTCCCACCATGCTTACGCTCCTTTCCGAGTTATTCACACATTCATCTGCTGGGCTTCTGAAGATGTTTGATTCTGTGCCCCCGTGTGAGCATGCTTTCTGTTGGGACTGACAACAAGACAGCAGCTTTTCCAAGACTCCTGGCAGTCTTGAGCAGACACAAAGGATCAGAAATGAAAATTAAAACACAGCAGACTAAAATAAAGGCATTGGCACAGTGGGAGGGTTGAATATAGAGAGTGTCATATACAGTTAAGAGAATCCAGTGAAACAGGAGTGCCTGTTGACTCACTGACCACTGACCTCTTGCTTGCCCCACGTGGCCGTGGCGGCATCATTGTCTTCAGCAGGCAGTGGTGAGCCAGGGCCACTGGCCTGAGGTGGGCATTTGCTCGAGAGGGTGGCAGAGGCCAGGGTCGCTCTGCCAGCTGCTTGCCACGGCCCTGTCACTCTAGGCACTGAGCCTCTATGCCCATCCTTACAGGTTCTTTTCTTTGGTGTTGGTTTAGTTAAATTCGCTTCTTTCTTCCATTAGCCTTATAGGTTTCTGCTGCTTCCCAGATAATGTCAGATACGGTTAGTTCTTTTGGTTTCTTCAAAGAGAAGAGATTCCTGAATCAGGAGTGCAGCAGGGGCTCCCTCTCAGGGAATGTGCACCTGTTATTTGCTCTGAGCCCGTCAGCCCCCTGTAGGCCATGGATGGTACTGCTGGTGGCAGTGCTCTCCTGGGGTTGTCCAGGGAAGATGAAAAATGAGAAGGAAGGATATGTGTGTTGTGTTGTCACCACCTGGCAATTTCACAGGGTCAGTGGGAACAGTACTGCTGTAAATTAATATTGGCGCCCACATGACTGTGGCTGAGCTAGATATGCCTGTGTCTGTGGGAAGGCCAACAGACGCTTGCCTTTGACAATCTGGAATACAGCCGCGCTTTGGAAGAAAGTAGCTGGAAAACACTGAAGGTAAACACTTAGCATTTAAAGACAGACATCTTAAGCCTCATCAGTCATTGTGAAGTGATTTCATGTTGGTAGAAAACTAGTTGTCCTGTGAAACAGATTTGTCTGATCAGCCTTGTAGTACAGGATATATATTCAAGGGTGTAAGAATTCCGACTGGACAGTGGTTCATAGAGGACAAATTATTCTTTGAATCTTGCTTTTAGAACATGTATTACTTGTTCAAATATTTGACAGATTAATGGAATTAAAATATTCTTTCCTTTCAGGGTACTTAAAACCTGTTCTGTTTCCTTTGTTCATTTTGATGTGGAAATCCCCGGTACTTCTGAGATCAAAAGGCCTTCGTACTTCCTTGGATGCCTTAAGCTATTTAGCTCCCTCCAAAGTTCTTATTTTTAAGTTACAAAGTTTTTTCCTAAGTTTTTTTTTAACCTCACTTGTTAAATAATTGCATATTCTTTGCAGAAAAATGTTTTAAATAAAAGTACAAAAAAACCCTGAGCCAGATAAACTTATTTTTTGGTGATTGCCAAAAGCAGTAACATTTTGTTGATGGTGTAGAGAGATTAAAAAGTAGTAGATTATGTAGTGAAACATTAATAGTGGTGAGATTCAGGTGGTTTTAAAATATTTTCCTTTTTTTTAGTATTTATTTTTTAGTTGTAGGTGGACAGAATATCTTTATTTTATTTTTATGTGGTGCTGAGAATCGAACCCAGTGCCTCTTGCATGCTAGGCAAGCACGCTACCACTGCGCCATTAACCCCAGCCCCAAAATATTTTCCTTTTTGCTAATCTGTAAATTTTGAGTTTTTAAGTGCAACAGTGAGAGCTTCAAATGTGAGTCAGCAGTATCCTGAGTGGTGGCTGGCATACAGAGCTCCTGCCATGTCCTGCCTTTTCTTTAGGATTATAGGTAATTTTCAGAGAAAGAGTATTATTCAGAACATTGACTAGGTGTGAGGCTGTGCCTGCAAGGTTTGTGGAGTCACTGGTGCCTCATGCTGCCAGCCCCAGTGAACTTACATGGGGTACCATGCGCAACTCAGTAGCTGGAATGTGTCCTTGGTAACAGTATGGCTGTGGGAATCCTTGAGAGTAGCTTTTCTTAGCTCAAAGCACAGTGCAGATGGTCTCCGACCTTGATTTGACTTGGGATTCCTCAACTCTATTGTGGTTCAGAAGCTGTGCACTTTTGGTGGAAGCTGCTTTACAGTTTGAATTTTGATTCTCTTGTCTATCCCCTGATCTGCATGGCATGTTGGTCCTGACATCTTGAGGCCTAACCAGCAGCACTGCAGTTGCTGTGGGCTGGGTGGCAGCAGTCCAGGTGGTTAGGTACACTTTATGCCTGGTATTTCCAGCTGGCAAGGGGTGTAATTAAGACACAGCTCTCTGCAAGTTGAGTACCATGTTGAGCACTGACAGCTATCCCCGCCCTGATTGGATGATGCTGGGAGTTAAACTGAGTGCCATCTTAGGCCTTGATGCTTAGATAGTCGGCCACAAATGTTCTAGGACCAGCAACAGCAGCTGCTGGCAGGAACAATAGGGTTGTCTTCTGAGCAGTGGGATTGTGCTCACCTCACCAGCTGTGGCTTCTAACCCTGCCACACCCAGCCCCATATGACTTATTTAAGTGGTTTGTGGAAGATGCTAGAAACTCAGTATTATGCTTTGTGTGTCCTTTTTCCTTCCTCAGCTTTCTAACGTAAGCAGATGTGTGTGCATGTGTTTATATATAACATTCTACATATGCTTCTTCTCATCTTTTCACCAGATCACATTAACAGATTCATCTATATGCAGCAATATTTGTTTCCATTTTACAGCTGCGTCTTGCTCTGAGTGTTGAGCTTGTTTAGCCAGCCCAGTACTGATGGACGATGGTGTTGGCCTTAGCCTTTTGCAGTTACAGATAGCCCTGTAGTGAGTAGCCTTCTGTATGCATTTCCCTCCTACTTTTACATGTAGGGTGGATTACTAGAAGTCATATTGCTGAGTCAGAGGGTGACTGTGTCTGAGTTCACTGGATGTTGCCCGCTTGCTCTGCACAGACACTACCATACACATGAGTGCCTGCAGGCCCACCACTAGAAAGTGTTGTCACGCCTCGTGGTTTACCAGTATCTCAGTATAATTGTTTTTTTTTTTTTTTTTTTTGTACTGGAGATTGAACTCAGGGGCACTCGACCACTGAGCCACATCCCCAGCCCTATTTTGTGTTTTATGTAGAGACAGAGTCTCACTGAGTTGCTTAGCGCCTCACCATTGCTGAGGCTGGCTTTGAACTTGCGATTCTCCTGTCTCAGCCTCCCAAAGTGCTGGGATTACAGGCTTGAGCCACCGCGCCCGGCTTCTCGGTATAATTGTAATTTTCATTTCTCTTATATAAGCAGGGTGGAGTGTTTTGTCACATGGTTAAGAACCATGTGTATTTGTTTTTCTATAAACAGTCTGTAGAATTGTTGGTCATTTACCTTTAGTGTTTTGTGTTTTTTTTTGTATCAAAGATTGAACCCAGGGGCACTTAACCAAGCCACATCCCCAGCCCTTTTTATATTGTATTTTATTTAGAGACTGGGTCTCACTGAGTTGCTCTGGGCCTTGCTAAGTTACTGAGGCTGGCCTTGAACTTATGATCCTCCTGCCTCAGCTTCCTGAGCTGCTGAGATTACAGGTATGTGCCATTGCACCTGGCTTAGGGTTTTTTGATTTGAAAGTGTGAGAGACCTGGGTGACCCCAGTGATTTCCTGCCTCCTGGTGCTTTTGGTTTGAGTAATACCTTCCCTGGGAGTGGGACCAGGACCAGGACCAAGGACTTGCTTGTAGTCAGTAGAGGAGATGTAGCATCAGCCCCTGATTGAGTTGTGACTGCTTCACATTGTGTGGCTATCATACGCAGAATGCAGTAGGCTGCACCTTATTGTCATCTTGATGAGTATAGGGCCATGTTGGCAAAGCCCAATGTGGCAAGGAACTGCAAGCACCTCCAGGACCTGAGTGTGGCCTTCAGCATACAGCCACTAAAAAGCCACAGGGAACTGAGTTCAGCAGTTTCTTCTCCAGCGAGGCCTCTGGTGAGACACAGCTTGGTTGACAGCAGCTTTGGGGGCCCTGGAAGAAGGCCCAGCCAAGCTGTGCTCACTCTTGACCCATGGAAATTGTGAGCTAATAAATACGTGTTGTTTTAACCCACTGAGTTTGTGGTAATGTGCTACACAGCAGTGCACAACTGGTACTGAGATCACACCCTTCTGCTGTGATACTAGTTGCAAGTATTTTTTATACTTTATTATTTGTCTTTTTGCTTTTAGTGCCTTTTGCTAGCCAAAGGTTTTTATGTTTTAATATAATCTACTTTATTTTTTCTATATTGTTTCTGGAAGTTTTAGTCATACCTCGTCAAAATTTTGCCTATTCCCTGATAATAGAAGGATTTTCTCGTGTTTCCTTGTAGTAGGTTGTTCACATTTACATGCCCAGGTGTAGCCTGTGAATAATGGGAGGAAGGGACCCTTGGGTATCTTTTTCTATGTGGTTAAACAGTTGTCTCAACATCATTTAGTAAAGGTCCACCCGTCTTCTGGTTTGTGGCATTGCCTTTCTTCATGCTAAGGCTGCACTAAATGTATTTGCATTTATGCTTGCTTTCTGAATTCACGTGTGCAGCTGGGTCTGTTTTTCACTCCTTTTCCCATTGATTCAGCAGTCTATGGGGAGTTGCGCCGCACTGTTCACATACAAAAGGTCTGCCGTTTCTTATCCAGTAGGGCTCAACCCACTCCAAGTGAGTTCTTTTTCCAAGCGTCTTCTCTTTGCTTACCTTTTTCCAAATGAGATTTAATAATTGACTTGTCTAGCTCCAGAAAAAAATCTGATAGTGTAAACTGTATACTTAATATTTCATTTTATCTTAAGATTTTGGGGTTCACATTCATAAATGAGATGTTTCGGACAGAGGTTCAAATCTTTGCCAGATTTTGTGTGTGTGTGTGTGTGTGTGTGTGTGTGTGTGTGTGTTGCTGGGGATCGAACCCAAAGCCTTGATATCTTTGCCAGATTTTGATAGCAATGTTACACTCATTTCAATAAAACATTTGGAAGATTGCCTTTTAAAAAAAAAGTTATTGAGCTTAAGTATTTAGCTTAGCAGTGTTGTTAGGTCTTTAACGGATTGGAAGAGTCCCCTGTGACACTCTGCCTATTGTTTTTGTTGTTGTTTTTATCCCCCCATCTTTGGCGGTGGTTCGGTTTTTTTAAGGAACTCTTTTGTGACTTTATTTCTTCTACAGTGATCTAGGCGTTAGGGTTTCTTTTGAGACTGTTATCAATTTGTGTAAGCTGTATTTTCATTAAAAGTTATTTTTTAGGGCTGCTGGTATAGCCCAGTGGTAGAGAGAAGGCATGCCTTGCAGGCAGGGTTAGGGGTGAGGTGGAGGACAAAGATTATTTATTTTTCTAAGTTTTCAAATTGGTTTGGGTGGAATTGTATAAAGTCATCTCTTGACCTTTAAAAGCTCTTCCTGCTGTGTTTTCAGGATCAGCATCAGGAAGCCTTGGGCCTAGAGAGAGGCTTGAGGCTGGCTGGCATGCTGGATGTTTTGCTTAATGGAAACGCCAGGGAGGCAGTTCAGACTGGTGAGCCAGCTGCCCTCCTTCCTTTTCCTCCTCACAGTGAGCGCCTTGTTCCCGATTATACTCTTCATGTTGCACAGATGCTAAACAATGTCCTGTAACCTTTTCTGGAACAGAGATATGCTTTTAAAAATTATACAAATAGTGCCTATTAACCCAAGCACTGTGCTAAATAGTTGGCTTCATAAAGTGCTGATGATCCCTGTCTTCAAGGGTTTGCCTGCGGCAGGTGGAGTCACTCTCACACTGTAAGCATACTGTTTTCTTTTTGTTTTTGTTTCTTGTGTTTTTGATACTGGGGATTGAACCCAGGGTGCTGTACCACAGAATTGCATCCCAAACCTTTTAAATTTTGAAACAGGGTTTCGCTAAGCTGCTCAAGCTGGCCTTGAACTTGCCATGCTACTGCCTCAGCTCCCAGGTTGCTGGGATCACAGGTGTGTGCCTTGGTGCCCAGCTTGTGTCCTGTTTGTTGAGACATCTCCAGTCCACAGGTTTGGACAGCATGGTTCTGCTGTCATCAGCTGTGCCCCTCTGCAGGCTCTGGCTTTCTGACCACCCCGCAATGCAGCATCTGGCAACAGCTGTTGCTCAGCCACACCAAAATCTCTCATCCATTGGCCTGACACATTTTCATCCTGATGAGTTCTTCACACCCTCATGGCCTCTCCTTGCCTAGCATAAATCTGTGGTCCATCGTCATGATCGTCATGGTGCATCTACTCTGCCCCATTTCGTTCTTCAGTACCTCCCTGGAAAATCCTCTCACCTAAAAAGGCACCTGTCCCTGAGCAGCTACCAGACCATGACTAGAGAAAACCAAACTGACTTGTCTCAGTTTAAATTCAACCTGGTCAGCCTTTTGTTCATTTAATTTTAAAAATATATTCCATTGATTTCTAACTGCTCAATTATTGACTATATTAACTGTTGGGTTTATGTTTGAAAGAGTCTGCTCACTAGTTGTTTTGCATTAACTATGTGCTTTGACCCTCCTTCTGAAAGCATCTAGCTATGGGTGTTAAAGCCGGGGTGGTTGGGATTGTGGCCTGTAGAAGGAAAAGGAAGTGGCACGATCAGGGACAGCATCGTGGGTGCCAGATGTGTCATTCATCAGTTGAGATTTGATCAGAATTTCAGCTTTTGATTTTTTTTTTTTGTACTGAGAATTCAACTTAGGGGCACTCGACCACTGAGCCACATCACCAGCCCTATTTTGTGTTTTATGTAGAGATAGGGTCTCACTGAGTTGCTTAGTGCCTTGGCGTTGCTGAGGCTGACTTTGAACTCACGATCCTCCAATCTCAGCCTCCCAAGCTGCTGGGATTTTAGGTATGTGCCACCGCGTCTGGCTCAGCTTTTCATTTTCGTTTGGCTGTTTTAGTATCTTTAAGCAGTTAAGACTTTTATTAAGGGCTAGAAATATAGCTCAGTTGGCAGAGTGCTTTGTATGTACAAGGCCCTGGGTTCAATTGCCAGCACCACACACACACACAAAAGGACTTTTATTAAGTTATAGGCATCTAATTGCTTTGCACTTTCTTTGTATTTGTTGACTTGCTCTGTCTAAAAACTTGCTTCTGAACACTATTATGGCTAATTACATAAATGACTTGATTTTATGAATGTCTCTCAACTCATATGTTCTTTAATTTAGTGTAATGATTTACTACATAAGAAGTGTTCTTTAAAGAATTACAACATGAGCCAGGTGCAGTGGCACAAGCCTGTAATCCCAGCACTTAAGGAGGCCAAGACAGGAGAATCACGAGTTCAGAGCCAGCCTCAGCAACAGCTAGGTGCTAAGCAACTCAGTGGGACCCTGTCTCTAAATAAAACACAAAATAGGGCTTGGGATTTGGCTCAGTGGTTGAGTGCCCCTGAGTTCAACCTCCAGTACCAAAAAAAATAATTACAACATGGTTTGGGGAAAATAATAGCTACCTATTAGAGTTGTTGAGAGTTAATACATTTTGCTGTTCTGGGACTGAGGAATCTTGATTTGTGCTATTTTGAGAAGCAAGGGGGTTATTGGGTGAAGAATCAAGAGTTGGACAATTCCTGTGGGAGAAGTCTTTGAATAAAAAACTTTTTCATTTTACCCTTAAATTCTCACAGGCAGTCAAGAGGGAAAAACCAATGATTAGGCAGTGAACAAAATGGAAAGTCATTTCCCATTTCTGTCACAGAGACTTGAATTTTGAAATTGGACTATGAGTTCATTGAGTTGTTTCTCATACTTTTTCCAAATAATCAGTATGGCAGCTGTTCTGACCTGATTCTCACACTGCTGTTGACTAAGGTAGTCGTGATCTCTGTGCATAGCATTGAGGTACTGTGTGGCCCCCCAGAAGAGCAGTACCTTTACTTAGAAATGCCCTGTGTTCTGCAGGCATGTTGATGGCCACACTGCAGTAGCTTTTCATTCAGCGCTTACAAGCTCAGGGGTACTGCATGGAGTAGACAGACAAAAGCTCGTACGCTAGTGGCTTGTGGTGGTGGCAGTGCTGGGTCTTCCCAGGAAACTGAGGCAGCACAAAAGCTCCCCTTCAAACCCCGATTCTTGCCATCAAGTCAGAAAGCTTTTAGACGTGTCACTCAGAGTAACAGGCATGACTTTATTGAAGGGATAGGAAAAGAGAAAGGGCACACTCTTAAGGGAGAGGGTGGATCCTACAGGAGAGAAGAGAGGGACAGTGTGCCTCTCCTGCCCTCCAGTTTTATTGGGGTTCCAGGGAAATTTCCAGAAAGTCCTGCTCAGCTCCACCTTTTGACTTCTGACTGACAGCAAGATGACATCAGACTTTCAAGTCCCCACTGCCACTCTGGGTCACTTTGGCCCATGCTGACTGGTTCTAACTGGATTCTTAACCATAAATTCTTACAGATTTTATGGTTGGGAGGACCTACCCTTATCTCCTTAAGTTCTGGGATCTAGTCTGTGAGAAGTCCCAAAAGTCTACCCCTTCAGGGTAACTTGGGTTCCTCTTACCAACATTATTTCAGGCCTGCATTTCTTCTGAAGGTAGCAGGTAGGTTGCTAAGGAATGTGACATACCCTATCCACTTAAACCAGGTGGGGCTGTAGGTAAATTGTTTCTGGGAAAGAAAGCACGTGAGGGTCCCCACAGTGGGCCCATTTAATAGAGTTATTTCCTATCCTTGCTTTCCCACCACTTGCATCTGCCTGTCCCTAGTGAAATATCTAGTAGTTTTTGACTGGCCAACAATTAAGAAACTGAAATGTTTCCCACCTTCTAGGCTTGTGGCGTAGGCTTGTACAACTTTGATGTTTTTAAAGTTGAGGCTTACTATTAATGTGCTTTGTCCTGACCATTTGGGGATGATAATATCTTAAATTTATTTCATTCTGTAGAAATAAGTGACTTATAAGTATATGTGCAGATTTTTTCTGTGTGAATGTTTCTTTCTTAGGGCTTCTCTGCCCTATGTTTGTTCAGTGGGCCTTTTGAAAAGGATTCCTCAGGCGGCTGTGTAAGCCTCCATGAAGAGCAGACAGTAGCAGAAGGTGTGGATAAACTTGCGGTGTGGTGCTGTGTTTTTTTCTTGCCCTGTTTCACAGGGCATCATAAGGACAGGGAAAACAATTACTTCAACTTTTTATTTGAAAGTAACTATTAGATCTAGAGTAGGCTCTGGGGCAGGTACAATGTTTAATTAGAAATGAACCATTTTTTTTAAAGTTGCTGTATTTATTAACAGATTTTAAGATCCTTGCATTAGAAAGTGATCTGTGGACTGGGGATGTCACTTGATGGTAGAACACCTGCCTGCCATGCTTGTGGCCCTGGGTTCTGTCTCCAGCACCATAACACATACAGAAAGCATCTTGTACCTTTACAGTTGGGAAAAAACGTAGTGTCCTGTTGTGGCATGTGGGATACTGGATTTTTCTCATAGAAAGTTAGAACCTGGAGAACATTGTCAGACTGAAAGCCCTGGGAGCAAAGGTGAGGAAGTGCCCTTGGCAGGGAGGCCTCAGTTGGCTATGGGCCTATTGTTTTCTGGGCATCAGCACCTTGGCTGCCCTTCTAATCCTTGGACCCTTTAAAAGCTCCATGCTGTCGTGGATCTTCCTACGGCAGAATCCACTAACAGTACGTGCAGGGGTCTTAGTTGGTGGTTTGGATGGTGAGTGTGTATTTGGTGGGTGATTTAAAGTGTACTACAGCATCTAATGTCTTTCTTTTTTTTCCCCCCTCAGGAAACTGAAAATGGCCCTCCAGCTATGCTAGGTCTATAATGGGAAGTGTCACACTTCGATATTTCTGTTACGGGTGCCTTTTTACGTCTGCGACCTGGACAGTTTTGCTTTTTGTTTACTTTAACTTCAGTGAAGTAACTCAGCCACTTAAGAATGTGCCCGTCAAGGGGTCTGGGCCCCATGGACCATTTCCCAAAAAATTCTACCCTCGTTTCACACGAGGTCCAAGCCGAGTATTAGAGCCACAGTTCAGAGCAAACAGAATTGGCGATGTGCTGGGTAATCACATTGGAGATCCAGAAAAAGACCACCCGAAATTCTCTTCTGAGTTGGGTAAGTGTACCAGCAGCTGTGTCAAAGTCCAGTCAGTGAGAGTTTATTCTTTAAATTGTATTGCTCAGAGGACTAGATGTGTGCCATTTTTTCCCCACTCTGGTTTATTTTGTTTAGGAACTAGCTGTGGTTCTGTGTGTGTGTGTGTGTTTTAAGTATTTTATTAAGACTTGGGAGAAACTAATAAGATCCAAAAGGAAATAAAGAAAAAGGGTTGGAAAACAGAACCTGTGGGAGAAGGTTTTAATTGCTAGGATTATATAATGAGAGGAAGAAATCGTTGAAAGATGACTGTTGAACTTATTTTGAAAGGCAGATTTAACTAAAACAGAACATAAGGCATCACGTTTAGAAAATCTGGGGTTACTCATATCTAATAAGATTTCCACTTGTGAGAATTAAGACCATGGGATATATACATTAAATATAGTTTTTGAAATCTTAGTATAAAATAGCCCTCCCCCCAGCCATTATGTTCTATGTAATCTGGAGGCAGGAATCTACTGGAATGGCTTGAAATACTACAACTCCTGTAGTCCTGGTTTAGCAAATTTTATTTTGAAGGATAAGTGAGCCATTTCAGTTCTTTAAAACTTAAAAAAATAAAACAATACAGTAAGTGATTTTGAGAGATGGATAGAATATAAAGAAAATATTGAAAGACATTTTATTTTGCCAAAGTCTCAAAGAAATAAAATCAAGTTTGAGGACTTAATGATTATCTAGTAAAGTTAATTGAAATTCTGTGTAAACAAACTAGGATCTAGTTCAGTTTTTGTTATGTACACTCCTGATCTTTTTCAAATAGCCACTTTACATTTTAAGAGCATGAGTGAGAAATTTCTGGCTCTTTTATTTATGTATGTTTATTTTGGTGAAACTTCAATAAAAGAGTAACATTTGGTTTACCATTTTGAATGAATTTGCCTTTTTTTCCCAAGTTTGTTTTTTAAAATATTTTTTTAGCTGTCAATGGACCTTTATTTTATTTATATGCAGTGCTGAGAATTGAACCCAGTGCCTCACACAGGCTAGACAAGTGCTCTACAACTGAGCTACAACCCCAGTCTGCTGGATTTGCCTTTGAAAGAAGTAAGGAGAGAATTATAGATATTCAAAGTGATAAACCCAGATTACCTAAGTGAAAAACTAAATTCCTTCTAGGAAATTCTTAAGAATCTACAAAAATACTATTAGAGCAATAAATGAATATGCAGTTTCAGAATACTAGATGTGTAAATATCAACTAGATTTCTATACATCAGCAATGAATGGTCCAAAAATGAAGTTACAAGAACAATTTCATTTATAGTGATGTCACGAAGAATGAAATACTTAGACATAAATCTAGCCAACACAGTGCAAGTTCTGTGTGCTGAAAACTGCAAAACAGTGCTGAAGTCAAAGTAGACCTAGATGAGTGGAGAGACAGTTCAGATTTGTGGAATGAATTACTAAATATTGTTAAGATGTCAGTATTATACAACCTGTAAACTCAGTGCAAAATCCCAGTGGTCTTAATTAAAATGATGGCAAAGTTTTTCCTAAAATTAATATGAAACTGCAGGGGACCCTGGATAGCCAGACCACTTGTGAAAAAGAACAAAGTTGGAGGACTCAGAAGTTTAAAAAAACTTCCAGCCACAGTGATCAAAAGAGTTTTTTCTGGTGTAAGGATAGATATATAGATCAGTGGAGTAGAACTGAGAGTCCAGAAATAAATCCAATGACATGCACAATCAATTGATTTTTGAAAAGGGGGACTAAGACCTGCACCTCAGGTAGAGCATTAATCTCCAGGATATATTAACTCAAAAAACTTAACACCTCCCCCCCAAAAAAAAAAACACAACAAAAAACCAAATAACCCAGTCAATAAGTGGACAGAGGAACTGAACAGGCATTTCACAGAAGAAGAAATATGATTGGTCAACAAATATATGAAACAGTATTCAGTATCTCTAGCAATTAGAGAAATGTGAATTAAAACTACATTGAGATTTCATCTCATTCCAGTCAGAATGGCAGTTATCAAGAATACAAATAACAATAAATGTTGGCGAGGATGTTGAGGGGAAAGGTACACTTATATATTGCTGGTGGGACTGCAAATTGGTGCAACCATTCTGGAAAGCAGTATAGAGAAGTCCTCAAAAAACTAGGAGTAAAACCACCATTTGACCCAGTTATCCCACTTCTCGGTCTATACCCAAAGGACTTAAAATAGCATACTGCAGTTATGTGGCCACATCGATGTTTATGGCTGCTCAATTCATAATAGCTAAGCTATGGAACCAACCTAGGTGCCCTTCAAAACATGAGTGGATGAAGAAAATGTGGCATATATACACAATGGAATATTACTCAGCCATAAAGAAGAATGAAATTATGGCATTTGCTGGTAAATGGGGATGGACTTGGAGACTATTATGCTAAGTGAAATAAGCCAATCCCAAAAAACCAAAGGCAGATGTTCTCTCTGATATGTGGGTGCTAATACAGAACAAGGGGGTGGAGAAGAATAGAAGTTAAGTGGATTAGACAAAGGAGAATGAAGGAAAGGGAGAGGAAGTAGGAATAGGAAAGACAGAATGAATCAGACCTAACTCCTCTATATTCATATGTGAATAGGCCATGGTGAAACTCCACATCATGTACAACCACAGGAATGAGAATAAGTTCCTATTCTAACCATAGGAATTAGAATAAGTTATACTCCATGTATGTATAAGATATCAAAATACACTCTAGTGTGTATCTATAAAGAACAAATTTAAACACAACTTTTTAAAAAGGGAGGAGTCTTAAGGCCATTTAATGATGAAAGAATAGCCTTTTCATCACATGATTTTGACAACTGGGTAATCCATGTGCAAAGAATGGTTGGGGGTCCTTCCTTCAGACCACATGCAAAAATTAACTCAAAATGGATCATTGATCTAAATATAAGAGTGAAAATCTTAAAACATGTATAAGGATAAATCTTCATGATCTTGGACTTGGCAATGATTTCTTAGATATAACACCAAAAATACTAGTTAGTAAAGAAAAAAATAGATAAATTAAACTATGTCAAAATAAAAACTTGTACATAGAGGATACTAAGTAAAAAAAAGTAGAGCACAAAATGGGAGAAACTATTTGCAAATCGTATCTCCAAGTTAAAGACCCCAGTGTCCTGAATATATAAAGAATTTTTCCACCTCAACAATAAAAAGACATACAGCTCAATTTAAAAATGGGTAAAAGATTTGTTAGATCTCTCTCCAAAGATACTCCAATGACCAACAGACACAAAATGATGTTAATGGAATTTGTTATTATGGAAATGCAAATTAAAACCCAAGGAGAGAACCACTTCACACCCACCCTGATGGCACCAATGAAGACGAAAGCCACCAAATGTCGTTGGAGAAGAAGAGGAGGATCTGAAACCTCGTGTGTTGCTAGTGGTTGTTGGGCAGTGCCCCACTGTGGACCGGTTGGTGGTTCCCCAGTAAGTGTAGCAGGATTGCCACATACCCAGTAGTTTCCCGCCCCAGGTTTATTCTTTTTTTTTTTGGTACTGGGGATTGAACTCAGGGGCACTCCACCACTGAGCCACACCCCCAGTCCTATTCTGTGTTTTATGTAGAGACAGGGTCTCACTGAGTTGCTTAGCGCCTCGCCGTTGCTGAGGCTGGCTTTGAACTCGCGATTCTCCTGTCTCAGCCTCCCTAAGTGCTGGGATTACAGGCTTGAGCCACCGCGCCCGGCTCCAGGTTTATTCTTGAAAGAACTGCCAACACCAGCCCCAGCCCCTGTGGTGGAGAGCTTTTGAGCACGGGCACCTGGGTTCCACCCCAGCACTGCACACCCACACGTGCAAGAGAATTGCAAACAGGCGTAAAAACTTCTGCACAGACGTTCAGGGCGGCACTGTTGTCAATACTAGACAAGGTGGGAACAGCTCAGGTGTGCATCAGCTGATGAGGGATGGAGAAATGTGATCTGCCTGTACCTTAGATTATTATACAGACATAAACAGGAGAGAAGTTACTACACATGATACAACATGGATGAACCTGGAAAACATGCTGAATGAAAGAGGCCAGACACAGGACAGGGCACATACGGTGGGATCCATTTTTGTGAGATGCCCAGAAGAGGCAAACGCATAGAGACAGAAAATGGACTAGTGGTGGCCAGGGGCTGGGCAGGGCCAGGTGCAGGGTTCCCTGTGGAGTGGGGAAAATGTTTTGCAGCTAGATAATTGTTATAATGTACAGCACTGTGAATATGCTAAATGTCAGTAATGGTACTTTTTAGGATAATTACTACAGTTTAAAAAAAAACCCTGTCTAAATGTCAAAAAGGAAACAATTTAGAAGGCATTAGTATAAATCAGTATAGTAATAACTAAACGTATACTGATTTATGAAGTTATCAGTAAACAGTTATGGAAAATAAACTGAAAAAGTACATTTTAGAAAGATTATCAACAGTAAATTTAAAGTTATAAACATTTTCTCATTTAATCTGTAGTTAATTATAAGTTAATTGAAATAATTCCTTATGTGTTAATTAATGAGGTTTGGCTCATATTTGAGCAGGGAAGGGAGAAAAGTGTGTAGAAGTGATCTTTTAATTTGAAATAATTTTTCAGCAAGAGATCTCTATTAGGAAAAGTTTCTGTCCTGGGCAGGAGGTCTGTGTGATGATGGCTGAAGGGAGGAGGACTGATAATCTGTCAGGTGCCAACCCAGGTGCTGGGTATCGAGCGATTCTGATTTTATTTCTTCCACGTTTAGGCAAAAGCCTCTTCTCTAGTGGACTTTCCATCCTTGGTGAACTGCAAATAGCGATGTGTTGTCGAGTGCTGGGAAAGGCTGTCCTCTGCCGCTCTGGCCAGAGGCATGTACTGAGCTCATGCTGTCACAGGCACCGGTGCCCTGAGGCCAGGTGCACTGGGAAACACCCCAGGACGAGCCACCAACGCCTGCATGACAGGAGCCGTGTTAAGGAGCAGAGTTGTCCCTTCACTTGCAGAATCCTGCATTTCCCCGGTTCCTTTGATCGTGAAATCTTTTTTTTCAATATCTGTTGGTGTCCATGGGATTAGCTCTCTGAACAGACCTGGGAAATGCTGTTTCACAGTGAGTTACTCTGCAAGGAGAAGTGAGGGTTGTTCTTGGGCAAGAGGTGCGAAGGAGCAGCTTTCATTCCGAGCAGATGAGCGTTCTGATGGAGCATGAGAGGAAGCGGAGAGGAAGCCGGGAGGAGCCGGCGGTCCTGAGGAGGCCTGCACAGGAGTCCTGCACCGCGAAGCCTTTCTCACAGTGTCGGCAGGCTTCTGGGATAGCTTCATATAAAAATGGGCCAAGATTGGCAGCTGTCGACGTCCATTGGGATTTGATAATTCATTACTTTATAGAAAATTATTAGAAGAAAATTTGTCTTGATCACAAGTCAATTTGTCTCTTGAATATGATAGCTCCTAAGATTTGGCCTGTGAGCAGATGTTGTTAATGGTTAAGGCACACTTCATGTTTCACCAGACTGGTAAGAATTTGACCTTAATGTCAGTTTACTTACTTGAAATTGAAGACTTGATTTAAGAAACATGACTCTTCTCTGATAAATAATAGGGTCCAGTCAAGATTTGGGAAGCTTAGACATCATGGCAATAACTGGAAAGCCTCCCTAGACCATATGCGCTGACAGCAGCTTCACTCTTTTGCAGGCATGATTTTCAATGAACGTGATCAGGAGCTGAGAGACTTGGGCTATCAGAAACACGCCTTTAATATGCTCATTAGCAACCGCCTGGGCTACCACAGAGATGTGCCAGACACCAGAGATGCCGCGTATGTCCGATTTCCTTTCTACTCATGCAGTTTGGTGATAGTTCTTTTAGTGCCAGTGTAAGTCAGGAGGATGGTGTTCACATCATACAGAAAGCTTAGGCTTTCCACTAGTATTATCCTTGAATCTCTGTGGTCTGAGGTTTGCTGACAAGGTCCCAGAGCTTGCTGTCTCTTGAAATTTCTCATCACATGGGAAGGAGAAGGGGGCTGCAGACTAAATAACCTGAACCTAAGTTCGTTTTAAATATTTGTTTTTTTGGATTTGTTGCAAAAAGAAATTAGAGCCAGTGAAGAATTTTTCACTCATAATCTTTATTCAGTTTTTTTCTTTGAAAGGCTTTTTCATTCCACCAACAGACCTTTGTTGAGCTCTGTTTGCTAAATACTGTTAGGCTCTGGAAATAAGTAGGATAAGATGTCGTCCCTGTGTTCCCAGGGCTTGGAGTCCAGCAGGGGAGGCAGATGAGCAGGCAGGGCACTGCAGTGGTGCATGGGAAGCGGGGAAGCCGGGACCCCATGCCTGGGCTGGTCAGGCCTCGTGGAGGTCAGAGGCCTTTCCATGTGCAGGAACAGCTTGTGGAGAGCGTCCAAGTGCAGGACTACACTGCGTGCTCCCGGGACTGACCCGAGACCCACGGGCTCTGAGGGAGAAGAGCAGAAGGCTGGCACTCCCACGGGGCCGACACCGGAGGGCTGGATGCCGGGAAGGAACCAGGACTCTGGATTGCAGGCGCAGAGTCTGCTGTCGCTGAGAGCCCCCTCACCCCTTTGATCAAGTAGTGCTCACTGGGAAGTGATTCTGTTATCTTGAGACACTACGGTTTTATCATCAACCCTTTTGGTATTATTGAGCAAAATAAAAATTTACAATGTAGAGTTTTCCTCTGATATTTCTATTTCCTTTTAAAAGCCCACTGAGAAGAAGCTGGACACAGCTCAAGTGCTCCTAAAACAGTGATTTCAGCAAAAATAACTCATATTGTTATGCAGTCTCTACCACAAAAGAAAAAAACCTTGAAGTTTTACAACTGTTGACCTGACAGTGATTAAGATACTAGGTATCAGAGGGAGAAATTATTAACAAAATATAAAACGTTTGAAGAAAAAAACCACAGTGTTTCCTTTTGTGCTTTAAAAAAAGTGATAATACTGTAAGAAAAAGGCTGAACGAGGGGATAATGACTTAGGAATCAACCCCATTTGTGAGTGAGGACCTGGGGCTTCTAATTAGACATCAGGTTTTCTCGTCTTCATGTTCACAGATGTAAGAAAAAGTCCTACCCTGCTGACCTGCCTGTTGCCAGTGTGGTCATCTGCTTCTACAACGAAGCTGTCTCTGCCTTGCTGCGGACGGTGCACAGCGTGCTGGACCGCACGCCTGCACACCTGCTGCACGAGGTCATCCTCGTAGACGACGCCAGTGACTTCGGTGGGTGCTCTTGTGCCTGGCCTCAGGCACTGAACACACGCTGGGCACGGCTCCTTCAGTTGCAGCTGAGCTGAGGGGCCTGTCCATTGCTGTGGGAGTATTTTGAAGATATGCCTTGTTTTTGTAATCTGTTTATAAACTGGGCTACCTGAATTTGGCCCTTGAAATTTTTCCCTTGGCTAGCTTTTAAAGCATTTTTTTTGAATAGTTATACATTTGTTTGCCCATCTAGTTTCTTTATGGGTTACATTTTACATGATTATAGTAAAATGAGGAAAGCAGGAATTTCACATTGATAAGGTGTGTGTGTTTCAGCCACGTGCAGACTCGTGACCACTGCTGCAGAGGAGGTTCGCATTGCTCCCTCAGCCAGTGGCCTCCCTCGTGATGCCCCTTAAGTTACACCTCTTCCTCACCCCTCTACCCTGATCCCTGGCAACCACTCATATCTGATTTTGTCATTTGGAAAATGTTATGTGAAGGAAATCCTTCAGGCTGTGCCCTTTGAGATGGGCATTTTTCGCTGGGTGCAGTGCTTTGGGCAGCCAGTTGCCCCGGAGCCAGGTGGATTGCACTCTGATAGCTTTGAGGTGACCTCTGCCTGCCAGCACTCAGTGGTGCACTGCATGCTCTGCACACTTGTCTTTGACTCATTGCACACAGGCAGTTGAGTCATTCGGCTCCCAGCTACTCAGATAGCCACAACAGAATCGGCACCACATGACTTAAATATACCAACACTGATACCCAAAGGACCAGTATTCTCAAACCTTGGAAAATACCAGAACTTCACAGGAGAAAATTTGGAAAGGTTATCGGAAATCAGAACTTTAATGGTGTTTGCCTGTAATCCCAGCAACTTGGGAGACTGAGGCAGGAGGATCAGGAATTCAAGGCCAGCCTCAGCAACTTAGTGAGGCTCTAAGCAACTTAGTGAGACCCTGACTCAAAATAAAAAATATAAAGAGCTGGGGATGTGGCTCAGTGGTTAAGCACCTCTGGGTTCAATCCCCAATACCAAGAAGGAAGGAAATCAAAATTTCCTTTCAAAAATGAGTGATTAAAAAAAAGTAAATCTAAGTCTGGACCAGGTATATTTGCTAAAGAGTAAATGCTGGGATTTATGATTGATGTTTTGATTTGGTTTGGTTTGTTTGTTTTTGAGTTTGGGTTTTGCTTTGCTGTGCAGGCTGACCTGGAACTCCTGGGTCAAGCAGTTCTGTTGCTTCAGCCTCCCAGGTAGCAGGACTGGCAGGTATGCACTACTATGCCAGCTTGATTTTTTTTTTTTTTTTTTTTTTTGTTAAATCAACCTGTATTTTTTTTTTTTAATATTTTTTTAGTTGTAGATGGACACAATATCTTTATTTATTTATTTTTATGTGGTGCTGCGGATCAAGCCCAGTACCTCACGCATGCGAGGCAAGCGCTCCACCACTGAGCCACAGTCCCAGCCCTCAACCTGTATTTTTGAGTTTCGTTTTGTGGTTCTTTTATCTAAAAGTAAAAATTTGTGATAATTCACAATAATTTGTGTACTAATCAACTATGGAAAGAATTACTGCTAAGTATCTTTTAGTATCTTTTCTGATTTTTGATATTATTATGAAATTTAGATGTGAATATCCTGGAATTCATTAGTGCCCTTCGAAGGAAGACACTAGATGATATAACCAAAGGTCATATTTGTATCTGCTGTTTTGTGTTGTTGGTAGGGATCATAGAAGTGTCTTCTTAACTTTCTAAGGGGAGTGAGATTCGGTTGTCTGGAGCAGAACCTGGCCTGGCTCTTTGTTCAGTGCAGCTGTGCAGCCAGCTGGACTCTAGGCCTTGTTCTTACAGACACTGCTGTCCCAAGGACACAGGGCCTGTAGGGAGTGACTCCTTCTGGTTAGTATTCTCACTCCTGCCCTTCATTTTCTTTTCTTCCTACAGGAGAAGCTGGGTATTCTTTCAAAATAGAGGACTTATAGTTTTGCCTAATAATTTGTTCTTGTGGATTTTGGCACATACCAGATACAACTTTAGAAGAGCTATAAAATGCCTTTGTGTGTGTGTGTCTCATGCAGTTTGAATAATTATGGAACTCTTCATTTTCAGATGATTTAAAAGGAGAATTAGATGAGTATGTCCAAAAATACCTCCCTGGAAAAATTAAAGTCATAAGAAATGCAAAGCGTGAGGGATTGATTCGAGGACGGATGATCGGCGCAGCACAGGCCACAGGTACAACAGCTGCCTGGGGCCTTCTCTCTGGTGTCCAGTACTGATGCTGAGGGCGGGCCCTCGCAGCCTCCCCGCAGGGCCTCTGCTCAGCAGGTTTGAACGCAGTGCTGCCGGCTGGCTGGCTGGCGGCAAGGCTGACAGGGTTTGGAAAGGCCTTCTATACCTCTGACCCCGCTTTGCCAGAGCTGCGGGCAGCGGGAGCTCTGGAATGCTCGCTGGTGTGGTGTCACATTGGCCTTCTTGTTCATCACTGTCCCTTAACTAGGGTTATGTCTTGCTCACTGTGTAAGCCAAAAAGTCCAAACCAAAATGTAAATAATACAAACAGCACACAAGCCAGCTGTTTGGCTTGCATTCGGCTCCTGGTTCTTGGTGTGGAGTGCATGCCTTTGAAGCTGTGCCTAGGGATCTCATTTGGTAAATAAGATTGAGCTTCATAGCTGTTAAAGGGGTTTTTTAAAAACCTCCCTCTTGGGCTGGGATTGTAGCTCAGCGGTAGAGCGCTTGCCTCGCATGCATGAGGCCCTGGGTTCGATCCTCAGCACCACATACAAACCAATAAAAAATAAAGACATTGTGTCCATCTACAACTAAAAAAAAAAGTTTAAAAAAAAAAAACAAAACCTCCCTCTTAATCATTCTGATTCCATGGAGGGGAACATCTCTATTGTTTCTAACAGCTCTTTAAATTCTCATACACCATCTCTAGCCATTCACTCTAAAAAGAAAGGGCAAGTGTCGACTTGGGATCTCCTATAGAGAAGGCATCTGGTCAGCTCAGCTGCATCTACCAGCATGGTATCTCTGTGCTGGGTTGAGCCTGGGGTCCCCCATGCCAGGGTGATGCTTTCCTTCCTCTAGTTACCAAAAAGAATGTGTGGGGCTGGTGGTCCCTGGTGTTCCTGATTAAAGAAATAGGGATGTGATGTTACAGGGAGTTTCTGAACGTGGAGAAGGAACTTGGAAGTGGTGTGAGCTCACTGAAGGCTCCGCCTCGCACACCCAGTCACTGGTACCTGCTCTGCCTCCTCTGGCCACTGCCTCGCCTGCTCTGCAGCTCCCAGTGGCTTGAGGAAGTTAACAAGCAGACACCTGCTCACGTCTCCTGGGTTTGTAGTCGAGGACTGCTGTGCTGGCTGCGCTGTTACTGAGGCAGGCAGCACGGCAGAACAGTGGCTGGGTGTTGTCAGGGTTCTGCCGTCCGAACCTCCAGTTAAACACATTCACTCTCATCTGTGTGTTTCAGACTAAAAATTATTTAGATTTTTTTTT
The DNA here is from genome assembly GCA_028644305.1 of Xerus rutilus. NCBI lineage: Eukaryota > Metazoa > Chordata > Mammalia > Rodentia > Sciuridae > Xerus > Xerus rutilus. The sequence continues at coordinate 4,908,753 of CM053407.1, read as the reverse complement.
TCAGTACCAGGGATTGAACACAGGGACACTTAACCACTGAGCCACATCCTCAGCCCTTTTTTATATTTTATTAGAGACGGTCTCACCGAGTTGCTTAGGTCTTGGGTTAGTTGCTGGCTGTGAACTCGCGATCCTCCTGCCTCGGCCTTCCGAGTTGCTGGGATTACAGGTGTGCACCACTGTGCCTGGCAGTTTTGTGTTTTCCCGTTACGATCTGGTCATCTAGGGTGTTCAGATGTAGTGTAGGATCTATTGGAAGCCGGTTTGGAGGAAGTTACTGTGGCAGATTCAGTGTGATCCCAGTTAATTTTCCTTCCTTTAATTAAATGGTGTTAATTGGAAGAAGTAACACTTTCAGAATTAAGAAAAGCTCTGAATATGCTTCCCTTCAAAGAAACCTTGATTGAATGGGTCTCATTCCACGTTTAATGCGAGCATTTGCCTTTCTGCATTCAGTGGCAGCAGAGAGCCATACGCCATTGTGAATCCTCATTAAGGTTGTTTGCAAACATTGAACTGTGTGACTGATTCACTGTCATCCTTGAAAACTTTCTTGTCTGAGGTATTTCTTCTGTCACTGAAATTGGATTCACCTGGTGCTTTTAAGTACCTCATGTAAACTCTATATTATAGATTTCATAGATGCACAGAGTATAATGCTCCCTGATGATAACTCATTTTCCCAACTGCTCAGAGTAACTATGATGATATCAAAGAAATCTGGAATCATCAAAAACAAAAATCCTCATTCTTGCTCACGTTTGTCAAAGAGGAATTAAAACTGAAGGATAACATTTCTATGAATAATATTTTGCAAACTAGAAGGAAGATGCATTGTGTTGGCTGATGAGAGCCACTAAAGCTGAGAGGGCTGGGCAGTTAGAAAGGTGGAAAGTGGAAGAGAGAAATGCAGGAAAGGCAGGGCCGCACGAGGCGGAGAGGGCGCGTTTACCTGGTGGCACCTGGCCGGGACCATGTTCCCCTCACTGGGGAGAGAATTGCCATGTTGTAGCCCTAATCAGTAATTAGTGATACTTCTGAGTCCCCAGCAGAGATGCCAGTATATTCCCTGTACTGTTTACCAAGGCATGAAATCTATTTAGAATTTTTTTTTTTTTGGATACCAGTGACTCGGGCACTCGACCCCTGAGCCACACTCCTCAGCCCTATTTTGTGTTTTATGTAGAGACAGGGTCTCACTGAGTTGCTTAGCACCTCGCTGTTGCTGAGGCTGGCTTTGAACTCGCGATTCTCCTGTCTTACAAGGACTCCCGACCCCTGGGATTACAGGCGTGCGCCACTGCGCCCAGCTAGAAACATTTTGATTAAAGTAATTGTGATGAAAATAACCAACAGCAGGCCACTGTGGTTATATCAAAACATCTTGTCTCACTTGGTCTGACCCTCTGAAGAACTGACTTTCCAAACTGTGAGACTTTGTCCTTTTCCCGAGCAGACGCCTCATTGTCTGTAAGCTTCTCAGGGTTTGTGCAGGAGGCTGCGTGTTCCTGAGTGACCGCAGAATGCTTTGGGCAGAGTGCTCCCCTGTTCCCAGATGGCAAAGTAAAGAGTACCGGCTTCTTGTTTGTCCCCTGCACTGGCTGGTGGGAAACAGCTCTCCCAAGCCTCTGCCCTTTGCTCCCTCAGGAGAAGTGCTTGTGTTCCTGGACAGCCACTGTGAAGTGAATGTGATGTGGCTGCAGCCTTTGCTGGCCGCCATCCGTGGAGACCCGCACACTGTGGTGTGCCCGGTGATCGACATCATCAGCGCGGACACGCTTGCCTACAGCTCCTCCCCTGTAGTGCGTGGAGGGTTCAACTGGGGCCTGCATTTCAAGTGGGATCTGGTCCCTCTTGCTGAGCTGGGTGGGGCAGATGGAGCCACTGCACCAATAAGGTAGGATTTTGCTTTCATGTTTTAAAAAGTCCCACAATACTTCCTTGGAAAAGAAAAATACACTAAAGATGATTCCTGCTCCTTTGTAGGGGAAAGTGTCGATTTCATTTGTCCATTAAACATTCTTGAGTGTTTATTGAATTTTTTGTGCCAAATCTTAAAGAGAGATTTATGAACAAACAGCTTTATAGTTAAAGTTTTAAGATTTTGTGAGCAGCAGGTGGACACGGCAGTGCCCTTGGGTCACTGTTGCGTGAGGCACCTTGGGAGTATTTGGTGTGGTGTCAGAGCCTGTGATTTATTGCATGGTCACTAACTCGTCTTCAGTTCTTTGCTGCAGGTTGAGTATCCCGTAACTGAAATGCTTGGGACCAGAAGTGTTTTGGATTTGGGATTTTTGTTGGATTTGGGAATATTTGCATAAACATGATGATGGGTTATCTTGGGGATGGGACCCAAGTGTAAACATGAAATTTATACACTTTACATACCTTACACACATAGCCTGAAGTGTTTTTAGTGCACCAGCAATTTGACCATGACCTGTCGCACAAGATCAAGTGTAGAATTTCCACTTGTGGCTTCATGTTGGTGCTCAAAATGTTCGATTTTTGGAGCATTTCTATTTTTGGATTAGAGGTGCTCAACTTGTAATGAGAATGATGCTGTGGTAAAAAAAATAGTATACCAGCCTTTTCTTTAATTAGGCTTTTAAAAATGAATTCTTAACTGGTACAAATACTAATTCTCAGTATATTAATTATTTCAGTATCATCCATGTTCTATTGTAAATTTGCTTTCATGTTATTTTTCCTGTCCTATTTTTATTTAAAAATATTTAAATAAAAATTAAATATTTTATGTAGGTTTCAGAGTTGAAAGTCCTTGGTCTTCCTCTTTTTTAAAAACTTACATGGCATAAAATAACATACATTAAAAGCATATAGATAAATAGTACAAGTTGCAGTCCACAGACCTTAACGGTGGTTAGGGATCAGAGGCCCCTCCATGTTGCCCTGGTCCCAGCCTGACACACGGGTGTCGTTCCCTGACTGTGACGTGTGCTGCTCTCATGCTGCTCTCCTGCAGAGTGGCACCCTGGCACACTACAGTTTGGCCTGCCTTTGCCCTTTGTATCAACAGTCACTCCGTTTATTATTTAGTTTCACTTTGTTTTGTTCAACATTGCTTTGAAATTTTCCCATGTTATGGTACACAGCTGCCGGCGAGTCACTGTCACTGCCGAGTGGTGCTCTGTTCTGTGAATCCAGCATAACATTATGCAGTTCACTGTTTGTAGGTGGGACACTTGGTGGTTCTCTGTCTGTGGTGTTCTTAGCTCTATAAGCAGGGCTGTTAATGTTGTCATTGATGACTTCGACTTTAGTAGACGACGTAGCAGATCCTTGTAGCAGATCAGTGACAAGAGTGCACCGATGGCTTCGCAGTACTTGTTAGCTTGCTTCCATCTGAACTCACTTGGCGCACGTTGACAGGTCCTCAGCTGGTTCAGGGTTTGATGTGATCTGCCAGCAGAGGGGGTCCTGTCTCTGGTGGGCTTTCTGGGGGACTTGCTGCAGCTGCTCCTAGGGGGAGTGGAGTCTCGAGGAGAGCATGCACCACGCTCTGTGTGCCTCCTGTCTCCATGTGCTTGTCACCCTGTGCACCCACCTCCAGTACGCAGTGTGGCTCCCAGGTGGCAGGTGCCTTTGTGTTTCTCCTCTCTCCTCTGGACCCCCTGTTCCCTTTTTGGAAGCTACAGTATGTGCAGTTGAGTAAAGTTTTTTTTTTTTTTTAACTTTTTCATTACCAAGAAGTACCCAAGACTTGTTGCATCTATTCTCATTCTTAGTTTCAGTAGCTAGTTTAAATCTTTCTGCCTGTTACATCATCTTCGTGGATATTTATTTTTTAGTGCTTAAATTTTAATATTTTTAATCAAAAACATGTGTTCGGTCACAGACCATTGAAGTGAAGAACCTAGGAGACGCAGGCCGTCCTCTGCCCGCTTCTCCCTGTGCTTCCTCTGAAGAGGCAGATCTTGGGCCATCTCCGCTCTGGGCCTGGTTTCTTATTTCTTGGACTCCAGATGATAAGCACCATCCTCTTTTTAGGATCAACCAACCTTAGGCTCTGTGGACATGAAACATGGAGACTGCTCACGCCATCGGTCCCTGTCCTCTGCCCCTGGGCTGCAGTGTGGTCCAGTCACTTCTCTATCAGTGCCACTGTGGTCTTAATCTAGATAGGTCCCAACAAGGGGCATACAGTTGATTTTGTTTGCTTTGTTTTTAGACCAACATGAAAAGCCTTGTCTTCTAAGAGCAGAGTCGTACCATTTGCTTTGTCTGTTTTCTGTCTCTTCTTGCCTTTATTTGGATTGCGTTCAGATTTTTTTATTCTGTTCCCAGCTGCCACCCATTATTAGAAGTTACACATTCTTACTGTTTTTTTAGTTATCACCCTAGACAGTGCAGTGTACATTGTGGGGACGGGGGTTAATTGGGGACTGAACCCGGGGCACTCACACTGAACTACATCTCCTACCCTTTTTATTTTTTGAGACAGGGTCTTATTACCTGCTGAAGCTAGCCTAAGAGTTCCTGCCTCACTCTCCCAAATAGCTGGGATTATAGGTGTGTACTACCTCATCTGGCCGGTGTACACTTTTGATTTGTCAAAGTTCATTGGCACTTTCCTCAAACATTGCAAGGGTCTTAGAATATTCATACTCTGGCTCCTCTTTCCCGAGTTATGTGCTGTTGCCGAGACACATGGAACCAGCCTTGGTGTCGCTTTGCTACGTTTCCCCCTTTATGTCACTCTGCTCCTTCAGCCTCTGCATACTTCCATTTGGGGTCACTGTTCTACGTAAAGAACAGTCTTCAGTTATTTCCTTATTATTTCTGTCTTTACTTTGCTGAAAATGTCCTGTCTCACCATTATTTTATTTTTATTTTTTTATTTTTTTGAGTATGGGGGATTGAACCCAGGGGTACTTTACCATTGAGCTGTATCCCCAGCCCTTTTATTTTTTATTTTGAGACAAGGTCTTGCTAAGTTGCTGAGATTGGCCTTGAACTTAATGATTCTGCTGCCTCAGCCTCCCAAGCCACCCAGATTACAGGTGTGTACCTTTAAAAAATATTCCTGCTCAGTGTCCAGATGTAGTTTGGCTGATATTTTTTCAGGATGCCAAGAGGCATCATTGAAAAGCCTTCTGACTTTATTTTGATGAGAAGTCAGCAGCGGTCTTACTTTGCTTCCTTTGAAAGGATCTCCCATTTCCATTGGCTGATTAAATTTGTCTTAATTTTCAGAAGTGGTTTTCAGATAAGGATAAATATGACTTCCTCTTTGATTGTATCTAATTCTCTGCCAGACATTCATTCTTTTATCCTTGAACATTTCGAGCAGTTACTTTGAAGTCTGCTCGTCGACTTCATATTTGAAAACCTTGCATGTCTTTCTATTGTAGGTTGTTTCTTTTGTTTTTCCTATATGTGAAAAACTCGTTGCCTGGTTATTTGCTTTTTGTTTTTGCTTAGGGCCACACATCAGGCAATACTTGCTCAGAATTTGGCTTTTCTTTTGCAGGCAGCTTGGGCCACTAAAACCCATGACCCCTGGATCCAGTTTGAGGAAGTGAAGTGCCTAGAAGCTGGGCCTGAGCCCCTGCCAAGGCTGCCTGCTTCTGCTTCCTCATTGCAGCCCAGGGCTCGCCAGCCTCTCGCCCCGCAGTGCAGACGCGTCGGGCCCCATGGTCCTCTGCTGCAGGGGCTCTGGTGTGTGTGAAGACAGTTGGCAGAGTGCCAGGAGCGGTCCCTCTGCACACCTCATGCCAGATCTCGACAGCTAAGAGCGCTCTCGTTGTCCTTAAATGTCCATTGAGGGGACAAAGTTGTCCCACTTGCGAGCCACTGATGACACATTTGTTCCTGCTCAAACATGCAAGGCTCATGAAATCTCTGGTGCGCTAAAGTAACTTTATCCCGGTGGCTCTGTGTCTGGTAGAGGAAGTCATGATTCATTTCAGGTAGAATCCTATCCTATTTACTCATCCTATATGATGAGAAAAGGACTTTTGACACCTACAAAAGTGACCTTCATGTGCAACACTGAGCATGTCACTAGCAATCTAGACAACCTTGTTTTGTGGCCCAGCTCGTTCCCTGATGGTAGGTAGAGTGTGTTTCATAATGGTTAATCTGTTGTTTGTTCCAGAGCTACACTGAATTTTTAAAAGCAGAAATGGCAGGTGAGATAATGGTAGGTCTATCTGTAACTTGCAGAGCCGGTACAGGAATCCTTTTCCTCCTAGGTCACCTACCATGGCGGGAGGATTGTTTGCCATGAACAGACAGTACTTCAATGAGCTCGGGCAGTACGACAGTGGCATGGATATCTGGGGAGGAGAGAATCTGGAAATATCTTTTCGGGTAATTCTGATTTTGTGTGTGTCCAGTCACTGTGTAGTGAACATTATTGCTGTACACCTTTTGTCTGTAAACGCTCCTTGGCTCTCTTCATGGACACACTGTCCTGAGTGAGTGCTGCTTTCCCAGAGCCTGTGATGTGGACAGGGTCTGTTCAGGGAGCGAGACAGGCATGAGAGGACCTTTGTCCTGAGAGTTTTGCAAGTGTGGCTGTCAAAGGGACAGGTGTGACCTGAGGAAGTCTTCACGTGACTGGTTTGTTCTTCATCAGCTTGTTCTTTTTATTGATGCTGCCAGACAGATGTGGCCAGGTGGCTGTTGGTCCACGCTGGTTCTGGAAACTCGTAGCTCCCATTTCACTGCATCAGTAGCTGGACCATGCCTTTACCTCTAGCTGGAGTCCTCCGACCCGAGGGGAAATTCCAAGTTCTCCTCTTCTGAAAGGGCACGGTGCGGCTGGGTCTGTGGCCCAGGGGACCCTGTGGTAAGAGTTGGGACAGGAAGGGGGACGAGGGGAGAATGAGGCCTCCCATCTCCTGGTACAGTCAGCCGAGCCATAATCTTTAAAACCTTAAGATTAAAGGCAAACATATAATAAGTTGTCATTAGTTGCAGCTTATTTTTTTAAAAGATATGCTATTTTTTAAAAAATTATAACTAATTCACATGATCAAAGGCAAAATTTAGACCAGATCTAAGGTCTCATGACTGTAAATTCATAGGATTTCTTTTAAAAAGTGTACGTTTGTAAGAAAGTACCTGAGAAGTTGGAAGACCAGTTAATCAGCATTCCTGCTCCCTAAATCCCTGAGATCAAGTTCTTTGACCTGGTAAAGCAGCAGAGTTTGGTGAGCACCTTTCACACATAGCAAAAACTAACACTGCGTTGCTTTAGCATTTGTAATACGCTTTTAGTGCATTTCAGAAAGGTGCAATTTTTAAAATGTCCCTCTGATTTTTTTCTTTGAATATTTCTATTAAGATGAAGCATCTTGCAAAGTTATAATCCCTATTTAATGAAGATTTATTTTGTGAACATTCATACGGTGGTTCTGCAGCACTGAGGCAGCGTTTAATGCACACTTTGCTTCTGGCCAGATCTGGATGTGTGGCGGTAAGCTCTTCATCATCCCTTGCTCCAGAGTAGGACACATTTTCCGAAAAAGGCGGCCCTATGGATCTCCTGAAGGCCAGGACACCATGACGCACAACTCTCTGCGGCTGGCACATGTCTGGCTGGACGAGTACAAGGTGAGGCCCGAGGGCGCAGTCGGAGCCCAGGGCAGAGGCACTGCGGTGGGCAGGGGTTTCTCTCCTCAGCCTGGAGCTGCCTCCTCTGAGTCTTCTCTTCACTGTCTTACTCAGCTTTGGTTCTGATCTGACTTTTAATTTAACAAGTGGCTGCACTACAAGGGAAGGTGCAGACCTGTCTGTGTTCAGTTTCTTGACCCCTTCTGGTCCCTGTTGACTGCAGGGCTGGCCTTGGGTCTTACCGCTTCCTTGTTAGACTTTGTGCACCTGGAATTCCTTTCTGGTTTCTCTTCTGCTTTACCCAACTTTTGGTATTTTCTTTGTAACATTTTTCAGTATGTTCACGTATCAGTTGTGGAACATTTTTTATCACCTCCTAAACTAGCACTCTGCCCTTCATCTGTCACTCCCTGTGTCACCAAGCATGACTCTAGAGTTAACCTGTCTTTCTTGGGCATTTCGCACAAATGAAACTCTTCTTGATGTGGTGTTTTCTGTCCGCCTTTTCTGGGCATTATGTTTTCAGGTTCACCCATGTTGTACCATGTATTAGTATTTTGTCCTTTTGTTGTGTGAGTATAACACTAATTACTTTTCCCATTCATCAGCTGAGAGACATTTAGGGTGTTTCTTTTGTTTTTTGTTTTTGGTACTGGGGATTGAACTCAGAGGTACTCGACCACTGAGCCACATCCCCAGCCCTATTTTGTGTTTTATGTAGAGACAGGGTCTCACTGAGTTGCTTAGCGCCTCGCCCTTGCTGAGGCTGGCTTTGAACTCGCGATTCTCCTGTCTCAGCCTCCCTAAGTACTGGGATTA
>CM053407.1:4878050-4899850 GCA_028644305.1 Xerus rutilus | reverse complement strand
AGGCGTGAGCCACCACGCCCGGCTCATTTAGGGTGTTTCTATTTTTGACCATTATGGAAAATGCTGCTGTTAATGTGTAGTTTTTAAATCATTTATTGAGCATCTGCTGTGTGCTAGACTCTTGGGCATTGGGGATAAAAGGTGAATAAGGGAGCATGGGTGATTTCCAACACGGAGGTGAATGCAGGTAGGTGGAGGCAGCTGGCAGGTGCTGTGGGAGGTGGCGACAGTGTTTGCGAGCAGAAGCAGAGGCCCTGACGAGGTCCTCAGTATTGCTCCTTTCTTCCCCTCTAACAGACTGTGAGCTCATTTGGAGCCATCTTTACCTGGCAGATGCCACAGTGTGATCTGCAATCCCTGTGGGTGCCAGCCCACCCTCTCGGTGTCTGCCAGGTCAGATCAGTACAGCCTTTGCCATGCTTGCCATGTTGGCATGGCGCTGAGGGCGAGAAGCACAGGAGTGAAATGGCAGATGCCTGAGCATCAGTCAGGCGTTGGCACCAACTTGTACTCAGAAGTGAAAACAAAAATCCAGGGACATGGGAGAAGAGGTACACTCGTGCATGGTCGGTGGGACTGCACGTTAGTATGGCCTGTTTGGGACGCAGTGTGGTGAGTCCTCAGAAGACTAGGATAAAGACAGTGGTGGTTCCATTCTTGAAGAACTGCAGGCAGCACACTGTAGCGATGTCTGCACACCAGTGTTTATGGCAGTGCAGTTCCCAGCCACCCAGGTGCCCATCAGCAGGTGGAGATGGAAAGTGTGGTACATATGCACAAGAGTTCTGCTTAGCCATGAAGAGGGATGAAATCATGGCATTTGCCAATTAATGGATGGACTGGAGACTGTTGTGCTAAGTGAGATGAACCAGACTCAGAAAACCACAGGTGGAACATTTTCTCTCATATGTGGAAGGTAGAGAAAGGGAGGGGCTGGATCCCAAGAAAATAGAAGATAAGTGGAGGGAGGAGGGATGGGAAAAGGGAGGAAATGCAGAATTAATTTGACAAAATCACACTATGAACCTATGTGAATATGCCATAGTGAATTCTTTTTTTTTAATTGGTACTGGGGACTGAACCCAGGGGTGTTCAACCACTAAGCCACATCCTCAGCCCTTTTTTCAAAATATATTTTATTTTGAGACAGGGCCTCACTAAGTTGCTGGTCTGGCTTTGAACACACAATCCTCCTGCCTCGGCCTCCTGGACCCCCAGGAATGCAGGTGTGCATCGTGTGCTTGTCTATTCTATAAAGTGCTAATTAAAAACAAAAAGGAAGACCAGTTAAAGAAAGGGAGTAGGTAGGAAGGGGGAGAAGGAAAGAGGAAGCTCCGAGGCTGAAATGGTGAGAATATATTCCACGCATGTGTAACAGGCAAAACAAACTTGTATAACTGTGAAGCGTTTTTCATTTAAGAATATAATTGATGAAATAGTAAAAACAATTTTACTATAAAACTCAACACGTCCTAGAAAATATGTGTGCCTGTGCAGGAAGCACTTTTGCTGTGTCATGGGGCACAGTGCCCCATGACAGAGGAAGCTGTGTGTGCCCTCTGCCTCCAGGACACTGTGGGAGGGTGACTGACCACCAGGCCATGGTGGTTCAGACCTGGTGTTTGACAGACACTTTCTCAAACATGAGCCAATGGCTGAACAGGAAAGCAACTGAAACTGTTGAAAATGGTAAAACTCAAGCACTCGAATGAAAGGTCACTACCATGAGCTTGATAGTGTACCAGTATTTAATTTTTCTGATGAGATCAGTGACATTTATGAATTTAAATATTATACGGTGAAATTTTGGAAGACTGGCATAACTCAGTGGATCAGTCAGTATTTTCCAGTTGACTAGTGCGTGGTGTTATAAAATCCTGTGTAAGTAAAAGAGAAGATAGATTTTAATGCAAGAGTATGAAAATCTCAACAGTATTTTATTCCATATTATAATTCTTTTTTTTTTTTTAAATTTTTCTACTAGGAATTGAGCTCAAGCAGGGGTATTTCACTATAGAACTATTTCTCCAGCCCTTTTTACTTTATTATTATTTTGGTACTAGGGATTGAACCCAGGCACTTAACCACATCCCCAGCCCTTTTATATTTACCTTGAGTCAGGGCCTTGCCAAGTTGCTGAGGCTGGCTTTGAACTTATGATTCTCCTAACTCAGCCTCCCGAGTAGCAGGGAGCATGTGCTACCACACCCAGCTGTAATTACACTTTGAAAGTTACTGAGTTTTGGTGTAATATTTAAAAAGAATAACCGTAATTATCTGTAACAGCTACTAGATTCCCATTTCCCCCTTGTTTTTACCAATGTTTTCATGAGATAGCATTTTTAAAAATATATTCAACCAAAACATAAATGTATGAACCAGACAGTAAAAAGATTTGCAAAAATACAAAGTAAATGCCACTCTTCTCACTAAATTTAATAGTACAGCTCATACAAACTACTTCCTTGAGAGTCTTCAGTAGTTTTTAAAAACACCGAGTCCTGAGAACACAGAATCTGAGAACCATTCTTCTCATGCTTAGCCTGTTTCATTGACGCAGAGATGTAGCATTTTACACATTTTGCCATTTCTGAAATTGGGACAGCATATCTTAGAATTTAAGGCATGTCTTGTTTTCAAATAGTGTGAAAAAATCCACTGTCTTTCTCTTTTTCTAACTTAGGAGCAGTATTTCTCACTGAGACCTGATCTGAAGACCAGAAGCTATGGGAATATCAGTGAGCGCGTTGAGCTGAGGAGGAAGTTGGGCTGTCAGTCGTTCAGATGGTACTTGGATAACGTTTACCCAGAGATGCAGATACCTGGGCCTGATGCCAAGCCACAGCAGCCCATTTTCATCAACAGAGGGCCCCAGCGGCCCCGCGTCCTTCAGCGTGGCAGGGTGAGGCAGCAGTCTTGTGTTGCAGTTCCATCACAGGGTGCGACGGCCTTCTCGACTTGCCAAGCCAAGCCTTAGAGTGCTGTCTCCAGTGTGAGAGCTTAGAAATCTCCAGGTCCTTCCCTGCTGGCCTCGAAGGGAGCCTGACGTCTCCAGGGCGGGCTGTGTGGCCGCTCCCTGGAGTGCAGACACTGGTGCTTTGTACCCGGGAAGAAAGGCTCCCAGAGCAGCTCCGTTCAGTAAGATGCTCCAAGGAAACAGGAACAGAGCTGCTCTGGGAGCCGACTGGGATGGACTGAGGCGGCAGAGTGGGCTTTCCGCCTGGCGCTCAGTCAGTCCTCAGTCAGTACCCCCGTTTGTTTAGTGCCAGGGACTGAACCCAGGGGCACTAAATCCCCAAGCTACATCCGCAGCTCTCACTAAATTGATGAGGCTGACTTTGAACTTGCAGTCCTCTTGCCTCAGCCTCCTGAGCCGCTGGGATTACGGGTATGCCAGTTAACCCCATTTCTTAATTCTACTTAATTTTAGGGGTCTACTCCTAAAGTCATACCGTGTTCCTGAATCATTTCTTAGAATTGGTTTTCTGGCCAGCACAGTGGCATACACGTGTAATCCCAGCTACTTGGGAGACAGTGTGATTTAGGGCCATCATGGGCAACACAGCAAGGCCCTGTCTCAAAGCTGGGCACATAGCTCAGTGGCCCTGGGTACAATCCCCTATCCCGCCAAACAAAACAGAACAATAGCCACAAAACTTGGCTTTTTGAAAGTGAAGGGTAGATGCTGCCGTGGCCAGTCTTCCTCGTCGACACCACTGACAACTGCTGCAGGCCAGCCGTCCCTCGGGGCCTAGGTCCATGCCTGGGGCTGTCCCCCTTCTGGTTTTCTGCTTGATAAAGTAGTGAACCCCATCAGGAAGCTTACCAGGTGCTCTTCTCTTGAAGTGGGAGGACAACGTGAGCGTCTGACCGCAGGCCCTGCCAGGACCGCTGCTGCTGTCGCCCTGGGCACGTCCTTGGTACTGACCTGCATTCAGCACGGATGGTCCAGTTGGTGGTGTCTGTTTGTGCCTGTGTACTTATCTTCTTGGTTTCATTTCAGGACGTCAGGGTGGAGACGCTGCTTGCTTCCCTTCCCCGCAGGTGTCCACCCGTGCCCTGAGCTGTTCCTGCCCCTGCTGAACTCCCGGTGACCTTACTCTTCCCACTCTGGGGCTCTCCTGGAGAGCTGCCACCTTCCCCAGACTGAGCAGGCCCCTCGACACTGTCTGTGCCGCGTGCCAAGGTGTCACAGCTCTCCTCTCTTACAGCTCTACCACGTCCAGACCAGTAAGTGTCTGGTGGCCCAGGGCCGTCCCAGCCAGAAGGGCAGCCTGGTCGTGCTGAAGGCCTGCGACTACCGGGACCCAGCGCAGGTGAGGGAGGCCTCTGGGCGGCAGCAGTGCTGGGAGGTGGGCTTGGGCCCAGGTCAGCAGGCGCCCGACGCCCTGACCCCCGTTGTATGCGACACTGGGAGTGGCCCTAGAGACGCCGTGGACACTGCTGTTCCTCCCCATGTCCTCCTGCCTGCTGTCACGGCACTGCAGGTGTTTTTGCCAGTGCCCTGCGGAGTGCATGGTGCGCGAGCCCCAGGCAGTTCAGTTTGGCACCCCACGTCAGGGGAGCGGGTGATGGTAGCACAACCAGTGCTCTGGCCTCGTGCCGTCGTCTCAAGACAAGGCTGAGGAATTTCCATTTCCACGTCCAGTGTGCCTTGGTGTCAGGCAAGGAGGAGAAACCACTCAGCTTTTTTGTTAAATGGCATGAAAGAATTCTGGAAATAAAACACACTGTGACTTCAAAAAGCCTACACTGTTATCTGAAGTGATGAGCACTTTTGAACCATTTGTGGGTAGGAGAGGTGGCATTGTAGGGGGCAGGTCACAGTGGACTGAGACAGCTGACGTGTGTTCTAGATGGTAGAAGAAGTTATACTCTCCTAAATGTAGCCACATGTGGCTGTTTAAGTAGAACTAACAGTCCGGTTCCTCAGTCACATTTCAGGAGGCCAGGGGACAAACAAGCTGTGAAACATTAGCGTTCTGGAATGTTCTGTCACTCCAGAGGCAGTGTCCCCTTCCTGTGGAGGCTTCTCATGTCCCTATTTCCAGGTAGAAGCAGCAGTGAATGCAGTGGGCGGCAGGGAGGGACACGGTCCCTTTGAACCTGGTGGTGCTGCTGGGAGTCGCCCCCGCACCCCCACTGCAGCCACGCAGAGGAGAACCGCGGGAGGTGCGCGTTCCTACCCACGCAGGGCCTGCAGCGGCCCCTCGGCTCCTCTCACGCCCCGATAGTCTGTGCATTAGGAGAACACGTAGCTGGGAAACCTGACAAGGTGACAGTCACGTGCTCTGTTGCCAAGTTAAAATCAGTCAGCCCAGTCCACACACCCCTTGGGCTCCTCCCGGCTCCGCGCTGCCACAGTGCAACGCCAGGCCGTCACCGAGAAAGAGGAGTGGCCTGGCCTGCTCGTTGTTGGGGGTTCCGTCCATGACTCTGGTCCCCGAGCTATAGCAGGAGCGCGTAGCGGGGGAGCCACCACGTAAAGTTCCCACTGCGTCCCATTAGCCCAAGCTGAAGACCCCTCCTTCCCCACATGGGCCTGTGGTGAGAGCCAGCCTCAGCAGGCAGGGCTTAGCACTCGGGTCTGTTTCTGCTTTGATACCAGGAATAAGTCTATTTGTTTCTTCCACAAATATGTTTTCCAGCTCTGATTTTTCAGTGTTTAAAGTGCAGCTTGATTTTTTATGTTTTCTTCTCTAGATCTGGATTTATAACGAAGAGCATGAATTGGTTTTAAATAACCTCCTCTGTCTAGACATGTCAGAAACTCGCTCCTCAGACCCGCCACGGCTCATGAAGTGCCACGGGTCAGGCGGATCCCAGCAGTGGACCTTTGGGGTGAGAGTGTGGGAAGGGGGCAGATGAGCAGTCCACCCTGGGGTGCTCTGCACAGCTGGAATCTTGCACATCCCACAGCTCTTGGGGACTTGGGTATCTTCATTGTATTCTGCTAGTAAAAGCAAAGTCACGCCCTCCCCCATTGCCTTTTTCAGAAAAACAACTGGCTGTACCAGGTGTCCGCTGGACAGTGCCTGAGCGTGGCGGATCCCCTGGGTCACAAAGGCTCTGTTGCCATGGCAATCTGCGATGGCTCCTCCTCACAGCAGTGGCATCTGGAAGGGTGAGGCAGAGCCACGTCCGTCTCTGCCAAGCCAGTCCTGTGGTCCAGCTGGGTGGAGCCATCCTGGAGAGGGCAGCTGTCTGCAGGCAACAAGGAATGTCCATGGAGACGTCGAGGCCCTTTTGAGCTGCTTTCAGGGAATTTGTTGTGCACGGAGGGAGCACAGGGTTGAGCCCAGAGGGTGAGCGTTCTGTTCCTGTTGATTTGTGTTTCTCCCTGAACTCTGGATGATGGCACTGGTCATGATCTCCTCCTTTCTTACAGGACCTCATTCTGTTATCATTTAATGTGTTCTAAAACATTTGAAGAATCTGGTTGAATGCACAATTGCTTTTAACTTGAGAAGGCATTTATAATATTTAAGAGGCAGTCAACTATTATAAATTATTTTGATGACTTATGACACTATCCACATTTAAAATAAAGTCTCTTTTTGATTATTTAATGCAGAGGTTTTTTGTTTTTTTTTTTGTCTGGTGGCGCCTCCGGTCTGAGTTTGCCATGCATATAATATGAAATACTCTTAGAATCCAATGAGCTGTAAGCTGGGCAGCAACCCCAATTAACTTCACGGTTTTTTAGCTTGAGCTGTGTGAGTTTGGATACTTTTTAATCAATTTGCCTGTGAATTCCCAGGTGAAGATGCTAAAACAGGCAGCTAAAGTCAGGATCTTAGAAGTGTCTTCTCGATTAGAAATTTGGTTAATGTCTGCATGTACTGTAAGTGACAAAATACAAGGTGAAGTTTTCCCCCAAAATTGCATCCCAGAGGGGAGACAGCCTCGTCTTGGAAGAATTCAGTGATATGTCAGACCACAAAGCAGCCTCGGAGCCTCGTTAGATGCCCAAGACTAGATTGTACATCTAGAAAGGAAAAGGCACCAAGATGAGGAGTGACACTCAGCAGCACCGACAGGAGCGTCACGTAGCTGACATCAGCATTGCAGCTAAAAGGGAAGGCCAGCCTGAGGCTGCCTGCAAGAACTCACTGCAAGGGTGAAGATCCAAGTTAAAAGGAAAGGACGGAAGGCATGCATTGCAGACAGCGCTCAACACACAGCAGACGCTGCCAGTACCCGAGCAGTGTTACTGGAGGTGGTGGAGAGCAAAGGCTCAGCTCATAAGAGGTGATGATCCCAGCGTTGACGTCCTCACTAACGTGCCTTACATGCGGCAAAAACAAAACTGAAGGAGAGCCCTGTCTACAAGTAGAAGTCTCGAGCAGTAAGGTGTCACCAACCCTACCAGACACCGTGGAACACCCCACCCAAGAGCAGGGCACGTGGTCTTCCCAAGTCCACGTGGGCCATTTACCAGGATGCTGCATCCCAGGATGTTAAGGAAGATGCAGTTCTAGACTCAAGCTGTGCAAAACATCTTAGGAATCAGTAACCACAGTAGAAAACCAACCAGAACACCTGGAGGAGCTCCGAGTGCACGGAAGCCAGCACAACATGAGAACATGTCTGAGTGTGTAGCCTGCAGCTCATCAGTGTGTGGAAACTCTAGGGCATTGAGCATCTGTGTTAGGGTAACAGTCTCAATACACCTCACTTTGAGCAGGAAAGCAAGAGCAAGTGAGAGGCTCAGAGAAGCAGAACAAAGAAATTGGGTATCAGAACAGAAGTGAATGAAGTAGAATAAAAACTAACAAAACCACGGCTGGTTTGAGAAGAACAGTGAAATTGATGAACCTCCAGCCAAAAGAGAGAGAGAGGCCTGACGTGAGCAGAGAGGCACTCAGCCTGCAGGGCGCAGTGGAGGACGGCACATTTCCAGAGGGGGCACCATGGCAGGGCACTTGGCAGGCAGCTGGCAGCTCCTCACAAGATGTCACACACTCCTCCTTGGTGTCACCTGAGGAGTCTAAAACTTGCATCCACAAAAAATGTGCACACAGCCAGGTGTGGTGGCGCATACCTGTAATCCCAGAGGCTCAGGAAGCTGAGAATGGCAAGTTCAAAGCCAGCCTCAGCAACTCGGTGAGACCTGTCTCTACAGAAAACACAAAACAGGGCTGGGGATGTGGCTCAGTGGTCGAGTGCCCCTGAGTTCAATCCCCAGTACCAAAAAAAAAAAACAAGCCCTGCACACAGGTGTGCAGCTTTGTTATTGTCAAAAGTGAAAAGGATGTGGGAGAAGACACAACAGAATCCAATACCCATTTGTGACTTATAAAAAAGAAAACGGCAAAAATCATGGAGAGCTCCCTGCAGAGGAGGTGGCCATTTCAGATGCTCAGTGGAAGAAGAGGGCACCAGCAAAGACTGGTCACCAAGCCCCTTCATCACATCAGCAAGAGGGATCACGGTAGCGCAGAGGAGCTCAGCCCTCTGGAGGTCAACAAGGACAAGAGGGCTCTGCACACGGGAGGTGGGCGAGGCGGGCAGACCCACTGAGGCAGCTCAGCACTGGGTGTGTCCCAGTTCTTGCTCTGAGCACAGTGTTCTCAGGTAATGCTGTGACCATATGTGGGACGTGCAACTGTGGGTGTTAACTGACCTCACAGCATGTGAATTCAGGTGCCCAAGGGGGTACCGGTGTGTTACTGAATGTGTCACTTGGGGCGGGCGCAGATTGACCCAGAATTTCTTACCCTGGTCTGGAAACTCTAGCAGCCACGCTTCGTGTGAATAGTGACCAGGGCCGGCCCTGGGGCTCATGCCTGGAATCTCGGCAGCTCGGGAGGCTGAGGCAGGAGGGTCATTGTTGTTTTATGCCATGCCTTGCGTGGGTCTGTCGATGAGCTGGGGTCCCAGGGGACGGAAAGGGGTCCGAGGGATGAGGTATGGGGCGGTCATTTGCGGAGCCAATTCACCCAGAATGGTAAGACAGCTCTGAGATGCAGAACCTGTTTATTCCAGAAAGTACAATAGCTTATGTATGGTCCTCGGATTGGTCCTGAGGTTACAACCAATAGGGAACCGCTGTGTCAGGTGCGCAGTCCATCAGCATGGGGTGGGAAAGGGGACGGGAGGGGTTGAAGGTATGAGGAGCGCTCCTACAGATCACAAGTTCAAAGGTCCTGTCTCTAAAGAAAAGTGTAAAAACAGCCTGGGATGTGGCCCAGGGGCTAAGTGCCCCTGGGTTCAATCTGTCATACTAAAAAAGAATAGGAGCAAACTGAGGCTGCCCATTCTTGCCTGTGCCGTCCACTCCATGCTGCAGGCCAGTGCAGCCAGGGAGAAAGGAAGGGCACGTGCACAGCCACTGGCCTCAGCACCCTCACTGCAGGGCGTGGTGGAGTTCACAGGAAATCAGGAGTGTTCAGAAATGCCACTGTGGGCAGTCCCAGACTCAAGCGGCTTGACCATTTTTCGACTGTACCGTAATGCAAAAGGACAGCCAGTCCGTCTTTGTTTTTGAGTACAGGATTCAACAAATGACTGGACACATGGAACACGTTACTCTAAAACGGACTGTTAGATGATTTTGCTGAACTTAGGCTAATTTAAGTGTTCTTGAACATTTAACATAAGGCTTAAGCTATGACGTTTGGCAGGTTAGGTGTTTTAAATGCATTTTCAGCTTGGGATTTACCGGGACATACCTACTCTGTCCATGGGCTGGAGGAAGCTGTCATGTGAGGATGCGATGTACCCTGTATCAGAATTCTAGTAGCCTCTCGTGAACCATGGTAGTGAATGAGATTTAAAAATAAAGGGGCATGTGTACAACTAAGAGTGACCAAAGTCATTTGAAAAGAGTAATTTTGGAGGAGCCGCGCCAACTCAAGACCACTGTTACTTCACAACAAGGAACTGATTAGAACAGAAGACGACCCACATGTACAAAGCCAACCATCTGCCAGCAAGGAGCCAGCATAGTTCAGAGGGGAAAGGAAAACCAGGCCACGTCTGCTGGAGGAATTGCACATTCTCATGGACAAAATGAGGCTCACTCTCCGTCTTAGGCTGTCTCAGAAACTATTCAAGGTCGGTCAGAGCCAAACACAAACGTTGAAATCTGTCAGCTTTAGAGGAAAATGTAGGAGAGTATCTTCATTGCTTTAGGGTTAGCATAGCACTGTGACGTAGTTCAATCCTCAGCACCACATAAAAATAAATAAATAAAGGTATGGTACATCTACAACTAAAAAACGTTAAAAAAAATAGTCATAGAACATCAATAGAATTGAGCTTAAGCTGCTGTTTATCAAGACACCATTGAGGAACTGAAAAAGGCAACCATAAACTTGCGTCTGGTGCATAAAACAATGCTTAAAATTCAACAACAAAAAAACCCCTAAATTTCACAGTGGATGCTATACCTGAATAGATGCTTCTTTCTTCAAAGAAGTATATAAATGCCAGGTGCAGTAGTACAAGCCTGTCACCTCAGCAACTGAGGAGGCTGAGGCAAGACAATCGCAAGTTCAAGGCCAACTTGGGCCAATTAGAAAGATCCTGTCTCAAAATAAAAACCAAAAAGGGCTGGGGAGGTAGGCGGCTCGGTGGTGGAGTGCTTCCATGAGGCCGGGGTTCAGCCCCCAGTTCCTCACACAGAAAACACGAAGGGTGAGGAGGACGCGGGGCCTAAGAAACGACAAATAATGCCTTTACCTAAGGGAGCGATCTGGCCAAGAGGAAAGGTTTTTGAACAAAAAATTCTGCTTCTACAAAGAGGAGCAGGAGGGTCTTGGCTGGCCCTCCCATGAGAGTGATGACGAAGTAGGAAAGAAAACGTGCACGTCAGTGTGCGCTCTCCCTGGGGCCACGGGACAACCACACAAGTGACCAGTGACCCCACCTGGGCACATTCAACACTGCCTCCCGCAGCAGACCAGGTCACATGCAGGCCTTAGGGCAGCAGCAGGCAGTTCTTTTCAGATACTGGATTACAGTGACTGCAGGACAGTGTCCCTGAGACAAAAGGTGAGCCCGAGTCACCCCAGATTTCCATCCCAAGGTGGGAAGTACTGGTGGAGAAAACAAGGAGTCTCCCAGTAGGCTGTGGCTCATGTCTGAGTTTGGAGCTTGGAACAGAGAGGCTGGGAAAATGGCCACCACTTTGGGGACACTCAGGTCTGGATAAGGTCAGCTTGGAAAGGGCAGAGGAGAACCTAGGAGAGCCATTTGCAGTGCCGACGCTCTGAAGGGCAGAAGAGACGATGGAAGGCGTGGGCGGGAAGGGAGACTCCTTTGTGAGGGGAACTGGGTACAGATCCCAAGAGTTCACACCTTGTGCGCTTCCCGCCGACCTGGGCTCTGGAGGGAGCAGTGTGTGCAGAGGTCGCCATCGAGGCAGGCACGAGACACCCATCCTATTCCCATGGCTGGAATCCACTGGCTTACAAGAATCCCTGGGGCCCAGAAAGCTCCTCAGTGAAGAGAACCCTAATTTTAATTTCCAAGTATATAGAGAACTCCAAGGACGTGGTCAGGAGCACTAGGGAGAGGACTCAAGGGTCCTGCCCTGGGAAAGCGGGTCTGGCTCTGCGACCTCTGCCTGTCCATGTCCCACTGGGGCCACGCTGCTATGTACTTATGCCTTCAGGCATTTGGGGCACAGCTCGATTCAGGCCACCAGTGCAGGTGGCCAATTAGTAGAGTCTGGGGGAGGCGAGGCCTTGTTATGTATGCCCAGGGCTCTTGAGGCTGTCTGGGGAGTGAAGCTGCCGGCTAGAACCACCTTCCTCACCTTCCCTGGCCTCAACAGGGAGAAGACAAGGAACCAGCATCCGCTCATACAGCCCAAGGCGTCCCCTGTGTGACCAGCGGTGTCAAGTCTGCACCAAGCACAGGCTCTCAACCAGCAGCCAGGGCTGGGGGTGCGGCTCGGGGGTGGAGCACTTGCTTAGCAGGCTCATGGCCCTGGTTCTGAACCAAAAATAGACCCTAACTGCTGGTATGCCCCAGCTCCGAGCTAGCGGACGCTCCCCCACGGGAAATGCTTTACCAGCACCCACACACTTTCCAGGTTCTTCGAGAACGTTCACAGACGATGCGACACAGGAACTGACCATTTCAATGTGCTCAGGAAGCAGGAGCAGAAAACTGGTTTTAGAAATTGAAGTGGAGGGCTGGGCTGTGGCTCAGCGGTTGAGCGCTTGCCTCGCATGTGTGAGGCACTGGGTTCGATTCTCAGCACCACGTAGAAATAAAGGTCCATCAACTAAAAAAAAAGTGGATCTTGGGTAGTTTTTATTTTTAGCAGCCCCTTTAAATCAAATGCATTGAATAGGCTGATAGAAAAAGGCTCCATCACGTGGGCTAAGTTTGGAAAGCCATTAGGAAACAAAAAACAAATGCCAGGCTAGGTGCAGCAGTGGTGCCTGTGGCCCCTTGCTACTTGGGGAGTCTGACACCAGTCTGGGCAGCACAGATGTTAAAAAAAAAAAAAAAAAAGACTAAATATACCAATTACTACCAGGCTTTGAACAAGGAGATGAGGCACCAAGAATTTATTTTTTAAACCAGGGGTTGAACCCAGGGGCTCTCAAGCACTGAGCCACAACCCCAGTGACTTTTTATTTTTTGAGACAGGGTCTCACTTAGTTAGGGCCTTACTGAGTTGCCATTCAAGTTACTGGTGAGAAAGAGAACCAAGGTGGTCTCACCGAGGCTAGAGATGGGCAGAAAAGAGTAAGAGGTCCTTGAATTCAAGCAGCCATCCACATGAGAGGCCCGGCCCAGAGCAGGAGGGATGGGCAGAGAACACAGGCTGCTGATATAGATGTAAAATATTTTATTTGTAAATGGTGATCTTCTAAATCTGTGTCCACAAATTCCAAAACCCATAACACTCTGTATACTTCAAAAAATTCAATTTTTGCCAACATCAGATACTATTATACATAACAGAAAACAACAAAAACCCGGTAGGACAAATACTGGTAGGATGTCAGAATATTGTACAAGAGAAGAAAAATATTCAAGAAACAAATTTCATACAGCTATTTATCAAGAGAAAAATATATACAATTGATTTATTCTGTAAGATAAAAATACATCATGCCATATACATGACGGGTGAGGCCTGCAGCACCGGGACACGTGGCTCCGCCCGCGCCGGCACAGACGTCCTCCTACACGCTGTGAAGTGTCAGTACCAGAACCCTAGGTACGAAGGAAGAAGCTACCTGGGCCAAAATGCTGATCAAGGTTCTACAAGCAAACACAAAACAGTGTGTGTTTTTATTAAAGAAATGTAAACAAACAGTTCATACAAACACATTTTAAAATTACATCTTTGAAAAACCCTATTGCCGGAGTCCTGCAGATGCGAGCATGATCATCTCTCTTTTTTTTTTTCCTTTTTCAATTTTTTGTGTTAAATAGAAAGCTAACGTTAGGTTAAGTTACTGCTACATGATTCTATTATGTTTACATGATTCTCTGTGATCTGAAACAAACTTCTAATCAAAACTACTTTTGCTGAAGAAAAAGTTCAGCCTCCATTTGGGTGTATTGTAAGCAGTTATTCACAGTCATCACAAATCGTAAGCACAAAAAACCTGACTGGAGTAGGGATGCAACGATATAATGTGAAAAAAATTAGTTAAAATTACCAAAACAGCTATAAAAGTTGTAGTCCTAGCATACACTCTGTTCAGTCAGAAGTTAGGTGTATAAAACAAGTACTAATAGACTGTAGTTTCCAAAAACCCCAAACACTCCAGGTTGAAATTTTGGTTGTTATGTAATTATAATGGCATATTTAATAACACAAAATTATATTGTGACATCCCTATGACGTTTTATAAGCACCGAGCTGCTGCAGAGCCTGGTAGCATTTGGTCAATAACTATTTTATACTGTATCTTTTTTCTCAAAATATTTACATGTTTGTACAAAGTGACAGGGTCCGTTAGTCTGCAGGGAACAGCAGCAGCTTGGCTTTCTTCTAACTTTTATTTAAAAATAGCTTCATTCACTTATTCAATAATAAATACAAAAAGTTTCTCTTATTTTACAGAAATCAAAAACTACAATAAACTGACTCATGGAATCAAGTATTTAAATGTATTTAGTGCAAGTTATTATCCCTTAGCTCTATCCCTAAGGAAGTCATCTCAGTACATTCCTGTGCAGTGGTGTCCACTTCACTCGCCCAGAGGCCTGCCATAGGGGGCGTGGCCAGCACTCTGGACGCCCTGGCTGGTGATTGCAGTCTTACATTCATAGGAGGCCCCCGCCCTGGGCAGGGTGGCCATCGGCTCTTTGCCCCAGTAAAAGTTTCTCCTTAGTGAGATTAAGGAAACAAAAGAAAACAAAACAAAACCCACCCACAGGGAAACAAAGAGAAAGGAAAAGAAAGAAAGAAAGAAAAACAAGCCAAAGTGCTGGACCATTCGGTGCCTCTGTTCACCCCCCACTTCCTCCTGGCGCCTCCTGAACCTCAAGGACTGAGGAAACCAGAACTCCCAGAAGCTATTTTTCAAAAAGTCCTAAAACAGAAAACAAAAATATCGATGTCTGCAAAATTCCAATGGTGTGTTGAGTCGCCTCTTCCTAGGGACAAGCCGCCCGCTGAGATGGCAAGGAATGCATCAGTTCATCCACTTCCGGCAGTTGACCGCTCCACAGTGACACGGGATCTTGTGCTGGTCATCTTCAAAGTCGAACTTGTAGTCATAGCAGAGCTGCCAGAGCAGAGACAGCTTCAGACAGGACCAGGCGAGGAGCAGCCCGCCCTCCCTCCCTCCCAGGCCCCCAACAAGCGCCACACAGCCATCACAGCCATGCATTCCAGGAGGACCTGATTGCCTGTGGCTCCCCAAGTCCTGGAGAACAGACTGAGGGTGCTGTGCTTCAGGGCTTGCCAGATGATGACCACCACCTCAAGCCCAGCAGCTGGCGAGGTGGCGGGAGATGGCAGGACAAGCCACCCTCAGCCTCCAGCTGCCCCTGTACCCCTACCCCTGGGTCATCCCACAGCCAAATCAAAGGGGCCAATGACTTCCTGGGTCTGTTTCAATTCAAACACCCTAGAAAGTTATCTGCAGGACTTACGACACAGAGAGGAAGGAAACCAGTGTTTATTGAGTAACTACTCTTAGTAAACATACTGCTTACTAGGTTTTTATAAGAGCTTCATAAGGAAATTATTTTCACTACTTTACAGAAAATAACAGAGGATTAGAGAGGCTAAAGCAATTACTCAAGAAGACGCAACAGAAGGGTCGCTGGGCCAGGTCCAGCAAGGTCTGCCCAGCCTCCGTGGCACCCTGCTGATGCTCTGCATCTTGTGTCCTTCCCTCAGGTCACTCTGAGATGTGCACAGGGCCTTGGCTCTGGTCACATCCTTATTCTTGATTAGAAAGCAGATTCCAAAAGCATGACCAAACGCACAGGTGGGGATGGCACACTGCTGAGAAGGCTGGGTCCCAACAGCCTAAACACCAGCTCTCGACCCAGAGCACCCAGGGCAAGGTGCTGTTCACGTGTGGAAAGAGTGGAGAACTCTGTAAATGAGGCAGTTAAAAGTCCAACAACAACCCTAACAGGTGAAATGCTAGACCAAGTCATCTTGTGACATCAAAGGGACACATGTCAAGTTTAGCATTCAGCATTTTGAAGACAAAAAACACAAAATACCTAAATTATTTGAAAATCTGTTGATGTGAAAATTTTGTAAGCTTATATTGACTGTGAATGTAAAAATGAGCTATCTGGAGCGCATGGCTACCAAAATTCGCACCTACGGCCTTCCTAATGCCAACACAGACACCATCATGTGCCCAGAGACACAGAGCAGCAAGTCCATGTTCTGCACACACTGGTCAGTGACAAGCACCATCTCCAGAGAGAGGCGCTGCTGCACTATACAGGTTAAGTGGACAGGAAGGACCCCAAGATATGTGAACATGCCCCATGAGACACGCGAGGGGCCGCTGTGTGGAGGGGGGGACGGGACGCTGGTGTGGGCAGGATGCGCCTCCCTAGGAGGACTTTCCTAGCCATCAAGCAGCGTTCGAGCAGGTCGCTGTGGACAGGCGCGCATGGCTCCCTAGCAGGCAGACAGCGGCGGTCAGGCCTGGCCCTCACCTCTTCTCCTTTCTGGATTCTCCGATTGGAGCTGATGATGATTTTGTGTCCTCTCTCAAAAGTCACCACTTCAGCCACACAGTTAGGCGCACACGAATGGTTGATGTATCTGCAAGCCACCGTGTCAGAAACTGCTGATTGTGAGACAACTAGAAAAACTTTTAAAAACTTCCATTCACAGGGCAAACTTTTAATTATCCTATTTCTATTTACCCATTAACAAGACAAATGCAAAGGCAAATCTCTAAATAAAAATGCTTCTCAAAACTCCCACACCTAAGTTGCTAATCTGTGGCGGCTCTTGGCCGCCTCCCCTCTGCACCAAGCCCCTACAGACCCTGCTCCTTGGGTCCTTTCCTCCTCACCTCGCAGGCCCTCCCGTGAGCGTTGCGTCGATCACGTGGTCACTGTCCATACGGAACATGTACACGCCGCGGTTCTGCGGAGAAAGCCGGCGGTCTCAGTGCACAACCCGAACTCCTCCACCCAGGGCCACAGCAGCAGGCCCAGCCGCCCTGCATCGAATGCACTCTGAACACAGTCCCTGTGGCCACTGGGCCAACTGCAGCAGGTACATCTGCATGGGACCAATGGCAAGCACGAGCCATGGGCCCAAGGCAGCCAGGCCCAATGATCTGCAGCTGCACCCGCACACCACCACCACCAAACTGAAGGAATGAGGCCAGAGAACAGTGTCAGGGTATGCAGACAGGGTGTGGGTTTAAGACCAAACAGCACAAGGATGTGTCCCAGCCTTTCAGGTGTCTGGAAGGCACAGGGACAGAGAAGGGGGGCTGTGGCCAGTCTA
The DNA here is from genome assembly GCA_028644305.1 of Xerus rutilus. NCBI lineage: Eukaryota > Metazoa > Chordata > Mammalia > Rodentia > Sciuridae > Xerus > Xerus rutilus. The sequence goes on along the minus strand of CM053407.1, from coordinate 4,882,929 downwards.
CACAATCACAGGGACCAGACCCTACCTGGGACTCATAGAGCTTCTCTTTCCTGTTGGCTACTTCATTTCGAATGATAGTCCCAATGTACTCGATGACCATGGTGTGCTTCTCTATGTCTCGGGCAGCATACAGGCCCAGGCCCTGGAGGGAAAAGCATGCACACATATTGCACTTTGACTAACAAATACAACGGCGTCACTCCTGGATCTTATCAAAAGCTACACTTGAGGTTCCACCTTGACACAGATGACTTTTCCCCTGAACCTGGGCTTCTGAGGGCCCTGCCCCCTGAAGCTGCCATCGTTCTTAGTTTCTGTCTTTACACTGCATTCTTAGGAGTGCAGCTGTGTTGGTGAGTACGTGCCCTGAAGTCCACATGCAGGAAACGTACTGCCCGGTGTGAGAGGTGACAGCTGGGGCTTCAGGGGGCTCAGACCACGGGGGCTCTACCCTGTGCATGGAAGACTGCTGTTATTTTGCACATGGGTTAGTCATCCTGAGAGTGGGTCCTGGCAAGAGGAGGGACTGGGTCCACCGGCCCTTCTGCCTTCCCCCAGGAAGACACAGCAAGAAGGCCCTCACCAAGTGCACCTGGGCCCTCAATCCTGGCCGTCTCACACTCCAAAATGGTGAGCCAAGTCAAGCTCTGTGATCTGTGAGCTGCTCTGTGGTGTCCTATCATGGCGGCACCTGGCGGAAGAGGCCATCTGTGGAAGAGCACTGAGAACTGTGCACACAGCACCCACCAGGCTCCCTGTCCTGCACAGAGCAGCACCATGAGCCTCAGCTCCACCACAAAGCAGGGCCGCGGCTCTGGTCTGCAGGTCGCCCTGCCACTGTTCCAAGCAGGACTGGATGTAACCATCAACTTAATAAAGCAGAGACAAGGACAGCCATGAGGAATCACTACTACGAACAGGTTTCAGGTTTGGCTCCGCGTCCCCTGATGCCCGGGCTAAGAGAAGAGGCAAAGACACTGCCCTGCTGTGACTGTCAGGTGAACACAAGAGACTCTCAAGGAAGCATGCCTTTGCCCTAATAAAAAACTCTGGACAAGAATGTACTGCAACTTGAACAGGCTGGAACTCAGCAGCTCATCTCTCCTGTGGCAGCTCATGCTGTCCCCGAGAGCCCTGAAATCATATACTACATGCATGCTGGGTGTGGCAACCCACACTTGTGGTCCCAGTGGCTCAGAGGCCGAGGCAGGAGGATCGCAAGTTCAAAGCCAGCCTCAGCAATTGAGCAAGGCCCTAAGCAACTTGTCAAGAAAAATGTAGAAAGGGCTGGGGATGTGACTCAGTAGTTAAGCACCTCTGGGCTCAGTCCCCAGTACCAAAAAATAAATAAAATAAAGTTTGTATCACTACAAATTGTAGAAAAACAAAATACTGAAAAAATATGGTTAAGTCTCAGCAATACCTGCATTTTCAAGTCCTAATTTGGGTTTCCGCCTTCAATTCTGACCAGAAGGCAGGGGTGGGGAAGGAAGGTCACCTGCCTGATGGAATCCTGCAGAGATTCCTCATCATCATATCCCCCCCCCCCTTCCCGCAGAGGCCGACATGAGTGACGTCAGTGTGGGAACTGACTTCTCTTTTGCGGGGGAGGGGGAGGGGGATCTATGCAGTTTATTTGGTCAACACCAGATATGTTTGAGAAGTGAATATATCAGAGCACAAAAAACAGTGTACAGAAATCAATACAGTTTACTTGAAGAACAGACAGGAAGAACAGGGGAAACAGAATCCAAGCTGATCTCTGCCTAGGACAACTTATTGTGCATAGATAACAGGAGTATTAAAATTCAGTTGAACATGAATTTGTCACGTATCAAACAGTTATCAAACAACTGGTTGCCAAGGGGAAGTAAATAAAGCTGTTTTCCAAGAAAAAAATACCTGAGAAAGCATATACAAAATATGGACTTGGGATGGTAGCTCAGTGGTAGAGCGCTTGCCTCGCATGCGTGAGGCCCTGGGTTCGATCCTCAGCACCACATACAAAGCAATAAAATAAAGACATTGTGTCCATCAACAACTAAAAAAATATTTAAAAAAAACAAAATATGGACTTGCCCAAGACTAGAAGCTACAGAAAATCACATAACAATTTAAATCTTAGTAAGAAAAAAGGAGACCATATATTCTTGTAGACAAAGGATGTTTCACGGGGGAAACTGCAGTCATTGCAAACTGAAAAGCAGTCAAAAGACACGAAAACTCAATTCCCCAAGGTGAATCCAAATGGCAGACATGCAAGGTGCCCGTCTGTCAGTGGGTCAGAAAGGTCACAATGCCCGTCTATACTGCCCAGCGTGGTAAAAGCATGAGGAAATGCGGCGCCTTCCACAAACGGGGGAATGAGAACAGTCTCACACGGCAGGGAACTGTCCACTGCAAGGAAAAGCAGACGCAGCTTCACACACCAGTCTCACTTTGGGGATGATCCGCTACGGGGTGGGACTGTCCACACGGGGAAATGTGTGTGCAGGATGAGAAAAACCATGAACAAAGTACGGGCTGCCCCAGGGGAACGGCTGGTGCAGCTCAGCACAGCACAGGCACGGCCAGGGCTGGTGTCAGTGAGAGGGAGGTGGAGGAGTCCAGTGACTCAGTCTTCACGTGTAGGCACAGCTGTGCGTCTATTCTAGCACGTAACACAGGAACCTCCTGTCAGGGCCATGATCACCTGGGAGGTGGGAGGAAGACAGGCTGACAGACAGAAGAAGACAAGAGACTATGAAGGTCAGAGCACTCAGAGCACGACAGGCCAGGGTGACCAGAGGAGCAGCAGCGAAGACACCACTACAGCCTCCTCAGAAGAGGGCCGGCGCAACTCGAGGGCACGGTTCTGAAATGCTCACAGCATAAAGGTGGCAGAGCAGGACAAGGCGCACTGCAGGGGACAGGGACAGGGTGCCCACTCCTGCAGAGTCCCAGGAGCTCAATAGAGAAAGAAGGTCCATCCACAACCTAAAAACAAGTTAACAAAAGTATCAGGAGTGCCTTGAACTTTTAGCTGACTGAAAACATACCAGAAAGATTAGTAGAAAAAGGAGAGCAAGTCTCAGGACAGCCGAGGAAAACAGCTGGGGAGGAGACAGCCCCTCCCCTGCTCACAGGAGCCGCCTGGGGCCCCTGCAGTGCTGGATGCAGCAAGGGTGGGGGTCCCCCAACTGGAAGTCCCAGCGAGTTCCTCAACAAGTGTGGGGGTTGCACTTTGAGATCTGGGATTTCAGGGGTGCAGTACTGCTACCAGGTGCAGAGAGAGAAAAACCAGGAGGGACTTGCAAAAGAATGTGCAGGAAACGTTTCTCAGATTGAGGCCACAGTGCTTGAGAGTGGACGGCTAATCAAGTAGGAAAGCAACCTACTACAAGAGCCCTCAGTCTGGGCGTATTTCTATAGAATATCCACATAAGAATAAAGAGGGGGAGGCGGGGCAAGATGGCGGCTTAGGCGGACGCAGCGGCCAGTCTCGCCAAACAAAAAGTCCAAAAAGTGCGGTAGGACCTTCCTCCCCCGGCTCTTGGGCAGCACCTTTCAGCCACCAGACAGGAAATCTCAGTGGCGCGTGTAGGCAGAGCCAGCTGCCGTCCACACAGCGCGACTCCAGCGGCTGAGGCCCAAAGCGGCCGGGCGGCGCGGCGCGGCTGGGAGCGATAACCCCGGCTCGGCCGGGCGGTGGCGGCTTCTGCTCCAGACACCCGGCTCTAGCGCCCACCCCAGCCCACAGGGTCCACAGCGGGCTCGCGGGTACCCACGGCCCCAGCCGCCAGCCACTGGGGAGCGCAAATTCAGGGTAAGAGACGCGCCACAGACGCCAGCGAAGACAGCTCAGCACAAAGCGGCCTGGGCCCGCCCCAGCTCCATTCCAGAGCGCGGGAGGAACAGGAGCGAGGGCGCGGGCCGCTGAGGACGCCGCTTTACGGCGACCCGGGCTTCCACCAGGCTACGAAATCAGGCCCCAAGCTCCAGCCCAGCCAGCGCCCAGCAGCGCCACCTGCTGTGGGTGAGAGGAAACATACCTGTCCATTCACGTTGAGACTCTATTTTTATTTGGTTTGTCTGTTTTGGGGGGGTTTTATATGTTTTGTTTTGTTGTTTTTGTTTTTCTTTTCTTTTTCCTCCTTCCCTTTTTTTCTTCTACTCGCTGCTTCTCTCACTTTTCACTTAAGCCTTTCTCTCTCTCTGCTGATATTTCTATTGTTCGATCTTTTTGCTTTATTTCTTTGTTCTTTCCTTTCTCTATCCTCCCCTCCTTTCCCTCCCACTCTTCTCCTGCCCTCTAATCCCCAACAGTTGTGAATCCAAAGATTTGTTTTACAGGGGGATATAATAGACTGGGATTTCTGAACCGAATACTGGAGGGGTAACAGATAGTCCTGTTTCTCCCACTTACATATGTTGTATTTTTCTCGCTATCATTTATTGCTGTACCCTTCATCTCTTCCTCCCTACTGGTCTTCCACAACTCACTGTTGCCCTCTCTAGTAATAGCCAGCCCCTCTGGGATTCCTTTTTCATGCTTTCTAAGATCTAATAACTGTATCCTCACTTGCTACTACCCCAATACTCTATCCTACACCCCACCCTCCACTGTCCCTAGCCCACCAATAGGAACTATAGACCCCTGTGCAAACTTATTGGCTACATAGTAGATTGTAAAAGAATTCATAATCGCTGTATATCGTGACTAATCTGTAAATGTATTTGGGAGCTGTTAGGACCTTCTTAGTTTGAATCTGTATATTCCTTGTATTGTGATCAACCAATATTGACCCCCCCCATAAAAGAGTGGTATTGAAATCCTGCAGGGAATCTAAACACATATAGGTGTAAAAACTGTAACAACTTGGATCAACAAAGAAGGAAA
>CM053407.1:4729661-4877550 GCA_028644305.1 Xerus rutilus | reverse complement strand
AAAGCACATTACAATAAAGTAGTCACCTCAATGTTTATAGCAGCACAATTCACAATTGCAAAACTATGGAAGCAACCCAGATGCCCTTCAATAGATAATGGATAAAGAAACTGTGGTACATATACACAATGGAATATTATTCAGCAATAAAAGAAAATAAAATTATGGCATTTACAGGCAAATGGATGGAATTGGAGAACATTATGCTTAGTGAAGTAAGCCAATCCCAAAAAACCAAATGCCGAATGTTCTCTCTGATTAGTGGATGAGGATACATAAGGGGGATGGGAATGGGAAACACAGGAGAAATGCAGGAGCTCTGGATGCAGCAAGGGGGAGGTGGGAGGAAGGAAAGGGGAACGGGTATAGTAATGATGGTTGACCGAGAGGGTCATGACTGCCCTTGGTGCAGGTATGAAGACACAAATAGTGTGACTCTATTTGCAACCAGAGAAATGGAAAAACTGAGCTCTGTTTATGTACTATGACTTGAAACGCATTTAAATAAAATAATTAAATTAAAAAAAAAAAAGAATAAAGAGGATCTGGAAACTTCCAGTGAGGAAGAAAAAGCTTGCCCCAAAGGAAAAGAACCTGAGAGAGTACACATGGAACACTGCTCCAGCTTGTGTTCTAAACGAAGCACACGGGCTTTCCAGAGGAGCGGCGATGGGGCTTCCTGGGAGGCTCAGCCAGACGCGGAGGGGGCTGGGGTGAACAGGTCACAGCTGCCAGCCGCAGCAGCAGTGCTGCCCAGCAGCACGAGGGCCTGCAGCACAGTCAGGAAGGCCAGTCTGGCAAGAAGAGCTCTGCGATGCCCCTGGGACACGGAGGAGAGATGCTGGACAGATGCTGCAACCCCGAGGTCTTCAGCGAGGAGCTGGGCCAGGGCTCCGACTACTCAGCCTGTAAATGGCCTCACCCAAGGTCATCTCACTACCTGAACACACGTGATGGTTTCGCAGAAAGAGGGCACATGAAAAACAAGGGGACTTACAAAATTGGAGCACCTTTAGGAAACATTTTCATTTTTCACAAATGCTTAAAACTATCCAACTGAGGTGGTGGGTGGCTCACACCTGTAATCCCAGCAGCTCAGGAGGCTGAGGCAGGAAGATCGCAAGTTCAAAGCCTGCCTCAGCAACTTAGTGAGTCCCTGTCTCAAAATAAAAAATAAAAAGGGCCAGGGATATGGATCAGTGGTTAAGATTCCTTGGTTCAATTCCTGATTTAAAAAAAAAAAAATACACACCCCAACCCTACTGAGCTCTACAGAAATACAGTGTGTGCAAAAAACGCAGCACTAACTTCTTCCCAAGAGTTCCCAATTGTTTGCACTGAGATGCAAAGATGTGGACCCCCAAGGCCAGCATTCTGTTTGTATTACTAGTGTTACAAACTGACAAGACTGAACAGGATTTAAAATATGATTTTAGGGATGGCGATGTGGCTCGGTGGTAGACCACTTACTAGCATGCCTGAGGCCCCAGGTTCAATCCCCAGCACAGCAGAAACAAAAAGCAAACCAGATCCTATCATCCCTGCAGCCAGGTGAAATAGCTTTCCACATACTAGACACCACTTGTGACTCCTGAACACAAGTACTCACCTGGATCCGAGACCGGGCCAGGTACACATTGGATTTCCATTCAGTCTTCATTCTCCTGTACTGCGATGACTTGGAGTGGACGAACTGCTTACTGTAAGGTGCGTTCAGCTCCCCGGTGACCGTGCTCTGAAAGGACTTGGAGGTGCTGGTGCTGTTCAGGGTGTGCGGCCTGCAGACAATGGCGTACCAACAGGAAACAAAAGGAAAACTGAAGACGCCTCTGAATGATGCCCAAAGTCAGGCTAATTCAAAGTCTTACTGACAGAAACACATGGAAAGCTGCCTAGCAGAGACACACAGCGTCCTCTGAGGTAGTCAGGCACATACACAGCCAGAGACAGCAGGGTTTGTAAGCAGCAGACAAATAAAGCACAAAAACCGCTAATATGCCTAGAAACCCTGGGCTGTACTATGTGAAGTTAAAACAAAATACCTTAACACAAACCTCTTGACATGGGCACTCATTTTAGGTTCAGAACGGGCACAACCTGTGGGGTTAACGGCAAGGGGGAGTTCCATGAGTGGATTCCGGCCGTAGCGGAAGGTGTAGTTTTCACATGCCTCAACCCCAGGTAGCTGAAAAGAAGCAAAATATACAAAAAGGTAACTCATGTGACAGACTACAGACAGTCTTGAGCTGGCCTAATATGAAAACAAGTCAAACATTTTCCCTGGTACCAAAATGGCCTTTTAACTTATTAAACATCATTAGCCCACACTCAGATCTCTTTGAGCCTAAGTTTGTCAGCTCAGTTTCAAAGCAGAACTCAGCAAACCCTGACAAGTGCCCTCTGAAGAGAAGGGTCTACTCACAGAACTCCAGTAATCAAGCACAGGTCCCAAGCATCAATACCCAAAACACAGGGAATGCAAGATTAACAATTTAGTTTTTTCACCTGGAATTTTAAAATTAAGAACTGCTAAGGTTGTTTGTTTTTGTTTTTAATGTGGCTTGCTTTCTTGATCATGTATTTCTTCTTTCAAGTGTGACTATATGATACATTATCATCCTTAATGTTCTAGGAGTATAGTGGCAACTAACTAAAGGTATACTTATTAAGGGGCTTTTCTAGAACATATTTCTTGTGAAATATTTTTCTCTGTAGTCATAAAAGACAGACATCACAGGCAGGGCTATTCCAAAGGAAGCAATCAGACCCACTATTCAGAAAACACACCATGATTTTTTTTTTTTTTTTTTTTTTTGGTACCGGGGATTGAAATCAGGGGCACTCGACCCCTGAGCCACATCCCCAGCCCTATTTTTTGTGTTTTATGTAGAGACAGGGTCTCACTGAGTTGCTTAGCGCCTCGCCATTGCTGAGGCTGGCTTTGAACTCGCGATTCTCCTGTCTCAGCCTCCCTAAGTGCTGGGATTACAAGCATGAGCCACCACGCCTGGCACCATGATTTTTTATTCTTGAAAACAATGCCTTAGCTGGGTGTGGTGGTGCACACCTGTAACCCCAGTGGCTCAGGAGGCTAAGGCAGGAGGACTGTAAGTTCAAAGCCAGCTTCATCAACTTAGCAAGGCCCTGAGCAACTGAGCAAGACCCTGTCTCAAAATAAAAAATAGAAAAAGCTGGCATGTAGCCCAGTGGTTAAGTACCTCTGTGTTGGAATCTCTGGTACCAAAGAAAGTAAACAATGCCTTATAATCATGTGATTTCCAAATGTATTATGTGGGCATGGTTTAGTTAGAATCACTGTCAAACTCACTTATTATCTTCTGAGCAGATTCAGAGAAGCCTTCTAAAGAGTGCGGCTACAGCCTGCTGCCCTCTGGAGATTGACCCCAGAAGGAGCCAGCAGAGTGGGCACAAATATGCAGAGCCAAGAAAAGGGCACCCCAACATTCTCAAGTACAGGACGACTTCAGAAGGCCAGGGGAGAGGGTCTCCTCGTCCACATGGACAGAGAAGACGTGACAGCTGGCATCCTCCACCCTGGCTAGCCTGAGGGCTTGAAGAGACCCTGAGGACTGACCACAGCTTCTCTGATGAAAGAGAAACTGCACCGAGGTCTTCCTTGTGTCACTGGTGCCTGTCCTCAAGAGACACGGGTCAACCCACAGGCAAAATTTTGCTCTGAAAAGCACAGATGCTACCATGGTGTGGTGAAGTGGCTCCCCTGAGTCAGAAGCCAATTCTGGCTGTGGACCTTGAGCTGGATACTCACTGATTCCGCTATCCGTGCCACTGCAGAGACGGTGAGGCCAAACAGATCTTCTCCTTTCAGATAGGCAGGGAAAAGCTGGAGCATTTCAGACGTCTTCCTCACGCAGGCCACAGGTTCCAAGATTTTATCCCAGACACCTACATGCAGACAGGAAAATGATTTCTATGATGAACCTGCTGTTAGCTAAGCAGGGAGAAAAACAGGACAAGTACAGACCAAGAGCATGCAGCACAGCCACTCACGCTGTTTCCAAAGACGACCTACGAGGCAGCAGCTAACAGGCCTGTTTATTAAATGGCAATGATTTATTTTAAAGACTTTATGAAATCTGAGGGAAATAATATTACATTATGGATAAACAATAGAAGTAAAAAGATTAGTTTAAGATAACTGAAATTCACGAAACTAGCTAATTCACTTTCTTACTCATCAAACAACATACTAGTTTCAAAATGATTGATCCAATTAGTAGTATCTGTAGATATGTTCCTTTCTCCTCAGATCTAAATTAAAATGTAAAATTGATAATTTTCTAAGGAAATATCTTTAGAGCATTTCATACTTTTAAAAAAACTGGGGAACTCTGAAAAAGTAGTTGTCCAGTGCTTTCTGCATCAATAAAAATGACAATTCAGACTTATCCTGGAGTCAAAATTAAGTGTCTAATTCCCAGCTCTAACCTAGTATGATAATCTAATGCTTCTGGGATGTTGAGAAAAACATACAGAGTTCACTTCATATATGGTTCCTGCCTTCTAGAAACTGACACTAAAAAGAAGGTCCCCAGTGGGGCACAGTGGTGCATACCTGCAATCCCAGCAACTTGGGAGGCCAAGGCAGGAGGACTGCAAGTTCAGGGCCAGCCTTAGCAACTTAATGAGACCCCATCTCAAAATAAAAAATAAAAAGGGCTGGGGATGTGGCTCAGTGAGCAGCCTGGACTTAAATCCCCAGTACTTTAAAAGGAAAAAAAAAAAAAAGAAGATCCCCAAGGTAAATGGCAGGCAACCTTTACCTACAAATTATTCTCAGATTTATTTCACTAATTTTTATGTTCAAACATATACTGATTGCAAAAGCACTTAGAAAACTACAGCAAACAGCAAGGTGGAATAACACAAGGCCAAGAGCTGCATCTGTGAACGAAAACTCCCCTGCTGTTACATGAGAGGAACGTGGGCATACAAAATAGGGCTGGGAATGTGGCTCAGTGGTCAGGTGCCCCTGAGTTCAATCCCTGGCACCCCCCCAAATATATATAACATTCATATAAAATCATTCATCAGCCTAACATCAGAGCCCCTGGCTCTGCAGAGTGTGTAGGTGGCAGGCCTGACCTTTAGGTGACGTGTCACTCAGGATGAGGTCCTCGTGGCCTTGCTCCACAATCCTGATGACGAACTCTGGGCGCCCATCCTTCTCCTCAATGGAGCAGAGGTAGCGGCAGCGCCTGTTGGCGTAGCGTGTGCTCCAGTACAAGCGGCTGGCTTCGTAGCCCACGGGAAAGAGAGCCTTAGCCGAGTGGAAGGCCTGCATCTGCTGTGGAAGCAGCTGACCAATCGTGTGGAAGATGAGGCTCCCGACACGAAAGGTGTGGTCCCGTTCTCCCCGCTGCACGATGCTGGCAATCTGCCGCACCTCGTCGCGTTGAACATAGACCCTCCTGAAGACTGCAAAGTAACTTAATTCTTGCTCATGGATTCCCTTTGGTTTGTGCATGGGGCAAAGCATAGTTTTGTCCTTAAAAAACATGCATTGTGCTTTGATGGCGCATGTGAAGTGATAAATGTTGGTGCATCGAAATCTGTGACATCCACTGGTGGCACCTGTCTTATGACAGAAGACACATTTCATCTGTAGGCCTCTCCTGAGAGCCAGCTCTACATTTATTAAGGCACCAGCCTGAGTCTCATAGACCTCCGTGGACCACAGAGCACAGTTCAGGTGGACCCACAGGTCCAAGTCCAGGTTGAGCAGCCTCGCGGGCCCATCTGTCAACCCGTCCCCTTCCTCGTGGCAGAAGCAGCACTTGCGACAGTCCCTGGGCACAGGATCAGGCTTGAGGGAAGTGCCTAATTTCTTCAGAAACTCATCTATCTCGTCCTCACACGGCGGTTTGAATGTCCCCTTGGGGATGACAATATGAATGCTCCATTTCTTCCATTTCATTCCTCTCCACTTTTTGCTGAGCGGCCTGCAGTCTTCAAACCCACCATGGACAGTCCTGAGCCGAGGTTTCAGCTTCACTGTCACCTTGAGCTCATCGGGTTTGGCTTCTACTTTGGCTGCTTCAAAGGCAGGAGGGAAGGTGATGGGAGGGGAAGGAGGGGGAGAAGCTTTGTCCTGGAGTCGAGGGAGGCAGTGCACATCCAATGTGGAGATGTTGTTGCTGTACTGGTGAAACGCCTTGGACGGCATCTCCCTCGTGGGTGACTGTGGCAATGAAGGAGTGGACTCCTGGCCATAAGCAGCAGCCATGGGGGAAAAGAAAAGAGTAACTCACGTGCCCCCTAAAAGCAGATCTGTTTCAGCAAGAAGCCCAGCAATTGGTTTAACAGGGGTCTGACTTGATGGAATGGCAGGGTATATGAGGTTTCAGGCCTGGTGGAAGTCGGCTAAGTCCTACTGGAGAAACTGAGAGGAGCAAAGCAGCCAGGGTGGTCCTTTCTACACCTTTTCTACCATCTTAACTTAGAGAATGCTTGCCCCTGAAGTCCTCTTGGACATTCCCCTTGCTAACTATAATAAAGCTGGAAAAATCAGCGCCATCAGAAGATCCACCTGCAGTCACAACAGTATAACATGGCAATGTCATCTGCCAAGAGTTTATCTCCACTCCTGCCCGCTGCTCTCAAGTGGAATCAACTGGGCGTGTAAGAGAGAAGGGAAGGCGCTCTCTGCCAATGAGCAGATCCTGCCAAGGTGTCTGGGCCCCTCACTCAAACCCAGCTGCTCAGACTTGGGCCAGGCTGCCACTAATGAACACCAAACCCACACCCTCCTTCTGCTCACATGCCACATCCTAAATGGCAACTGAAACAAGATAGGCCTCATCCAGGATCCCAACATGAGCAGCTTCTTCATCCCTGCCCAAGAAACCACCTGGTGAAAACCTCCTCATCTAGGCTGATGTAATTAAATCTAAAGTCCACATTTATTTGTCAGATGGCTTGGATTTTATTACGGTGAGGACTACTGCCTCTTAGGAAGAAGACTCTCCAGCATGTTCTCCTGAAAGACATGACTAGCAGTACTGCTGTGCAGAGTAAGATTTCTTTCAAAACATATAATTAACAATGTCCTTTGTATCAACTGCACACTCAGACCACTTACATCAAGGAAAACAGCTTGGTGTGAGCCAATGCTCGCTCTCTCACAGTGCATGAATAGACTTAAGTTTTATTTTTGAACAAATTTTCCTATTGAGATAAGACTAATAAAAGCATTTTTAAATGTTAATCAAGACTTAAAAACCTGGAATCCATAGAGATTTGTAATTAGTGGAGATCAAGAGTTCAGTATCAGTGTTCTATTTAGTCTTAAACTTTTAGAATGTGAACTCCTCTGCCCACTTCCTCACTGAATCTGGAAGAGCAGCAAAGGCAAGTGTGCCACTGTCCTTCATCCAGTCGGTGAGCATCTGCCAGGATCCCACAGAGCTCTCTGAGGCAGGGACCCATCTGTTTTACTCACTATTACATACTTGGAACATACAAAATCACTCATTACATATTGTGTAGTTGAGATTGTACTAACATTACCTTCTTTTCTGAGTTTTTTGCTTGTAAAGTTGATGAATAAAGAATAAAGCAATTATTACTACAAAAGACGATGTCCTTCTCCATTCTCTTGGTGCTATCTCGGGAATCCTGAAAGTAGAGAGAAATGTGTGGGGGTCTCAATAAGTCAAAACTTAATAAAATCCTCTTGAGAATCAAGGGTGGGGTGTGGCTCCATGGTAGAGCACTTGCCTAGCATGTGTGAGGCACTGGGTTCAATCCTCAGCTCCACATAAAGAATAAATAAATAAAATGAAGGTATTGTGTCCCTCTACAACTAAAATAAAAAAAATTTTAAAAAAAGGAAAAGAGAAGAACTCATGAAGGCAAGACCAATAGAGTAGAGGGAGATCTGGGGAAGGGAGGGGAGCAGGAAAAGGCGAGGTACGGGGCTGTATGTACACGTGTGAACACGTCAGAGGGTCCAACTCCAACGTGGAATCATAATGTACCAATAAAATTTTGAGGGGAAAAAAAAGAAGATCTACAAGTTGACTATTGATTTTTACATTATGTTAAAAAAAAGTTCCTTGATGTTAAAAATAAGGTGACTGTGTCCCACTCTTTAGCATATAATCAATCATTTTCCTACAGAGAAAATAAATGTGTAAACCATACTGTCCCTATTTCATTATTCAAAACTATGGTCCTCATGAGTGACTTAGCAGTCAGCTACAGCTGTCTGGCATGAAGCCCCGAGTATGACACACTCGTGTCACCCCAGGAACATGTCCCATCCTACAGTGGGAAGGGACCCCTCCCAGGTGGAGGAGTGGTCACCGCAATGACCCCTCCTGGGGCGGGGGTGGGGAGAACAGCACGCACCTTATTCATGAAGGCCACATCTCTGAAAGGCTTCCTCACACCACTTCCCAGGATGACCACTTTGCAGTGGCAGCACCACTGTGGTCTGAGCGCCGTGCCTTCTACGACACCAGGACTGCAGTCCTTGTATCCAGACAGACCTAGAGGCAACCGCCTTTTGTTAGTAATTAAAACTGACTGACGACATGGGCATCAGATTACATTGTATTGATGTACAACAACTTGGCTCGACTTACTGTACACTCTTTAATAAAAACTATGTGACTGGGGCACAAATCAAGAAACATGTTTATTCTCAAACAACTGGGGAAACAATGCTAGCATGAAACAGTTCAACAAAACCAAGTCACCAAGGCATCCTAATAGTCAATCAAGGCACTCAGTCAATGGAGGGGGAGAGAGATTTCTGTTGCTTGAGGTTAAGGTGCTACTAAAACATTCTATGAACGATAAAGAGAAATGTGTAGACAAGACTGAAATAAGCATGACTTGGAGCATCAGAAAGAAAGCAAAGATCCAAGACCAGGTTAAAATGTAAGTTCAGGATTCGGGGTCTACTCAGAGAACACCCCTGGGATGGGGGAGGCAGGTGGGAGATGATGACAGAAAGAGCCAGGAAACACAAACAGGACAGAAGCAGGTCCCAGCTAAGAGTTCCAAACCGCAACACAGACGCTCCAAAGACTTCAGAGATGAGAACTGAGCTGCTGCTAGATTCTAGAAGGGTAAAGACACAAAAAAGATCCCAAGGAAACTGGTGATCAGGGAGACATGAGGAAGTAGGTTGGCCCCAGCACGGCCTGAGACAGGAGTGTGGTTCTCAGCAATGGGCATGGGCGCCTCTCTGGGAGGAGGGTGGCCATGTGAGGGCAGTGCAGGTCAGACAAGGGGAGCGAAAGGAGAAGGCAAGCAACACACGCCAGACCAGCAGCCTTGCCGGCACCACTGGGAGAAGGCAGGCAGCGGCACAGGTTTCAGGCACATGAAGAACAGAAGCTGCTTAAGGGTGGGCAAGTCAAAGGCTTCTGCTAACAACCTGCAGGCAGCTGCACTCAAAACTCCCCAGATGAGGGCAAGACACCACACACCACAGCACAAAAGGTCACAACACCACAGAAAACAGACCACCCAGTGAGGCTGATTTACCAAGGACTCACACCAGCATGGTGCCTGAGACTTGTTGAAAATTAAATTGAGACTTTAAAAAGAATAAGCTTAATTTTGAGCCAAAATGGATTTGGGTTAACAAAAAGCTCACTAGCTCACCATTGCTTGTTGGAGGAAATGGTACATTAGGCTGCTTCAGCCGGTAAGAGCTGGCTAATCTGGGAGGGTGTGCAGATCCTGGTGGAGGCCCACGAAGAAGCAAATGCTGTCGACACTCCAAACCTGGGTTTATTCTGTGGCTACTGACCAAACCCATGGGTGGAACATCTGGAGCATTACTAACCTCATAGCTGTTAGGAATTCGGACGTGAAGAAGGTCGGAAAACGCAGCCACAACACTGCTAATGTTCTAAAACAAAATGCAAAGCCCACGTTAGCCACCCCGAAGGCAGCAGTGCGCCACCGCAGGGAGGAGAGGCACTGGCAGGGCAGGTGCTATCCACCTGGCGCACACAGAGCAAGAAGACCCACGCATTTTCATTTAGAATTGAGAGTCTCAGGAGAAAAAACATGTTTGAATAAACCAGTAGACAAGTGAAGTCTTCCTCAACAGAGCCCCTCAGGAGGAGACTTCAATTAACATGAGCAACTTGGGAACACATTCAGCCATTCAGCTCTCTTAGCACCTGACAGTGTGAAGGACAGGTGCCTAAGGGATGAGCTAACCCTTTTCCCAAGTTTTCACAGCAAGCTCATCACAGGGCTGCTAGTCAGCTCTGGCCAAAAGTCTGAAATGGTCCACAAGAATGCTATTCTATTAACGACCAAAATATGGTGTCATAGCATTATGAGCTTGGTCTCCAATAAAATGTCTATGCAGAATTCAGTTTACAAAGATTATAAAGTCCTCAGCGACTCACTAGCATTTGACATAAGCAACTGCTACATGAAGATGACTTCTACTATTTCTGTAAAACCTTTATTATTGATAATATTCTTTATTGGTGGTTAATTTTATGCAGCCTTAAGTTCTGAAAAAGGAGTCTCTCTAAATGTACACATCTATTAATAGGAACATGTGGACTCTAACATCCCTTTCTGCCTTGACTTTGGTTCGGATCAATCTCCTGCTAAATGACAGTGCTCAAAAGCAGCCTAGAGGTCTGAAATGCCCATCCACCCGACCCTCAACTTCATCTTTTGTTCTTAGTAACTGTGCAATTTATGTTTCACTGTAAACCACCAACATCTTCAACAAGGGGACATACTTCATGGTGTTAAGAAGTCATTTCATCTTTACCTCAGCAGCTGTAGGATGCAGGGTAATCGCTACAGATATGAGACCCGATCTGGGACCATTGGGGGACGAACCGAAAGGTGATGTAAAAAATAAAGTGCCTGGCTCAGTTTTGATGTCACTCCTTCTTGATTCTGAACCTTGAAAGGGGTGGAGGCAGGAGAGAGAAAGAAACATTAATGACTCTTCAAGGTCAAAATATTGATACTAGTAAAACAGGAAAAAATGGAGAGGTAACAAGGCTAAGCATTCTTACTTTTCACAGTTGTGCTGGGAAGAATCGGAATGATAGGGGATGGCACTGGCTCTGGAGGCTCCTCCTTGACCAGTGACAGATCTGGATACCTGCTCACTTCTACCCCAACCACACTCTCAGGAGAGGACGAAGGAACAAAGCTGTCAGGAGTGTCCCGATCACCACAGTGATCCTGTATCCTGGAAGAGGAGCACACACACGTCACAGTGTGCAAACCCACCATGGAGCCTTCCTGAACCAACCTCATGTGTCCCACAGCAAGGATGCTCTGAGTGATCAATGGCAATAACATAAGCAGCAAATCACTCAGCTCAAGGTCAAACGAGAACTCTTGGGAAAAATATAAACAGGTTTAGCTATAATCATGCAAATGGCTGTGTTTTCAACTGACCAAAGCTTCAGTATCAAAGTTTAAAGACTTGCCAAAGAAGAAGATGAATACTAACACTTGTGAAAAACCCCAGCTCCCCGAGACTAAGGAAGCCTCTCATCACCTGATCAGGAAGGAGCAGTCCACGCCACACCCTGCACCACAGCTGCAAGCCAACAGCCAGTGGCTGTGAAAACAGCCATCCTGCTGCTGCTGCTGCTTACTGTGCCAAGATAGGAGAAAACCTGGGTGTTACAGCTTCACGGGTACTTCTTTGGCTTAATAAAGTAGGGTGAAAAAAGAGAGTGATCCCTCCTGTCTAGTCTAGGGCCTGGGTCTACCAGAGCAATGGTGAAGTCCCAGGCTAACAGTTGCAGAGCATTCCTGGGACCACCGTCTGTCTCCCATGCCTCTTGCTGATGCTGACGGAAACCTGAGAAAGGCTTCCGGACAGCGTCCTGTGAAGTCCAGGGTTGGAGCAGTCACTGTACAGGGTCACCAAATACCACGCCCAGCAAGCTGCTGTTCACAGCCCATGAAAGGAGCAGTGATGCCCACTGACTCGCTCCAGGACTCGGCGGTGAGGTGCAAGAGAAAGGGGATCTGGACTCAGACTCTGAACAAGCTGCTCTTTTCTTTGGCCCAGTATTCTCATTAGTAAAATAAGAGACTGAGATTCAATGGATGTCTCCTCAAATAGAAAGTAGTTGCCAGATGCTCTGAGGAAAAGAGAAAAACCTGAAGTATATCTCAACCCGTTGAACTAACTAGTTGGGTAGTGATCATCTACTAAAGGAAACTGAGTCTCCGCAATCATGACCTTACACCCCAAGAACTCACACACACTGGTTACGAGCTCTTGGCAGAATAGCCCTCTGGTATCTGCAACTGCTTTATCTTTCCTTCAGACACCCACGAGCATCAGTGCACCCAGCACACCACACGGAGCCCGTGGGGGACAGCAATGTTTGAAACCCTTCCCATGAAGGTCTTTCACTGCTCTAATGTCTGTTCAATTGTCAGCATTTGTTGAACCCTCTAAATTACGTAAGATTTTTTTAAATGCACAGTCTCATTATATCTAGTAGTAACAATGTCTTATAAAATTATATAGGCTCAAGAATATTACTCACCAAATTTTATCCTTCTAATGTTTTTATATACTATTTCTAAACATATCATGCTTAATACATAAGAAAAAGTATTAACTATCAACTCTTTAAGAAAAAATGCACTTGTACCTTAACTCTTCCTGGTTATTGTGAGGCGGTGTTGGGAGTGATGCTGGAACATCAACCGTTTTGGGGCCTTGAGCAAGGGCTCTGGCCAGCAGGTCGTCCTGTGGCCTGAAGGGCAGTGGAAACGGCCTTGGTCCTAGAGCTTTGGTAACTGCAAAAGCCAACATGTAGAACCCTAAGTACATCTAGGCACAGCTGGTAAGCAGGCAGCTCTGCACAGCTCCACCGCCCCTGCCCCAGATAGGTGGAAAGGCACACTCCTCGGAGGTGCCGAGCGTGGAGGCTATCCACGTACCTTCGTGGCTCACCAACACGCCAGCTTTTCCAGCAAGTTCTTCAGTCGTCGCAAAACCATTTGCCATCTTCTGACAAGCCATAGGAGGTGGTGTAGGAGGAAGAGAGGCAGGGGGTGTTGGAGGATTACTTAAATTATTCTGCTGCAGGAGACCAAAAAATTTTAAATTATATGCTACTGAGCAAATATGTAATGAGCTTGCTAAAACCTAGTTCTGTGAATTTTAGCACATAGAAGCAAGGCTACAGAAATGTAATCAAGTTGCATCTTCATTTCCAAATGCACATCAGGAAGAAAAATATACATAGGCTAGGGGGGTTTTGTTGAACTACTACTTTTGATTTTGTGGATATATAATGATCCATTTGCTTGTTGGACCTGGAGCTTGAGTACTTTGCAATGAAGAAGCAAATTTCCATTAAGTCTATGACTATTATATGCTACTCCTTTTCAGGTTTCATGGTTACAACAATTAGTGAAAGACACCTTTAAAATTCAATCGATAAACTGTAATAAGTTCTAAAAAATTATTTTATTACATTTTCATAAAGATATGCCCTAGTTTTATGAAAAACTGAAGAATTTTTAGTCCTAAATCTTTAATTGCAACTCAGCATCTGAACTGTCCAAGATCTCTAAAATAAAAGTGACAGGAGAAACAAAGTGCTATAAGGACCAACATATTAACAAGTGCAGTTCCCTTTCAAACATCTCTCCCCGTTTAGTATTTGCCACCAATTTGCTACTTATTGTTTAGTATCTCAAGGAATGTTGGAATCTACCAATAATGCCACGCAAATCAAATGTAAAGTAGAATTATAAGTCTTGCAAAGACACGGGATTTCCTGAAGTTTATGAAGTAATGTTGAAAAACATCTTGCACTGAGAGGAGGTGTAACTGAAGAGCAGCCCACATGGACAGAAGAGGGAGCATGGAGAGAATTTTTCAAATATTAAAGTCAGAAGAGAAGCCCTCAGGAAAATGGATGATACTCTCAAACACTTTGCAAAAAACGCTATCTTTAAATAAGTCAGATGTGAATTGAAGTTGTCTGTGATATCATTATAAAACTGCTAGAAATGTAATACCAAAAGATAAACTGATTTGGTTTTATAGTATTTTAATAGCCTGGCAACCAGTGCCTAAATTATCAGATAACATTTATTTAGAACTTTTTAATTTCATTTTTCTAGGTGAAAGGCTAACCTTTTTTTCTTTTTCTTTTTATATTAGTACTGGAGATTGAAACCAGAGGTACTTTACCACTAAGCTATATCCCCAACCCTTTTTATTTTTGTGACAGAGCCTCACTAAGTTGCTTCGGGTCTCACTAAGCTGCTGAGGCTGGCCTTGAATTTGTGATTCTCTTGCCTTAACCTCCTGAGTCACTGGCATTGCAGGTGTGTATCACCGAGCCCGACCTTAACCATTTTTTTAAAATCCCAGTATTTACTAGGAATTGGGTTCATTTTACATGATAATAAAGGTTATAAAGGAACCTGTATTTCCCCTACCATGGAAACTTTCACAATTTGTATTCTTACACAATTTTGTTTTTTGGGGTTTTTTTTGGTGAGAAGGAATCTGCTTTATTCAAAGCTGGCCCCGAAGAAGACAGAGGACGTGGCTCCACAAGTTCTAACCTCAGAGGACTCAGAGGACTCTTATGGGGAGATAAAGGAGGCAGTGAGCCCTGCGGAGACTTTCAAGCATTCATGTGAGAACTACTTCACTCAGTAAAATTCTAACCTGTTGGCTGATCTTAAGTTTTTGTGATACCTGGAAGCTTAGATGTAAACAAGGTGCAAAACCAAGACACACTCCAGCAACTGTGATAAGGCATCCAAAGATGAAGCAAGGCAACACCCTGGTGAAGAAACATACCTTGTAGATCAACTGAGAATAGTAGTCCGAAACCCCTTCAAGGGTGGCACTGCCAAAAGTTCCTAGAAGTCGATTCCCACTATTAAATTGGCCACTGCCATAAGGAAGAAAGTGCGCAAAGTTCACTCCAATGATCGGTTCCATTAGAGGGAGCAGAGAGAGCTGCTATTAAAAAACACATTTAAGAGTAATGTACACGATAAGCAAAACTGTGCGTTCCTCAACTTCCTAAGACCCGAAGCAATTTAGGCAAATAAGATGTGAGAAAAATGAGACTTAAAAATTTGAAGTGTCAAAATGTTGGAGAGAGAAATGACAGAATCTCCGAGATAACACTCCAAAATGAGCTTTGTTCTCATCTATATCCTAAAGGGATGTCACCAAGGTGTCTCAAGAAATACAGGTTCCTCCTCTTTGCTCAGCAAGAAATCAGACATGAGCTGAGGCTAGGCACCACCAGTGGCAGTCAGGAGCCATCTCCCTGCTCTGTAACCACCACAGATGCGGAAGAGTAGAGTTTAGATGAGGAGAGTCCTGTGGCTGCAGTCACAAGAAGTGGGGATAGTTTTTCCTGGCACCAAGGCTGCTCCTGACCATTGCCTAACTGATCTGTCTACTGCACTGTGAATTTACCAGGCCAAGAGGATAAGGTGCAATTTTGCTTAGAAAGAGGAAATCTACTGGGTGTCTAGTCCAGGTATCCTTTATCCTTATAGCTCTCTCCTTTAATTTGGAAATCATCATAATAAAGAGAAAGCTGGATTTCACAGGCTGAAAAGCACTTGCTCTCTCACTTCCTGCAAGTTTTAAAGTGGCTGCTCTGAAAGACTCACCTGCTTCAGATGGGTGAAGGAGTCGGAGTTGGAGTACATGGCCTGCTTCTCCTCTTCATCCTTTTTCCTTTTCTTTGAGCGAGGTGCTGCCTTCTCCCCGGTCCTCGGAGTCCTTTTGCTTCGCTGTTTCTTGGTTTCACTTCCTCCATCTGTTTTTGGCAACTGGCTGTTGCCACATCCAAAACCACCTTGCATTTGAGCCCCCAAAGTTTGCTAATGCAATTGGAAAGTTAAAAATAAGTGAACTATCAACACATTTAATTCTTAGTTTATGCTCAACCTGTTCAAATCTATGACTCATATTCCTAACAGTACCAAAAGCTAAAGAGGGAAGACATGTAGTGGTGTCAAATGTCATGACTGTTTTCTGAAAATCCCTCCTTTTCAGGCATTGTTCTCAAGTGTGGAAACAATCAGTTACAAAGCTCGAGGAAAGGGAGAACTGCTGAGATAAGGATGAGGTACAACCCCTCGAAATGACCACACTGGGCTGGGGGGGCCCTTACTCCAGAAGCACAGAGGAGGAGGGGTGTCCTATCCAGACAACCAGGAAGCCTCTGCACTGCAGTCCTGGTGAGTTACTTTTGGCACCCCATGAGAATTTGGAACTGGTAAAATGCGAAGTCTGCAAGACAATTCACAAGTCCCAAGCACACTTCAGAGCCCATGCATCTGAGGTAAGAGAACAGCTAACCCTGGAGAGCAATAAGAAGTCATATTGGTCTCTCAAATTAGCTCAAAATTCTACACTTGACTGAAAAATAATGGCTATATATTTAAAGTCAATGGGAGAGAACATAGATAATAGCAATTAAGTCTTTTCTTTACTTTGGCTTCATGGTCAAGAACAAGTAAGAGTAAGCCAGGCCCTGAAAAGGTTTTTGAGGGTAGTGTTATCATACCTAAAAATATAAAAATATTCTTCAGGCTCCATTATTTCTAAAATTAATATCAATACTTCGCTAGCAACAACTGAACTTATTATAGTCAATTCTGCACAGAATCTTCCAGGGTTTTGAAAATTATACCTTCCAGTTATATTCTAAATAATAGAGTATAAATAGTTAAATTGTATGTAAAGGGCAAGAGGGTAAAGGATTTTAGCAGTGTGGGCCACATAGCCTAACCACTCAGCTCTGACAATGTACTGCATTTGCAGCTGGAAAATGAGTGAATGAGTGGGCTTGGGTGCATTCCAAGATGGCTTTTTAAGTTCATGGACAAATTTGAATTATAAATAATCTTAGCAACAGTCTTCCTTGGGTTTTTTTAAATGATTTTAAAAAATGTAAAAAAACATTCTTAGTTTATACAAAGAAGGGCAAAGGTGGAAGGAGGGTCAGACTTCCCACCCCTGGCTCAATCCCTGCCTTCTCCAAGGCAGTGCTCAGGGTGGGGGCTGCTGCAGCCCCTGCCCTAGATCCACCTACCAGAGACTCTGGAAGCTGGGGCCTAGCAATCTGCATAATTTGCCTACCACGTGATTCCACACACAAGTCCCCAGCAGTGCTTCCCCAACTTGATATACGTAAGAATCAGCTGGAGACCTTGTTAAACCACATATTGATCTGGTAGGTCTACGGCAGGGCATAAGACTGCAATTCTTAAAATCCTTCCAGGTGGTAAGATATCCCCAAGGACTGCACATTCTGAGTAGCAAGGGCCTAAGACTTTCTTCATTGGTTTATGAGACACTAATGAAGCAATGCATATTAAGTATATACTGCTTTACAGACATTTGCTCTAATCCTTGTAATCATACTGAAAAAGACATGACCACATTTCAAAGAATACTTAATTACAGAAGAGCACAGAAGATTAAAAATCTGCCTGAGATAAGAAGTTAACGTTTTAATTTATCTCTCTTCATTTTCTTCCCCTGTGCTGAGGATTGCACTGGGGCACTCTACCTCTGACCTCATCCTCAGCCCTTTTTATTTTTTGAAAAAGTCTTGTTGAGCTGCCCAAGAACATGCAATCCTCCTGCCTCAGCCTCTCGTCTCTGGGATTACAGGTGGGCAGTACACACAGGTCTTTTTTTTGTTAAAACTATCCCAATTTTTTTTTCTTTTTCATTTTGGTGCTGGCTTTTTAAACATGACATGTGGCTGTTCCTCATGCCATTCAGCATTCTTGAACAGCATGAACTTAAACAGAAAGATGCCCAAGATGCAGTCTGTATCCTTCATGGAGCCACCAAGGAAGTGCCATGTGACATGTGGGCACAGCACGTGCTCAAGACTGGCCACGATGAGAAAGGTATGTGGAGACGGTGATTCAGAACCGAGACTCACCAGATACAGAGAAGGAGGGGGAAACAGCAGCACTCTAGGGGCAAGAGATGCCTTCAAGAAGAGGCCTGAGATGGGGCTGGAAAGATGGGCACACCTTCTAGAAACAAGCAGACTGGAAGAGCATTACCTCCAAAATATACAAAACCACACAAATCTACTGGGTTGATGCTCAAGCTTTACTGAAAGGTCCAAGACAACTCAATGGAAAAGAGTATGCCAACAACTGCAAAAAGATGAGCTTCATTAATCATCTAAAAATGGCAAATTTGGACAACTTAACATACCACTCCACGCCTATTCAATTAAAATATGAAAATGGTAAAAGGACAAAATCCAGTCTGAGAAGCACCCTAGGGAAAGCTTTATGAATATACTAGTAATACACCACCAATGGTGTATTATGAAGTGAGGAAGAAGCTGTAGGCAGCCTAACTCCCAGGACCCAAAAACCTCAGTGTCTGAAACATCTTAATGAAGTTAATTGTAAGAAGTAGGAGAGGAAGATTCTTGTAAAGTCATGTTTGCAATTAAGCTCTTCATATGAATGAAAACCAAAAGTAAATCCAATGTTGATAACTTCAAACAAGTAGAATACTGATACTGAGAAAACAATGAAACACTGTATGTTAGATTACATTTATACAACACTAATAAATGATCACAAAATGGTTATTCAGCATGGGTGATCCCTGAGCATTCGAGGACATTAACAGGGGCGTGGGAGACATCTTCCACATTTTAAAGAGGTTAACGGAAATCGCAGACTTATTTACAATACAGGCACATCACATTTACCTCCTCTCTTTAGTTAGATCAGCTCAGTGTGATGACCAGCTGAAAGGCATGTTATGCATGAAATTTCAAACCGTGTGTTTGTTTTTTAATAAAATAGTGAACAAAGTGTTACTTATAGTTTATGAGTACAAGTGAAAACAGATTTCGTGGAGATAGAAACTACAAAATAAAGAATGGTTCTTTAGAGTAAAGAGATTGCAGAACCAGGTTGAAAACGATAAGCTGTTGGTAATCTGGGATAAGTATAATTAAAAACAAAAGAAAACAAGTAAGTGGTAGTTCTCCTGATGCACACTCACCAGTCCTTCCGCTGGGTTCTGTGTCTCTGCCAGTCTGCTATCCTTTGCACTGTTGTCTTCTGAACAGAAACTGCCCTCTGATCTCTGACTTAAAAGGGAAGAGGACTTTTTATTTTTCAACAAGTGTTTCAGAAGTTCATTCCCAGACTCTGCTTTGGCAACAGGGGCCCCGGCCGAATGGGGAGGACTCTGCCCCGAGGAGACCAGACCAGCTGCAGTGTCTGCTTCCTTACTACCAGCTTGCTGCTCCAATTCAGTCTCCTCTTGACCCGGGTGTGGCTCTGATGCAGCTTTTTCCAGTTTTACCTCTTCGGTTTTGGCAGGGGTTTCTACAGGGAGCTCATCCACCTCCGAATTTGCATAAGTCTGTGGGTTTGGAGCCCCTTGTGAGAAATCACTGCTGGGAGGTCTGTCTTCCAGCTCTGCACATGGCTGGCCTGCTGCCACACGGGCAGGTGATGGGCCACCTGGCTGCCCTGCCTCCTCACCCTGCTGAGGGCGCTCACCAGGCGTGCTGGCTGAGGGCGTGGAGGCAGTTTCTGAGATGCCTGGTGTTGGGGGGGCAGTTGTATCTGAGTGGGGAGTTGACGGTGCTTTGGTGGATTCTACATCGTCATCTTTCTTCTTCTTCCTTGTTCTGCGCTTCTTCCCTTTTTCTTCTGGGATTATATCAGAGTACAACTGAATGAGAGACTGAGTTGATCCTGGATAACTCTGTCCATGGGTTATGGTAAGGTCTGGGCCGCAGGGGAGATTGCTGTTTGCTACTGGAGGTGTTACTGGTACGGCCGGGGTGAAGGGAGGCCTCAATGGGGACTGCTGGAAGGTGGTTCCAGAAAGACTTCCATGCCCCTGCTTAACAGAATGGAAGTTTGGGCTTCCACCAGGAACAGATGGTGAATCAGGAACAAATGAGGGAGGTCCTACCTGTCTTCGTTCATTGGTTTGCATGAAATTTTGGGTGGGGGGTGAATTAACAGATCTGTGTTGTACATTCTGCTGCTGTAAAACCTGCCCCATCTGCTGTTGGTGTTGTGGAGACTGCTGAAGGGATCGCGGAGGCTGCATAAAATCACAAGGTCGGTCAGAACTGTAGAATGGAACCTGGTTCACAGATGTCCTGCAGGCTAGCTCAGAGCCCATTAGGCCATGCTGCTCCATTTCCATCCTCTGCTGCAAAGCTCTCTGTCTGTCTACTTCTTGCATCAGCTGGATTCTTTGTCTTTCCTGCTGTTCTCGTAAACGTTCCTTGCGCTCCCGTTCTTGAAAACTTTCACTGAAGGGGTTGTTATCATCAAATTCTACTCGTGGTGGTGGTCCACTCTGTGGGTTTGCATTGGTTACTGTCCCTGGGGCTGATGTGCAAGGTTTCATTGGTATTTGGGCAATTGGGGGCTGAATCCGAGGAGGATTGAGGGACAGGTGAGCAGGAGCATTGGTAGGTTGCCAGCCAGGTAGACTGGGCATTCGAGCGGGGCTAGTGTGGCCAGGGATGACTGCTGTGTGCTGCTGGTGCGGCAGCTGCTGCGGCACCATGGGGAAGTTGGGTTGGCTCATGGTGGGTGGAGCAGCACCTGGAACCAGGGCAGACTGGGGCTGGACACCAGGCATTAGGATGGGGGGGCCCAGTGCACACTGCTGCTGCTGCTGCTGTTTGATCCGATAATCTTCAATCAACTCAGCATGCTCTTTCTGTTGTTTACGAATCTGAAATAAGTATTAAGTCACATATCATTCAAACTACCCATTGAAAAGATAAAACAATGCACACTAGTTACACAGGAAGCAGTTAATTGATAGGGACTTAGAAGTTACATTAATATACAAGGTCAGAATAACTGAAGTTGAATTCAAAGTTTAACCATTTAAACATATTAAAATTTCGTTTCTTAATATGCAAAATTATACAACATTTCAAACAAAATGAACTACTAGCATGTACACCATGCTCCTCCCCCAAAATGGAAAAGAGTGCAGACAGGCCCTAGCTCTCTCCTTTTACCTCACTGCACCCTTGAATGCAAAATGGGTCATCAATAGGTCTACTGGAGCCACCTACGAAAATTCAGGCAGGGCTCTCGCTCTTGCCATGTCTGCTCACCGGGAAACGCCACCTCAACCTGTGCACCAATGTTTCTGTCTGTACGTGAAGGGCACAGGCCTCATGAGGTTGGACTAAGTGATTTCCTTGAGTGGATTGCCCAAGGCAACCGGTCAATGAAAGAGACCATGCTAGCTCTTTGTACATAAAATAAAATTCTAAAAAACCTCCAGACAATACCCTAACCCAAAAAACTAGATTTATAACATTTTGTATTTGATGGATACCATACCCAAATTATAACTTTTGAAACCTATACAAACTCTGAGGTAATATTGTGAATAGTTTCTAATCAGGCTCTAAATAATGAACTAATGTCAATTAAATCATTACAAAATGTTTGTGCCCCAATGCGCCAGGTACTAGGACAAAATATTGGTCAAATAGTAGTCCACCTTTTTGTGGACCTTCCCTCCTTGAGGAAGCTGGGGAAAGAAGGAATGCAAAATGTTGTATGTGTCTTTCAAGGTCTGTTACCTGCTCCAGCTGCTTCTGAACCATGCTTTGCTGCTCAGTGACGTGCTTGAGCTGCTCTGCATCCTCTTCTGGGAATTCTCGCCCTGCCTTTTTGGCAGTGCGCTGTTTAGCTGAAAGGGCCTTCTTAGATTTTCTGTGTGCACCAATTTGTTCTTCAAGATACTTCTGCTGCATTTGAAGAAGTTGCTGGGTCTCCTGAAGCCATTCTTCATACTGCTTACGTTGTGAGTCATCTTTGAGGGAAAAATCAAAAATTCATCTGTGTTAATTTTCTAAAGGGTCCAAGATTATTATTAAGAGTTACACAAATCTATTTTATAAGGATAGTTTCATCATGATCATTTAATAGAAAATTTGAAAACAGAATTCTAAATATTAGACTATTATGTAACTATAAAGTAGAAGATTTTAGAAAAATATTTAATGAAGAAAACCAGAGAATACATACTTAGGACACAAGTTAATACTTATAAATATTACAAACACAATCTTAGAAAAGCAGATTTTTATCTAATGAAACACTTTCTACCTACAAGACTATCAAATGATCTAACCCAAAAGTCAAACAATAAGTTGTATGTGCATTTTATAAATTCAACTTTACCAATTTTGAAGAGACAAAGTAAGTCTATCCTATTAAGGTCCAGAGCATGAACCAGGTAATCATTTCCCATCTCATTTCCCTTAGTTTATAAGGATTGCCCTCTTCCTTACTAGTGAAAAAAATATACAAAACAGAGCAGGGGGACCCCAAAATGTTAAAGGACCAATTTGAAGTCTACATTTTATAAAGGAAATCCATAAATTGAAAACACTGGTAATTTTTATTGAGTTTGTAACTTACATGTCTATAAATAAGGGGAGGGAATAGTTAGAGTAAAATCTTTTCTACTTCTATATTGAGGCTGCATCTCCCCAGTCATGTCTCTTCCTCTTGCACCAAGACTCCCCTCCTCACTTTCTAAGGGCACTTTACTCCACTGATGCCAAATCAAAAAGGTGTGGGGGGGGGTCATCTCATGTAGTGAAAAATTGTGAGTATACCTCTTTGA
The DNA here is from genome assembly GCA_028644305.1 of Xerus rutilus. Lineage (NCBI taxonomy): Eukaryota > Metazoa > Chordata > Mammalia > Rodentia > Sciuridae > Xerus > Xerus rutilus. Next base: position 4,854,860 of record CM053407.1, on the reverse strand, counting down.
GTCATGGCAAGACAAAGAAAGAAAGAAATACAATCCTAGGAGGACATCATCTGAAATAACATCAATGATAACAATATCATCATACATTAAGAATCCAACAAAGCCAATGGGCACAATAAAGCCAGAAAAAGCCAGTTGGTCACAGTAGTTGTTTTTAATGCAAATATGTATTCAAATCATAATCATAATTAATGCAGGGGAATTCCAAAAGGTCAGACTTTGGGTTTGTTCCTAAACCCAGAAGTTCCAGCATATGTATGAACTTGAAATCTAGTCTATAAAATTTGAAGGGCATTTTTCAAGAACAGGCTTTTTCACAAGGTTTCAGAAGTTCTGCTTCTGGTAGAATGAGACCTACCGCAAGGAAAGCCTTTCTGGTTTCTGGAACCAGGAGAGCAGAGGTGAGCAAAATGAAAGATAATGGTGAAAAAAGTTAGCTAAACAGTCTGAAGATTTCAGAAAGGTTCAGTTTGGGCAGAACTTTAAATACTATTCTGAACCACCTTGGGACCCCTGAGGTTAACTAGAAAGGACTCAGGGGATCCTGCTTGCTTGACCTTCACACCATGCTGCAACCCAGCTTCTCTCTGAGCAAACGCCCTTTGTTTATCCCAGCTAACATCCCTGTTGCTTAGGTAGACTGTCAAGAGAGTAAATGGTGTTCTAATTCTACGGATTGTAAAGTGCCCAGTCTACAAACAAAAAGAGCAACAACAGCATTGAAGAGAACGGGGAAGACGACTTTTCTGTATTAAAATATGTATCTCTAATTCTTCATGCACGGTGGGGAAAAAAAAAGAAAGAAAGAAAGCAACGAAAATACATGCCTTGCAGAAGAGAATCCTAATAGGGAGGGATGCCTGGTAAAAGAGGAGGGCCCTCAGGTGAAGGCAGCACTCCTGAACTAACTCCAACTGCTCAGAACAGCACAAACACAGTCAAACAAGCAACCCCAGAAAACATGTGACTTATTAGATTTATACTTACTGACAAAGCCTGGACCAAAATTTGGAGGATTAGGCCTAGAAATCTGATGTGTTATACTGCCATCCTAAAATAAGTAAAATTTACAAATATGTTTAATTGCACACTTCATTTAAAGGGAAAAGAAAAAACTTTAAAAAGAAAGAAAAAAATGGAAAAAAATAAACTCTTAATTTTCCAAGATATCTTTAAGTTTTGATTTTTATAAAAATGCCCTTAAGATAAAGTAGTGGGGTGATGATCTGATTAATGAAATTTTATTTTCTGTCTCTGAACTATTATATTTGCAGGATTTCAGATGAAAATAATTATGCTTGAGATAAACAATTATACTTGACATATAATACTAGCACAAATCCAATACTGCTATTACTAGGCTAAAGAGCCATACAAAATCTCACTTCTTAATTAAGTCTACTTAATTTCTTCTGTCATTGAATTGATAAACACACATTCTACATTTTAAAATGCCAGTCCATAGCAGTTATTTATAATAAGAAATAATGTTCTTACATACAAATAGTAAAAGAAAAATACACTAATTGAAATGTCTTATTTTATAAATAAATGTCTTATTTCTTTGAAGGTGATTGTTCATCTAACAATTCCTAGGAAATTACCTGATAAATAAGATTGATTTTGAAAAACTGTTTACACAATTATCACAAGTTCTGTTAGACAACGCTGTACAAATAGTCACAATTATAAATTCTACTAAGCAGCGGCAATACGCAAGGTACAGTTTCTGTAACACGGCAATGCAGTTGGCATGACATTTGTCACAGCAGAGGGAGATTAAAAAATTTGCCCCAAGTTGCACAGTAAATTCAGAATTGGGTTTTTAAAAATTTAGTCTATGTTATTTCTAATGTATCAAATGTTGTCTCCTTTTAATAAGGAAAAAGATATAATTAGCATAATAAATCTAAAGTGTAACTAGCAGGGTAGGTAGCTGTTGTTTTCTAGGTAGATACGTTTAAAAAACCAAAAAAACCCACAAAACACTATAGAAAATATCACATGAAAGGAGGAATTACACTTCTCCAGAAACTACCTGACAGCAAGAATATTAGCAAAAATATTTACGCTTATAGGTTATTTTAAATATTCTAACAACTAAGAACTAACAACATTCTATATTAATATTCTAACAACTAAGTTATGCTAAGGAATAAATCAAACATGACTACCCATATGTAAACAGAATGATTTTAAATCATTTGTTGCTACTGTTTCTAGCAGTTTTACATTTTAAATGTAATGGGTTTATTCCAAAGTACAGGATGAAAAAGTAAAACGTCTTCCCAGAGTAATAAACGTATGCATGTATGCACAGTACCTACGTACGTAAAACCAGATGCCCTAGGCATTTGGTTTCCTTCCAAGTGACGTTCTACCTTAAGTGTAGGTCCCTTCCAGAAATTACATTCGATGTTGTTAACCTCAACTTGTTTTCTGTTTTAAAAGCTGTGTAACCCCTCCATTTCTGCTGCACTGATGGTACATACAAGCAGGGCCCTGGGCTGCCCTCCTGTGTAGAGGGGCCTTACTGTGAGATGGGCTAGGTGGGAAACAGGACAGTGTGCCCTCCAAAGTGACACATGAGGAGGGTTACCTGTGCAACAGCCTGAGGAACCAGGTTCTGTCCTTCACTGCCCTGTGCTCCAGCCACCGGTGGGCCCATGAAGGGAAACCTGTTTAAAAAACAAAACAAACAAACAAAAAAACCACCATGTGTCAACTGGTAAGCTTCTCAGACTATACTTGCTTTAGGTGCCCAATAATTTTCTCCTTCAGGGAAGACAGAGTTGTGGCAAGTTCCTGACAAGAGGCCTCATAAGCTCCATCTTTCTGTGTATCCAGCAGACCTCCTCCTCCACTCCACCATCTGTGAACCTGAGACCTTCACAGCATCCGGGGTAACTAAGATTCAAGGAGGCTATGGGGAGAAGCCGGCTAAACTAATTCCAGAGGCTGGATCCTGTTACATGACTCTAATCTAAAATGATTTCAAGCACTTATGGATAAAAATAGAGCAAAGATTCAGCTTTATTACATAAACTAAGGCCATTTTGTCCTTTTCTAATTTCTATTAAAAATTAATTAGTACCTTATCTACTTATATCTCAATTAAGAAGGTTCATATATTTTCACACATTTCTGTATCTACTGAAAAAGCCAGTCGACAATTGGTGACTGACCAATCTATATAGTGAAATGCCCTTACTCAAATTAGAGTGATAAGCCTTTCACAGAAACATATGGCTTATATGAAAACATTTCCTCCAGAGTTACTGAGTGCTTTAACATACCAAGATACACATACAACCCAATTCCAAAACATATTCCAAACACTGTAGCATTTAGGTGGTACTGAAGTTTAGAACGTGCATTTTTCTTTTTTTGGTACCAGGGATTGAACTCAGGGGCACTTGACCACTGAGCCACTTCCCCAGCCCTATTTCGTGTTTTATGTAGAGACAGGGTCTCACTGAGTTGCTTAGCGCCTTGCTGTTGCCGAGACTGGCTTTGAACTCGCGATCCACCTGTCTCAGCCTCCCAAAGTGCTGGGATTACAGGCGTGCACCACCGCGCCTGGCTAGAACATGCATTTTTGATTTCTAACTCAGGGCTGTGCGTCACTCACCACCCCTCCTGCCACTATGGCTCTGGTCTGGAATGATACTCAATCCAGACTTCACTGTGACCTCAGGCAACTATCACGCTACTCTCAAAGGGTCCGTCACATCCATTTCTGTGAAGCACTCAGGAGAACAGGAACTAAACACGTAGCACACAAACACACGTGTCTCACTGGAGACAGAGGACGCTGAATGGGCATCAGATGCTGAAAGACTTCCAATCCTGAGGCTCACATTTTAAACTAAGGGCTAAACAGAATTAATCATTTCCTTCTATTCTGATTCTAGGTATCAAGCTACAATACTCTTAGCAGCACCATGACTGCCACTAGTAAGAGACAGGTTATCTTCCTGTCAGATGCTACAGATGCCTAAGGTCAACATCAGAAAATACTCTGAAAATACAGCAGTAATCAGACTTCTTGCTAAAGTGTTAATGCTTTAAGCACATCTTCACAAATTTAACTATATTTTAATAACCATGTTTCAAATATAATTTATTTTCTTTGTAATATTATAAAGAATTTAAAATGTTCTGAGAAGAAATCCAAAGGCTTCAGTAGAATGCCAAGAAGTCTCAAGAGAGAAAGGTTAAGAACACTTGCAATGGAGGAACAGTGCTAAGTAATGCTGCTCAGCATTGAAAGTCACTAGGAACCACCACGGATCCAGAATGTTAACCATGTCCAGAGTATCCACAGGTGAAAACTATACTCTTAAGGATTCAAATTTCTCTGAATTATCATCTTTATCTTAAATCTATGCAATTTTATATTCAATTCCATAATTACATTCCCTTTCATAAAAATGCGTTCAACAAGATTATTAGGCTAAACTAAGGCTCTCTGCTTGCTGTACTGACATGTTCTCAAAGATCTACATAAGAACCATTCACAGAGCTCACTGAAAACAGAAAGATGCAGCACCATCCCTAGATGTTCTCATCTGGTATGCCTGCAGTTGAATGAGGGAATCTGCATATATATTTTTTTTAAGTTGTTGATGGATCTTTATTTTATTCATTTTTATTATTTGTATGCAGTGCTGAGGATCGAACCCAGTGCCTCATGCATACTAGGCAAGTGCTCTACCACTGAGCCCCAGCCCCAGCCCTGGGAATCTGCATTTTCAAACCAAAAATGAAAACAAAAACATTGCAGGTAATTCTAACAGTGATCCATGATCAAAATTTAAGAAATATTGCCTTGTGATCTTTCTTACTCTACTTTCATAATTACGCCAATAACATTTACAGCGGCCTTTAATGCATAATTCCCATTTTTCTGCTATGCATGAAAACTTACAAACTCTCCAAGTCCTAGCATCTTTATTTGCTCTTTACTTTCTTTTCTGATTCAAAATCAATTTGGTGATATTTTAGAGCTGAATTCACAGTTGCCTTAACACTTTTGTGTTAACTGAAAAATTTTAGTAAGCACTACCAGTTCTAAAAATGAAACGAAACAACCCTCGCCCCCCAGCACTTTGTGTTTACCCTACCTAAAACTAATGGAAATTCTTTACATGTGGACAGCTCTCTCTCTCTCTCATTGTGTCCCACGGTATCACGACCACTGTTCATCTCTGGAAAGCAGGCAAGTCTCTATGTGTGCTTTCCAGAACCAGCACTGACCTCATCAAGTCCAGACACCCATGAACGCACGCCTGCACCTACCTGCTCATCACCATTGGTGGCATGCCCAGACTGCTCTGTGCCATCACTTTGTTTATGCCTTTGAGGGCCACCATTTTGGCTTTCATTATAGGATCTGTAATCGCATCAAAATCTAAGGAAAAAAATATTTTAAAGGTTACTTATTTCATAGTACTTGGCTCAAGGTCATTAAATGGCATGTAAGTATAACAAATACCATGCCATTTACAGACTTTCATACCTTATTAATAATCAGTGCAAGTTTTTATACTAGATAAAGGAATTATGAGATGGTTAACCTTATCCTGAATTTGATCACACTTCAGTAATCCATAATTAAAGCACACTTTTAACACTCAGTCCTGTAGCAATTAAATGAAGAAATCTGAGTGAAAGAATAGCAACAATGTTCAGCAATTCAAGTCCCCATCACCCAAACTTCTGCAGTGCTGGCCAGGACGGTTTACCATTGCAACATCAGAACAAGGATCTATAGTTATTTTAACACTAACAAATAAATCAGCTATCCCTCTTTAAAAGAAAAATTTATCAATTCTTTGAGAGTCAGCCCTCAAAAGTATTGAGAAGCTACTGAGAAGTATCTTTCTGAACACAGAGCACCATGACAAAACTGGTACACACAGTTCCTCTCTTAAGAGAAGCGCCCCTTAGGCAAGTGCCTTCTGAGTACTGATTACACTCTGTGGCACTGAGGCCCTGGGACTGCATGGCTCTTTTCTATTGTTGGTATTAGTAAACCAACAGAGACAAGTTAAAGAGGCCTATGGAAAAAACTGCCAAGAGTTTACTGTATGCAAAAGAATAGCAAAAGCTTTATTTCTATAACAGTTTCCCTAAATTAATTTTTCCATGATTGGAAATATACAGCAACAATGGGTGACAGGTAGAACAAGGATCATAACTCCAAGTTTTCAATCTCTTGATTTACCTGGAAGTAATCTAAAGCTTTTGTTTTCTGCTTAAAGCTCCAGAAGAAGCAGAGAAATTCTCCGTGCTCTATTCAGAATGTAATTTCAATAATGAAATATTCCAAGTATATTGCAGGTCATCCTAATGCCCACAACAATATATTTTAAGACACAAGGGAATGCCTACCAATATTAGGGAAGAATGGTTCTGACCGCTGCCGGATCATGGCCTGCATCTGTCTTTGCTGCTGCTGTTCTTGCCGCTCCTGATCCAGAAGATCCTGTAGAAGCAGTGGCTGCTCCTCAAGGAGGAGGGGACGCTCTCTATTTTGCTGGGCTAATGTTTGAGGAATCATAAGCTGTTGGGGTCCCGACATGCCACTGGGACCAGACTGACTTGTGAGAGGCATGGTTTGATTTGCAGGTTTTCCTGTCCCCAAACTATGGTTAACTGATGACTGACCTGGAATAAATCCTGGATTTACCTGCACCCCCTGAGGAAAAGCATGGTTTACCCTGGAGACCACAGTCACATTAGAATTCACAGCATTATCCAGAACAGGGCCAGGTGGTGCCACTAAAGTAGGAGGCAAACTCGACACACGACTGGAGGGTGAGGCTGGCAGCGTTGGTGGGGGGGACCCCAAAGACCTCATGTCTGAATTATCAGATTTTTCATTAGCAAGCAAACTTGAGAGAACTGGAGTTGATCCAGTTATGTCACAAGAGTTTGCCACATCTTGAATTGGCAGTGAAGTGGATCCTTGAATGACACTTGCACTGGGGCCAGTAGTTTCTGGATTACTTCTTTTCTCAAGTAGATCTGAATCAGAAGGTGGCAAAGGAGTCTTTTCTCCATCATTCAAATCTGTGTGAGTAGAAGCCTGGGGGCTGGGGGAGATCAGAGCATCTTTAGCCTCATCACTTTTCTCAATTTCACATTTGGCTTCCTCTTTAGAATTTGGAGATAGGACTTCTGTTTTTATCTCATCGGTAACAGTGGATTTTTTCTGTGGCAAATGGCTATCAGAACGAACCACAGCTTTATCTTCTTGCTCCCTTTTTTTTGGTTCAGATACACACTGATTATCTAATTTATCATCAATTGGAACATTAAGGTCTAGTTCCTCATTAAACATGCTCTTCTTATCTCCCAGGTCAAGTTCCGGGTCTGTGTATGCAATGATATCAAACTCTCCTGACCTTAAGAGATCATCCAGGTTGGGATCATTAGTTTCCAAATTATCTAAAGTATCCAATTCATCTCCCTTGCCATCCTCTGGGTCTAAATTTAAATTTTCAAGATCTTCATCATCCAAGTCTTTGACTTCAACCCCCTCAAGGTCTTTAACATCCAGCTCTTTCACATTAGGGTCATCAGAATCAAGTTTTTCCTCCAGACCATCAGAAGACCGGTTGGCCACCTGCACATTACCAGATGCTCTTTCAGCTGTCGCAGATGCTGACAAAGGAGCCTCAGAAAACCCACCACCCAAGGAATGACCCAGAGGTCTCATGACCACAGAGGGTGGATGGCCCTGCTCCTGCTGAGGTGATGGCACTGGCTCCAAGTCCGGATGCACAGAGAGCTGATGAGGTAGACCCTGGGGAGGTCGTCTCATGGAGTCCGTGTGTCTTGGGCCTGGGAAGTCTGGGCGAAGAATGAAGTTTCCGTGTCTGGGATGAGAAGGTGGCTCTATAACATTGCCGGAAGCAGGGAAGGGCAGCCGAGGCCTTCCGTCTGGGGGCCTATGCCTCAATTCAATAAACGCCTGGCCCAGTATGTTATGCTGCTGAACCGGCAGGTTCTGTGATGGAAAATGCTGAGGAAGCCCAACCGGATTATTCACCTGCGAGTTGTTTAAAGGGCCAGGCATTTCTACAGACACTGATCTTCTCAGGTGTGGAGGAACTCCAGACCCTGGCATTTGTGAAGGAGGCACAAGGAATCGGTCCTGACTGGGTAACGCACCAGGACTACCTCCTGGAAACCCAAACCTAAAAATGAAAAAAGCAGGTATTTCAGTAAAAGGTTGAATTTAGAGTTAAGTTGAGAAAGTTTCAGATTGAACTACAGAAAAAAAAAATACCACTGCCAAATGCAATGACTTAGCAAAATGCCACTGCTCCCTTAAAAAGTACTTTTAAGTACCCACGAGCAGGAAGTTGTGCTAAGCTCTCTACAATGAACGCCCTATTAGATCAGGTAAGGCTAGGAACAACCAGCCATCAAGCATATGGAAATCCATCATTTAGAAATAAGAATGAAAAAGTGAGAGTCCATTCTGCTCTTCAACATCCAGGCAGACTTTATAGAACAGGCTGATCTGGGGGGTGTTTGAATGGACGTGGACCATACAGATCCTGGGCGTTAGTGCATGAGGGTCCCAAGACACAAGCGTGGCAACTGGCGGGCTGAGTAAACCTACTTGACTGCAAAAAGGAGGACAGGAGGGCATGAGAGAGAGAGAAGAGAGGGCACTACCTGTGAAGATTAAGTAAATGAATACATAATTATTTTATTATTTATATTGTACTCTATTCTAGAAAGAAGTACAGGCATCTTGCAAGTATAAAACAGCAACAGGCAAAAATTACAGTTAAGGTAGACAAAAACGGGAAAGGAAGGGTAAGAATGTGTCACAGAGACATAGCACAAGGTTAAATCACATTTCTCCTAAAAAGTCCATCTGAAAGAACTCTTTGCTCATTATAATTGGGGCATCAGTCTGGCTCAACCTACTAGCCATTTCAAAAAAGGAAACATGGTTATGATTAATCTCTGCTAACTTTACAACCCAATCTCATCTTGAAAAGTTCCTAAAGAGAAATATCCTTTCAATTTGGAACTCTTCACAAACATTTTGCATCTTAAGTGAAAAGAATAGAAATGTGCAGAGAGGACAAGTCTCCTCACTCATCACATCATAAGAGGCTTTGCCTATATGTGGCAGCTACATTTTGGGTGATGACTGGTATGATAAGCTACATTAACATGGCTGTAAGTCCTAGCAGTAATACATAGTAACAAAGGGACTATGCATAAACCATTTAGAGTTCTAAGAGAGGGGGAAAGTCCTTGACCTCTCCTTTGTGGAAAATAAGATTCATTTATGTCAGAGGAGAGAAAGAGGCAGAAAGTATTAACAACGTATTGGTTAATGCCAATTCCATTTGTCTAGTCACTTCTAATAGCAATTTAAATCAGGCAGAAAATTAAAAGCACTACCTAAATCCATGTGGCCTCATCCCCATACCAGGAACATCAGGAGGATAGGGCGCACGCTGATCTTTGGGGAAAACAGCGTATCTAGGTCCAACAGGAGGGACAACAGGTGATCGAATGTTCCCAGGATAGGGGGGTGGAGGCCGAGTAAAAGCCTGGTTGATACTCTCTGGTTGCCAGTGTGGAAGGGGCACCGGGTGAGACACCCCAGGTGCATCCTGAGGCCCCTTGTCCTGTCGACTAGCAATCTTCTTTTGCTGCTGCTGCTGGAGAATGATTTCACGCAGTTTCTGCCGCTAAATGGAAAGAAGCAAAAATCACTGGAATTTCCAATAACTAGTGGCTTTTAAAACCATAATGCTTTCGTTACGGGGCCATGGTAATATTTAAAATGTCTGTTTCAAAGTTTGATAAAAACACATTATATTTAATTACCTGGCAAACTATAGAAAATAAATTAGTTATTTGGTTCCTTTTGCCATTCAGCCATCATGAAACTTTCAGCTTTCATATCAAAAGATTTTTTTAAAAAAAATTCATGAAGACTGAAATTAGATACAGATTGAATCCCATTCATTTGGTGTTAATTTTACAAATTTTATTTTTCTTCTTTGTATTTTACAAAATCTATACAATAAAAAAAAACACTTGTGTAGAAATTACCATTTAATTAAATGAATGGCTTCCACAAATGATACATGTAAGACGTCTGAAAGCGAGTTGTGATTACCTGTCTCAGCTTCTCTGCATCTGCTGGAGACATATTTACAGTGTTCTGTGTGTCAGTTCCCCCAGAAGGTGGTGTGGGTCCAGCAACCTGGGAGACACCAGAGAACTGGTGGCTTTGGGAACTCATGGGAGAGTCTGCAGATGTGCTGAAGCTCCCTTCTGACTCAGGCCCTGGCTGGTCAGCACCATCACGAGCAACTTGACCAGTTCCAAAAGAGTCAGACTGAGGCCTTGGCGTCATTGGAGGTTGATCATAGGGATCGCGAGCAGATGGAGAAACACGGCTGAATGAGTCTGCAAGGCCAGGTCCAGGTGGCCTAGGTGTTTGGGAACATGTCTCAGGGGGCCTTACCAAAGGGCTAGGTAAGGCTGGCGCTCGGTGTTGTGCTGCTTGCAGGAAAGGATCCTGATTTGACATGAGGGCTGGTCTTGCACCCGAGGACCTGGTATAACCCTCTGAAGTCCTTGGTCTTGGTGTTGCTGGTGGCTGAGAGTAGGGAACAGAAATTCCAGGTCTTGGTGTTCCAGGAGGATGAGCGTATGGATCAGAGTGCCTCTGATTAGCTGCAGGTGTAACAAACACGTCTGTCTGTGCAGACGGCCTGGGGGTTGGTGGCTGCTGAGTATATGGGTCAATGGTGGTAGGCCGGGGAGTTCCAGGAGGTTGAGAATAAGGGTCTGCATTGGACCGAGCTGTTCCTGAGGGTTGGGAATAAGAATCTACAGGTCGTGGAGTTCCTGGGGACTGGGAATACAGGTCCTGAGATGCTGACCTTGATACAGTTCCAGGCTGAGAAAAAGCCCTTGAAGAATGGGGGAAAGATTCATTCACTGCTGGATGTGGAGTTAGGGGAGGCTGGCTATATGGATCATTTGACTGACTATGAGAAAAATTATCTACAGGTCTTGGTGTCAAGGCAGGCCTTTCATAAGGGTCAACAGATAGTCGCCTTGACGCCTGGGACACTGACCCATAAGGATCCTGAGAGGATGGAGGAGGGTGCAGTGGGGTCTTAAAAGGCCCAGGACCACTATCAAGTGGTGCAGGTGTCAGCAAAGGTCTTGCATATGGGTCAGGTACCCGCTGTCTTTGAAATGCATCCGCCCTAGGAGAGGGTTTAGTGAAGTGATCACTGGTTCCAGTTGCGGGAGGACCTCTTGCAGTTTGTTCTGAAACTACAGGAGACCGAGGTGGGCCCAAAGGTTTGGGAAATTGATCTGTCATTAAAGGCCTAGGTGTGTCTGGAGGTTTTGCATAGGGGTCACTAATTGTTGCAGAGGAAGAACACAGGTCTCTAGCTGGGGGTGGCCTAGTGGCTGTGGTCTCATTCATCTGAATGGGCCTTGGTACGGATGATAAAGGCACACAGTTTTCCACTGGTGTGACAGAATTTCTTCTGGGAAAGCTATGGCCCCCAGGAGGGGGTCTAGGGGTACCAACCATTTTTGCATAAGGATCCAATGGAGATGGTGGTCGGGAGCTAGAGGACCCAGGAGAAAACATTTGTGGAGAAGGTGGCTGAGAAGTCTGTGATTGAGAAAGACCCTCTTGAATGGGTACCCGGGATGAGGCTGGAGGAGGAGGGGGAGCCTGTGGCTTGACAAACACATCATCTGAAGGCATGGAGGCAGGGACACCAGGCAGCTGTTTTGAGAACAGGTCTTTATGGAATGCCTGTGCAGGAGACATGTTTCCATTGCCAGGCTGAGGTGTCAAAGGACTCTGTACCCCACTGCTTGGAGTATCTGACCCAGATGGCACCAGAAGGTGTTGGGAATTAAGCTGCTGCTGCTGCTGCTGCTGCTGCTGCTGCTGCTGCTCGTTTTTCACTTGTTCCAGTTTCTGTGTCGCTTCAATCTTAGCTTGCTGCTTACTTTTCTGACGCATTTGCTATTAACACAAGATAGAAAAAGCAATCACATGGGTAAGCAATAACTATCATGAGGGGAAAAGGCAATAGGAAATTAATTTGTTTGAGGTCAATAGCTATCAGATGCTTCCCTATTAGATTACGTAGTCCTAAAAAAGAGATCATTATTCATCAGAGTACACCCCATTTATGCCCAGGGCAGTCTAATGTTTATAATATTTCAATAAACTTCTCAAACCAATTTAAATATATTTTACCAAAAAGGGAAACAAGTCTATTTTAAATCACATTTTAATGCTCTATTAAGAAGTAAATACCTCCCTTCTCAAAGAGAAAAAATGTAATTTAAAAAAGAAAATCATCTCCAAACACCATACCTGTCTAAATTTCCATTCCTGTTCATGTTCTGATTCTCTTTGCTTTAATGGATCTTTAAAAAGATCTGAATCGATACGAGAGCTGGGATCAATGCTGTCTTGCTGCTGCTGTCTTTTCATGGAATCATTAGACATCTGGACTTTATTTATACGTAAAGCAGCTCTGTTATCTCTGGCTTTTTGCTTTGACAAAAAGAGAAAAATATTATTTTCCAGTATATGTCAATGTGTTTACTCAGGAATAAAAATAAAATAAAACTATGGTGAACTTTATCATACAAAAGCAAGAAAAAGTTGGGTTAAGTAGTTGAAAATAATTGACTATTATCCTACAGAACTTCCAGCCTCTCCTAAGAAAGGTTCCGGACACTAGCCCACCTTCTCTCTTTATAGCTCATGTCCTCGTTATCAGTTGAAGATGTTTCTATCTATGTATCTGAAATAGCCTAGGAGATCCCAGGTGTAATCTAGTGATTTTTATTCTAACACTCTTAGATATCCTTAGAAAATCAAAGAATTAACATGTCTATTAATTTAGAGGAAAGGAAAACATCAAATTAGTCCTCACAATAGAAAATCTGTATATCTGAAACTTACCATTACACAAAATCACTGAGAAACATTAGAAATATCTTGTCATTGCCTTACTAAATCCAAGGTAAAACAATCTAATCTAATCCAATAACAAATACACATTTATGTGTGTATGAACATGTAATTACACACGTGTATATATATATACATATACACATATATGTTCTCTAAATACTTTATCCAAAGTAATCATAATAACAGAAAATATGTTCATCGGTGATCCAATGGAAAATAATTGTATATATGTTTCCAAACAATAATACAAATTCAGTTTTATTTAAAATGAAAGCAAGGATTTAATTCCAACTAACACTCTCACTTGGCTCTTTTGGAGAAAATTCACCATATGAACTGTGAATCTTAAAAAAAGTTCCCCAGTTCCTGAATAAGAAGACCATGTTTCATAAGTTCCTTAAAGATGTCTAGATGTGTTTTTTTCAAAATGCATAAAGATTCCCTAGTAAACGTAACAAAAAACAAAAGAACTTTATTGCGGAAGAAACTGAGGCACACTAATCCAATCTCCAAATTTAGTACTCTTTGCTGAAGAGATAGAACAATTTTAAAGTGAAATGAACTAAACATGTCCCTAAAATTCCTCATTCTGGTCTGTTCATGACTTTATAAAAATGTCACACTCTGTATTATGATAGATATAATGAATTCAAGACATCACTACAAAAATAAAGTTGCCAGTTAATTGTGCAAGTATTAACAATCATTTTCTACACTGGAAGATCTTTTCATTAAGCGAAGACAATAAAAATGAAGATCAAATACTGTGTTTTAAAGAATTAACTCATGAAATGGGGATACAGCTCTGTGGTAGAGCACTTGCCCAACATGTGTGAGGCCCTGAGGTTAAATTCCAGTACTGCCCTCCCCCACAAAAGAAGACAACACTTGGTTTTTTTAAATACCACATATGGAGCTCTTTCCTGAGAGCTTGCTTTTCTCCACAATTTAGCAATTTGCTTCACTCGGGTAGTCCAGTCTGCAACAAAAGAACAGAATACACATGTTTTCAGAGGCATGCTTATAATGTATTGTAATAAAAAATATTGAACTACTGACAGTTAATCTTATTCAGACCACATTTTCTAGACATAGTACAGGTTGAACATCCCTACTGGAAAATCAGAAATCTGAAGTGGTCCAAAATTCAAAACTATCTGGGCACTAACATGATACCACAAATGGATCTATACCAGACCTCACGTGATACAGGTCATAGTCAAAATGCTGGTGGACTTAAATACTGTATAAATTCCTTTAGGTTATGTATAATAAGGTGTAGATGAAACATAAATGAATTTTATGTTTAGACTTAGGCACAATCTCAAAGCTATCCCCAAGAAAATTTTATTATGTATATGCAAATATTCCAAAATCTGAAACACCTCTGGTCCCAGTGTCAGGAATAAGGGATCACTATAGTTTTGTAATAAGTTCTCTGAAAAAAGCAAGTTCCTGGCATACAGTAGGTCAAACAGACATTTTCTAAAGAAGGGTTGCTTATTAGCAATCTGCCTTATAAAGTTGGCAGGTTTCTTCATTCAAGGGACCAACTAGTCAAATTTAAACCAAGTATAATAAATTCCTGAACTATATATATAAGATATGGCCAGAATCAAAGTAAAAGTTTTCTAAATAATCTGCACTAAACAGAAATCTATCATTTTGACTTAAAGGAAATGATCATAATAAATAACCATCTCACCAGCACATAGAGAAGTAATTATTTTAAATCATTTATATAAAATTTAGTGTCTTGAAGGTATAAAAAAAAAAATCAAAGACTTGTGAGATTAACAGTTAATGCTGAATACAGAAAAGTTTGACTCCACATTAAGGGGCTAGATACAGCTGTGTAGTTCCATGGCAGAGTGTGAGCCTAGCAAGCACAAGGCCCTGGGTTCCATCTCAACACTTGGTCCACCTCCCCAAAAAAGCTCAATATTAAGAGTTTGCAAAAGGCCAATGAAACCAAAAGTCAACTGACAGACCAACAGCCTTAACACTATTTCACAAAGGTTTTCAATCACAAAGCAAAGGTTTTCAAGAAAATCACTAAAAAGCAGCATAAACCTGTAGCTCTGCTATAAGAGCAATTTATGCTGACATAAACTGAGTTAATAGAACCATAGTTACTCATCTATGAGCAACAAATATAAGTGTGGCTATAAAATGTAGCTAAAGAATGGAGATATTGCATTAAACCACTGATTTATACTGTTGGGTAGGGTAGTATTTTTTATTTATTTCTGTACACTGAATAAAGTACTAAAGAGAGGCCAACCGAAACACACAAGGGTCCATATGAGAAACTACACTTCAGTAACTTAAAAGAGCCTAAGTGTTGAAAGATGGCCAAAAATTATTCCAAGACAGAATTTTAATAAATTTTAAATCCTGGTTTATCAGTGACTTGAACTCAAAATAATAAAACAGTATTTTTTGCAAATATTTGATAACTGACAATGCATTAATCTTAAAGTCTCATCCTCCAATTAATCAAAATTTCAAAAACAGCACTACTGTGTTCTCTGATTTTTCAAGCAGATCCAGGACACCCATAGGTCAGAAAAGTGTGGAGGGAGACAAAGGGAGGACGACTCTGAGTGAGCTTCAATACAAACAACTTAACGGCAACGATCAAGTCTAACTTAATACTAGTGATTGAACGATACTTTCTATTCCAGGAAAATTTCTGGTTTAGAATCGCACATCATGAACTTGTGTGTGCACTGCAAGGCACTAAAAAACTGATGATTTCAGTAATTGAGACAAAGCTTTGGGAAATACACAAGTGAAAGTAGTGCACAGAACTAAGAAAAAGCAAAACATTTTTAGATATCTAGAGAATCATCATTCTGCGGACAGCTGGAGTGACGAACGGCAGTGAAGACACAAGAGCTTCCCACTTGCAGTACAGAAGTCAGTACACTTGAGAATGTCAGTAAATAAATGGACAGCAGCGCTCCATGACTTACCAGGGAATTCTTCCTTTAAATTAGGGAAATTAATATTTGTGTAGAGAACTGGTGCTACTGTTGCCATTTCACCCAGAGCCTCTTCTTTCTCCCACTTGAGTGTACTCCTTTGGGCATTGGACATTGTGTCATTTTCTCCCTCCATAGCGGGAGCTGATGGTGTCCAAGAGCTGTTAGGATCACTTGCTATTGGATTAAATGCTGGATTTTTATCCCTGGTGAAAAAATAAATACCTTCACTTCATAAACAAAAATAACTTTCTAATTCCAAGATCCAGTACCAGTTTTAATTAAGATTTATCACAAAACAGCTAAAAGTAATATGTTTGATAATTATCCACATACACTGGTATCATATGCAACCATTTAAAAGGTTAATTAAGATAGAATAAAAATTAGCATAATTTAAGTCTCTATAGCACGTAAGGCTTTTAAATACCTGGCATCAGTATAAGGGGATTGTGCTATAGCAGAGAAAGTTCCCAATCCACTTCCAGGAGGCAAAGAACTATGTGGGAGATGAGGACTGGGTCCAATAAGGCCATTAATGAGTGGCATCCGTGAAAAAACATCTTAAAAAAGGAGAGGGGAAAAAGTCAGTTTGTATATCATTCATAAACAAGTAGCTGAAATACTTCTAAATAAAATATTGTAATGCTACTTAAAAGTAGTTTTTTTCAACATTACACTGTATAATACTCTTTAAAGGTAACTTGGTAATGGTCTCTACAAATGTGTTTACTCCATTATAGTGTACTAAAAATAGTTTAGAATACAACAGTCTTGGGTTTGAATTTTAATTCTTCTCTACTTGTGAGGAACAGAACTGGATTCTATTTATGGAAAGGAGGTATTGTTCTATGGGTTGAGATGATGCATGTACAACTCTCATCATGGCATCTGGGAGGAAGTAACTATTCAGTACATGTTAACTTTACAGGAGAAACAAATTGCAGTTTTGCCTTAATTTTCATTCCTTGCAGTTTCGCCTTGAAAACCATTTTTAAATCTTCCACTTTGTGAGTTTTAAATATCTTATTTTTCCTTTCAAATGGATATCAGGCAAACTGTAAGACCACCTTGGGTTTCTCCACAACCCTCCTCAAGTGTGTAACTCCAATATTTACTATGATGGTCTACCTGTCTAAATTTGAAAATAAGATAACTGTCCTTACTGGAGCAGTTTTCCAGCAATGAAACAAAACACAAAAACAAAAAACCTTTTCACATACTTTTAAAAGAGCCATGCCAATTAAACATGATGAACTGTGGAGGTATACTCTAACATATGGCCTCTGTAACTGATGGGGCTTAAGACAAGCTATTACAGGAGACTCATGTCATTGACTAGTGACACAAATATCACTGTATTCCTTGGTGTCAAAGTAGAGAACTCCTAGCCTGATCACTTTGCCATAACATTAGATAAAAGAAAGATCTAGAGCATAATCACATGTGTACATGAACATAGTGCTCCAAAGGCCAATGCCCTTTCAGCGTGCACTCAGCTCTAGTACATACGTGCAGAGTCGGAAGCTGAGCACAAACAGGACTGGAAGCCTCTTCTCCAGGACCTCCAGAACAGGGCTTATCCTACTGCATGCCAGAGCTGCACCACTGGAGGCTTTCACAATGACTAATGTTAATAAAGGTCAAGATTTCTGCTTTTTATTCAAAATAGAATGCTACTTCTCTTTTCAACTCTGGCAAGAAGTTGGTTCCATTAAGGAAATCTGAGGATTTAATGAAAAATACCAAATGCCTTTCCTGTAATTAGGATAACCAAAGGTTCTTCACTGTCCTGCAGCTGGCTAACCATCAGCACTACCTATTATAACCACATTACTGAAAGTTTTCCTAATGGCAGCAGGTAGTGCTATTCTGAAAGCTTTACATAGATTGTGTCTTTGCATCCTCACAATAGCCCAATAAAATAGTTTATTATGTGTACCTCATTTAAGAAAAAAGAGGAAAAGAGTTAAATAATTTGTTCAAGAACACAGAAGTAAAACACAAAGCATCTTTCTTTCATTATTAATTTAACTAAGAGGTGGTCATTTTTCTCTTCAAATCTACCACACCTGATCAACTCTGTTAGTGTAACAAGGACACAGAGGCTGCTTTTGCTAAAAGCACTGACTTTTCGCTGGGCCTGAAAATGGCCAAAAGATAATGAAAAGCAGTAGAAAAACTGGCTGGCGTTGCCTGCCTCCAATTTGCATCTGTCTCCTTTGCTCCGTTTCCTGCAGTTACTTACCTTGGATTCCAAGAACAATAAGTCTGACCAATTTCTTGTGATGAGTTAAAACTACTCCTGAGGCAACAGCAACTTTTTCACCGATAGGGCCCTGCCTGACTAATCCTGAGGTCATGATCAGCCAGGCCACAGTGTGACCAGGGCTTCTTGATTATGTATGTATCTGACAGCCCTTTCCACAATCTTGAGAGCTCCTATCGGTAAACCTAAAGATAAGGCTACTTCCCAGGAGAGCAATGGTGATTATAGTTCTTTTCCTGCTTTTTCTCATTACTTTAGTATTTGATTTATTTGGCAAGAATGGCCAGACCTGATTCACCAAGATCTCGAGTGAGGTCTCTGGCCTAGGTCTCCAGTAATATTAGTTTATAAAAGTAAAATTGTTAAGGCATGAGTCATGGAAAGAATTGAAAATTGACTTCACTTAACTTGTACCTACAGGGACATCTCAGTCTTCCTGAAATTTCCCGTCTACTTTCTGACCCCCTGGATTATCATCCACACACTGAACTCTGCCTCGCTTTAACACTCTTGCTGGAGTCACTGCACCAGCACTATCAATAGTCTTCCACATTCTGTCCAGACAACAGTTTTTAAGAACTGTCCCCATCCACCCACTTCACTTTACAATCTGTCTCTCACCATATCACCATTTCCAAGGTCTTCTCAATGTCTCATTTTCTACTTTTCCCCACTTTCACCTATTCCTTAAAGTGGGAAAAGGTAAGGATCATAAAATTGCGTACCTCATATAAATCAGATAAGTTCAGCATGTACTTCATTAAATTCAATTAAAAAGAAGAGTTCCTCAAGATTCTGTACCCTACTGGAAGTATAGTCCCTGAAAAAAACTCTCACCCTTTCCACACAACTTCAGCTAGCACCACTACATGGGTTATCACAATGTATCTTTCACTTACAGCCCTGACTGCAACAGCCTGTAAGTCACAACAAGGTGAGTGCCCAACATCTACCAAACTAAAAGCTGTCCAAAACTAAATTCAGTGCATCACATCACCTTCTACAGGACACACGCTTCCTGGGTTCCTGCCTCACGTTTCCTGGCTGGGGCATGATTATCCTCTAGCCCAGCGTGGCTTGTGAATGGCTCAATTCATTTTATTGTCTCCCTTCTCCTTCCACTTTACATCCATACAGTAACATGATCCCATTCTAACTTGACTTTCTCGGGTCTATTCCTTCCTTTTGTTAGCATTGTAATATCTTTACATGGACTTATACTGTAACTTAGTCACAGCCACAATAAAGTCATTACTACAGTTGTTTTTGTCCTACACTGACACCAGTGCTACTCTGCCAAAACATGTAACCTACCAGCGTCAGTACATTGGCATGATGTCTTCACTGGCTCACAGAAGCCTGGAAGAACAGGCTACCCACCTCTGCCTCTTTCACAGCCATCAGCATTTCAGTTATGCCCTATACAGCACTGCCCATTTACCCCTCTTCCTTCACTCTGGGAAATAATAAAGCTGCCATTCTTGAATACTTAAGCGTCTCCCTTATGTAATCTGATCATGTTTTACCCATGAGTTAGAACTATTATTCTTTCAAACATAAACACTGACATCTTAGTGGTTCTTGAAGCTCTTCTTGAATGATGCTCTTCCATAAGCCTGGTGTATACCTGAAAGTCCACAACACTAGGAGCATACATTTGTCAGGGCAGGCAGCCTTATTAATTGTCTTGCATTGCCTATTAGAAGCTAGCCAAAAACAGTCATCCTTAAAACTGTTCTAAAAACAAGAATGCACTCCAAATGAAGTGATTTTCATAAAAACAGCTTTTATCAAGGAACACTACTTTAAACTGACTTAATTTCTAAAATACCCACTTTCAGTTACAGGAAACATGAGAAAAATCATTTTTATATGCTGAGAAATACTGAAGAATTCCTAATCATTATAAAATCACATGGGAACAATCACAGCAGGCAATAGCCACATGGCAGGGTTTTGCCCAAAGGTGCCACACATGCTCAATCCAGCAAACATCAAGGTAGATTTGTATTAGTGAATATAAGCCAGAAGAGTCAGAAACCTTTTCGAACATAATTCCATTTTTAGTTACAGAATTCTTCATGTTTACATAAAATTGGCAGTGAAGGTGAGTTATCTGCATGTTTTATCAATTATATAAAAAAGAATGAGAGTCCACAAAGGTCTCGTCTCATCACTTCAATGCACACCACGAAAGAATGACAACAGGATAGAGAGATGTTCTTAAGCTCAGACTTTAGAAAGTGCTGTGACCACAGAATTCTGAGCTCCTGCCTAGAGGAGATGGTTTTCATGCCTGGGGCACTCTGCCTATCTACTCCTGCAGATCTTTGTTCTAGGCTACCAGATTTCAGTTCTCCAGGAAAAGGAAGAAATTGAAGCCTTAAACCTATGTTATATTGCAGGTTAATTACAGATAGGTTAAAGAAAACAGACCAAAAGGTGGGCGGGGTGGGGCAAACTTCCACACCACAGGAAATGTCCTTGTCCACAGGCATAGTAAGGTCATCGATCTACTCTAGAGGTCATACTGAACACAGACGCTGTGGCAGTTTACAGAGAGGAGGAAGACACGGGACCCTAGCCTTGATCTTTAAAGAGCTTGCAACCTACAGGGATGGCCTTGCTGATCCAGACAGGTGTTCCTAATCATGCTGCACACTACAGCTGAAGAGCATGGAGCTGGGGTGGAGGTACGACTGGCACACCTCTGAGGAAAGGACAGTGCAGGCCAAACCAGAACACTGGGTGGGAGGCAGCCGGGTGACAGGGGGTACGGTCTTCCCAACGGAGCAGCCACGTGCAGGGAATGACGAGAGTGAAAGTGAGCTGGGGCTGGGTTCAGGAGAGAGGGCAGGTACCATACACCCTCCTGACCACAGCCAAAAAACTAACCAACCACAACTTGTAGGGGGAGGGAGGTATGAGACAAAAGTTAGTATTTTTTCCATCACAACAAAGGTGAGTTTTCTATTAGTTTGTATATGTGGTCACTAAGAAACGTGACAAAACTTGCTTATATGTATGCCCACATATGTATACACACATATCTGTGATACAGAACATCCTTGTGCAAATTGTAACATACCCTGATTGTGTACTGGCAACATCTGTGGTGCAGCGGGAGGCTGTGGTAACGGAGCTGGCTGAGTGGTCACAGGGCTAAGAACGGCAGTGAACAAGTCCTCAACATCCTTTCCTCCTAGCTCTAAGAAACAAAGTAAAAATGGTAGTAAGATTAAAAGATCAGTAGATGGGGAATGCCATTCTCATAAACTGAAAATTCAGAGCACAAATACCTGGAATTTTATATAACTTTCCAAGAATTGCTCCTAGGATAAAATAAATAGAAATATTAACAACTTCTAATTCACTACACAGATACAAAATAACATTTAATTGATACAGAAATTATGAAAATAGAAGCCAAATCATAAGCATGCAGAAATCTTTGAAAGTCATATTTACTCATGTCTTTTAGAAAGCCTAGATGTAGGGCAAATATTTTACCATCTGTGACCATTTTGTCTAGCTCAGGACTGAGGATTCCATCTAGCTGCTCTTCACTTAACGGTCGTGAACTCTGACCGACACTTGGCTGAGGCAAAGAGGAAGGATCATCAGCAATGGGACCAATATCTAAAAGAGCAAGGTAAATAAATTAAAAGGTCAATTCAGGATATTCACACAAAATATACAGTACTATCTTTGTGCATTCCTGTACAGTACTATGACTAAAATAGATAAATGAAGCCTGTAGTTCTGAATTAATTGGGATTCTTGTATCAATTTGGATAGTCCATCAGTAAAAATGAGGTACGATCTATCTATCTGTGAACTTAGATACTGTCTGATGTTTCCCCTCCAGTACTGGGGATGGAACATAGGCCTTGTGCATGCAAGGCAAGCACTCTATTACTAAGCAACACCCCTAGTCCTAAAGTTGTCTCTTAATCAAAGGAAATATACGTCCCGAGGAACAAAAGAACATATCTGATTTTAACTTGATAATTTCTGCAAAAACTAAATCCTATATTAAGTCAGGAATCTATGAAGTCATTATACAAATAATTGCTTTAACTTGAAAACAGTGGCATCAAATGTAATGTCCAATTACCATATTTAATATGTGAAAACAGAAGGGAGAAATTTTACCACAAATTAATGAAAAGCTCTGAATTCTCTATTAATGTTTAATAAACATTATCCTTTATAAATAGTTTTAATCATAAATTATTTTAAAACATTCTGTAGTTATTCTGAAAATGTAGATTATGTTTATAACACTGTAACATCCCTTGTCTTATACATGTCAGTATTTTCACAAACAGTCACATATAAATGTGGTCTATCATGTATTTTTTCATGCTTTCTAAGCATTATTACTCTTAAAAAGTAAAAATTTAGTCTGCTCTCATTTCATCTTGCATTGGATAACATTACAAACTACGTATCAATAAGAATGAAACCATTAATTTAAACAAATTTAATAAGAAAGTCATCCAAAGCACAGTATAGTTATACTATGCTTTAGCTGTACACAAAAAAGGAAAAGCCAAGTGTGGATTAGTGACAAATTAGCACATCTAAAGTATGCATGCACCTACAGGCAGTTTCAGCTGAAACCACTACAAAGAGAAGACTACTTCTAGTCAGCGGTCATCCATTGCTCAGATTCTTACCAAATGGAAAAGGTGAGCTCTCAACCTGGAAAGTGCATAAATCAAGACCTACAAGACCCAAACCAAATAAAATGGATGGTTACCAGAGGAGCGAGAAGTGTGGGAAATGCAAACACAAGAAGAGGCCCAACACAGCAAGTCTGTGGGACAACATGCCTTGCACCTGGTGCAATAGAAAGGCAACAAATTGACCTGCTGCACTCCTACACCATGAAAGCCAGGGCAGACCAAGCAAAATGCCAAGTCCCTGGGCAGAGTCCAAACACAAAACAACCAAAGTACACTTAGTTACTGGGAAGCAGGCTGAAGACTGCCTACACACACACACACACACACACACACACACACACACACACACACACACACCTACCTCACGTCAAGACAGGAATTGGGCAAACAGTGTTGGCACATACCTGAATGATCGACCGACTTTGCTAGGTCATCTGAGATCATTCCAAGAATGTCATCATCTGTGTTTAAGACTTCAGAAATATCAGCTAGAGGGTCATCAGCAGAACCTAAACCCAGGAAACAAATTTTCAAATCTCAGTGTTTTCCTAGACATCAAACTAAAATGCCCTCATTTATCCAATGTATGCATTTACTAATACCTGGAGCACAGCAGACGCTGAGGCAAGTGCTGGAATGATAAAAAGTGACCATTGTTACTTCTAAAGGAAGGGATTTTTCATAGCAAAGGTCAAGTTTTGAATACCAAAAACATTAAAAATTCAGTCTATTTTTGTTCTGTGACTGATATGTATTGACAATGAAATTTAAAGACCTGTAGGCAAATAAAAGTGGACTAGAATGCTATAAGAAACAAAGCCAAAAAAATTCGCTATGCAAGTGTTGTCTATAAAAATGATATCTAGGGGAAAAAAACCAAAAGTTAATAAAATATGAAAGGCAAATCCATTATTTTGAAATTCCTTGCAAAGAATAAGCCATAATAATGGTACATACTACTTCTGGCTTAGCTTTCTGATTGCTCATTCATTGATTCCAACACCATTTTAGTACTGACAGAAACAGTCTATGGGTTACATATCTGACACCATCCCAACCACTGGAACAAGAAGGCAGGGACTAAGGCAAAGGTCCTGCTCTCAAAGGGCTCATTTTCACATGTGCAATTAAATAACAACCAAAGGATGCCATGTAATGAGAAACAGGATCAAAATAAGCTGTGGGGATGCTATAGTGGATACAGCAGTCAGGGAAGAGCTGTTCAGTGAGAGGACTGAACACAAATGCAAAGGAAACGAAGGAGTCCTGTGCACAAGGATGGCGAAGACACACCAAGAACAAGGAAAGCAGCCCTGGCTAGAGAGGGACTGCTGACCCAGGAGGCCCACTGTGCTCAAATTAATAAAGGCAAAAAGTAGGAGGAAACAAGCAGCAGCTAGTGCAAGACCATGCAGTTCTGTGGATCATGTGAAGACTGGGCTTTGACTAAAGTACAGGCGAAGCGGCTGGAGGGCTAGAAGACGGAGGCCATGACTGCCATATGCCCAGCACACTGGGGTGGGGCGAGGGTCAGCAATAATAAAAGGCTGGAGACCTGCTGCAGTTTCAGTGGGCGGTAACAGTCTGCACTGCAGTGGTGGGCCAGGTGAAGAAAAAAGTGTTGGCTCTGGGATACATTTTGAAGACGGACAAACCTGTGGACAGACAGGATGTGGAATTCAAGAAAATGAAAACTCAAAGAGAATTCTAAGGGTTTTGGCTTAATCAAGTAGGAAATATTTCAACTCTTATTTAGGCCAGCTTTTTGTATCAAGACCTGAAATTTCTACCACCGCAAGTGTGTTTTTACTTAACAATAAAAAGCAAGGAAGCATAGATGTAATCCTCCAGATCAGATGCCACTGTGAAACATACACAGTTCTGGTACCATTAAACATACACTTCTGAAGAAGAATTCATACAAAACAACATCATAGTTTTTCAAACTGCAAGCTAAAATAAGTTTTGTATGCTCAAATATTCAGGAAGATTTTAGAGAAATAAAATTATTGATAATACTGTATCTATGTAACAGTGCATGTGCAAAAAAGCTTCTGGACAATCCTTTGAGGGGTCATGTAGTGGCTTTCTGTTTGTCTTAAAGTAATGAAATTCTACATATAAGCCAGGTGCGGTGGCGCACACCTGTAATCCCGGCACTTTGGGAGGCTGAGACAGGAGAATCGCCAAGTTCAAAGCCAGCCTCAGCAATGGAGAGGCGCTAAGCAACTCAGTGAGACCCTGTCTCTACATAAAACACAAAATAGGGCTGGGGATGTGGCTCAGTGGTCGAGTGTCCTTGAGTTCAATCCCCAGTACCAAAAAAAAAAAAAAATCTATATATAAACAGAAGATTTTAAAAGGCTATTTAAAAAGTATGCTGTACCTACCTATTGTAAAAGATTCTGTGTTATCAACAAATCAATAAAATTAATTTAACGGGCTGTATTGAACAAGATGTCATTAAAAAAGAAAACTTTTATTTGTTAATTTTTCTTCATTATAAAGGCAAAGACTGGATCAAATGGAAAGAATATCAAATTTAGGTTTCTAAATGAGTGCTATCCTAGTCATCTAAGTTTTAGTCTTACTAGACGATCACTTTCTTAAACAGTTTTGTGAAATAAAACAATCAAAGGAAAAAATAATGAAGTAATACATCAATGTCTTTTCTATCACAATATGCCCCCAAAACCTCCTGTGTCAACACAGGAAGTGAAATGAAATGACTGGATTACGAGAGCTGTAGCCTAATCTGTTCATCCTAATAGAATGAGCTGACTGGGTGGTAACTGTAGGCAGGTGGGATGTGACTGAAGGAGGGGTGTCACCGAGGGTGAGCCTGGGAAGTGTTGTTCTCCCCTAAAGCCCCGTCTTGGCTTCCTCTTTCTGCTTCCTAACCTAGCCATGAACTAAGCAGCTCTTCCCACCCCATCACGGGGCCCATCCCCCATGATGTGCTGCCTTACCTTGGACCCAGAGCAATGGAGCAGGCCATCCATGTGTTGAGTTCTCTGAAATAGTGAGCCCCAAATAAACATTCCCTCCTCTAAGTAGTTCTTGCTGGGTACTTTGGTCACAGCAACACAAAGCAAACCAAAAACATTCTATATCTAATTTTACCTTTTCCTTATAAAATTCAAGTGCAAAAACTTCTATTTAAGTTTTTAAACAGCATGTCATGATATGTATAAAACATTCTTTGAAGACCCACAAGTCTTTCATTACACTTTTTTTGGGATCTAAGTTGCTGAGATTGGCCTAGAACTTTTGATCCTTCTGCCTTAACCTCTCAAGTGCTGGGATTACATGTGTGTACCCCCACATCCAGCTCATTATATATTATTTAAACAACATATTGATAAAGATAAAACAACAGAATTAATGTAAAAGTTTTGTTTCTATTTTATTATCTGCTAAAGGTAAAAAAGAACATGAACATTAGACCTTAGTCCAGTGTGTTCACCACTCATTCATTGCCCATGGTGAGGTAGACAAGATATGGATATGCATACGAGGGGAGGCAAGGCTGCTTCTAATAATGTCAATAAGTCAAACAAAACATAAAAGTCTGTGCAGGTGATCCCTCAGTATTTGCAGGGGATTGGGTCTAGGAACCCCTGCAAATACAAAAATCCAAAGATGCGCAAGTCCCTTAAATTGGCCCTCTGTGTATGCAGATATGAAAACTGAAGCTGCAGAGAACCTGCTATGTTTCAATACAGAACAATGCTAAGTTAACCAAACTATAACTACTTATTTACAAGTCATTTATTTTTAGTAGAAGGGTGCCTTAAATTTTGTTTCAAAATGAATTTATAAAATTAACAGAAAAACAAATGTAAATCAAATGCAAAAGAAAGTTTGTCAGAAAAAACATTAACTTATAACTGGAAATATTTAAGTGGGGGGAAAAACACTGCGATGCCACCTCTTATATATCCAAAGGAGCTCCAGGAGCACTGCTGACATCAACCTTACTTCAGAAACACCCCACGTTCTCCCTCTTTCCCCTGCTCTTCATAGCTGCCACACCATCTGCACTGAGAACAGGAGCTCAAGAACAGGGGCCGCTTTGCCCAAATGAGGCGATATCTGGAGACATTTCTGACTGTCGTGACCTCATGCGATCAGAGATACTATTACCTATGTTACAAGACATGGGAGAATCTCATTCCCACCACCGAGAGACACCTGCTCCACACTGTCCTAAGTGGGAAACCCATGATTGTGGGAAATGTATGTTCCTGGATTAACAGAGTCAACAGCAAGTTTCTCTCTGTGGCATTCTTTCTGGTTTGTCTCTGTTTTGAATCTCTTTGAGTTATGTAATTAAAACAAATACACCTTACCTAAATTGAAGAACATACTTATAGCTCACCATCTATAGCCAAATACCCCTTTACATTGTCCTCAGCAAAGTGTAAACCAAACATTTTCCTTCACAACTCTGGATTTCAAAAGAAGTTACACAAGGAATTAACTTGCCAATCTTATAGAACTTCCCACTTAAAATAGTTGCATTTACTGCATGTAAATTGTACATTAATAAAGTTGATTTTTAAAATGCATATGAGGCCAAACAAAAGCACTTCTCAGATTTAATCACAAAGAATGTGAATGTCATAGGATATAAAGAAAACACTTGTTAATTACTCTACATACCCTGAGTTCCAGGTTTTGCTGGAGCCGAGGATGAACTAAGTAGTGGATCTAAGGCAGGATCCAAGAAACCTGTGTTCATGTTTGTTTTACAGGAAAGCTGAGTTGCATCTTCTGCTAGATTATCTAAATTCAGTTTGTTTTGTCTACTTGTATCTAGAAGATCTTTTCCAAAAAAAGCTTCCTAGACAAAGATAAGCACATAAGAAAACGATTAGTCATAAAATTCTATAAACATAATATTATTCGTATTTGACAAGGAAATAGAAATAAACAGAAAAGTTTTGTATAACAATATAGAAATAAAATAGAGAAATACAGAAAGAACAAAGAAGAATTCTGTGAATTCTTTTATGTAGATTCCCCTTATATTAAAAATAAGTTCTTTGGTAGCTGTACTGGGGACACACAAAGTTATACAAACATGAACACAAAATTATATCAAATATGTTTCTAGCAATGGCAGGATAATAATTTAATTCTAGGAAATTAAGGTACAATTAAATTTAAAAGTTGACATATTTACAATACTATTGGCATATCCTATTAATTTATATTATAAGCAACACTAAACCTTCATGAATATTATTAATATTTACAAATAATTTGCAAAGGATAGCTAAGACTTTGATCTACAGCTTTAATATGCACACATTTAGGTAGATTTAGTAACCTTGGGTTGATTCATACAGCCACACAGAAGACTTACAATATAAATCCGAAAGAGGGTTTTAGAAGTCATTTTAACCATACCACGTGTGCAACACTTGCAGCTACTCTGGCTTTCTATTCATCCAGATGAACTCTTCTGCATCTCTACACACTTCCCTTGCTCTAGTGGCTGGTGCTTCCAGCTGGGTTCCTGGTAATTCCAGATCTCCCCAGAACTTCTCAAAGATCCATACAGAAGACAAAAAGGAAGCACTCCGGACCCCTTTTCCCATGCTTCAACCCAACCCTCTGCTTTAGTGTATTTTCTATTATGTGGCCTGCCTGGAAAAAGGACTCTCTTTGTAGAGAATAACTTTGCAGTAGCTCTCAACATTTAACACCCTATTGGCAAACACATGTCAACTTTTAAAAGGATTCACTGCAGCATTTTCTATAATACCAAAAGGGAAAGCAGCCTTGATGTCCATCAGAAGGCACATGACTAAATAAATCAGAGGTACTCATACTACACAACAGCTTTTAAAAGTATGCAGACAATATTACCAGGAAAAGCCCCAGAACACATTAGTTAAAGAGAACAGTTGAATGATGCATCCAGCAAAGTATGCAGAGAATATTATAAGAAAGTAAAAATAAATGATAAAAAAGTTCTGCAAGGACATACAGCAATGCTAACTGATACATATGATTTGAAATATTTATACTTTTTAAATAAACAAGGTGTTTCATTATGAAAAAGATTTGAAAGTCCACAATGCTAGAACACTGGATAGAAAATGGTTCACATCATTTCCACCAATGCTTTTATTACTTGGAAAAGTATTGAAGAGCATGAAGAAAGAAGTGAGGGAGCCCAACAAGAATAGAGGTGCAAGTAAAGATGAGCCAAATGAGAAACGGGTCTATTTCCTGACCAATAAAATTCCTGTTTTTTGAAAAAGGTGCAAACCTAGAATGAAAGGGTACTTGAAAGGCAAGGGGAAACTAAAACATTTCTTAAGGATACGTAAAAGTAAGGCAAGAGTTAGGTGCTCAATATACATATTCTTATTAAATCTCCATCCATTTTTATGAGGTTGCTATTGCCATGATTTTACAGATGAGAAAACTGGGACAAAAAACATGGTAAATGAATAAGTAACTAGCAGCAGGGTGGTATTTAAACCCAGGACTCTGATTTTAACAGCTGAACTTGTTAACATGAACATGGCCATTAGGATGTTAGCAGTCTACTTACTAAAAAAGAAAGCTGAGCAAGTTGTACCATAACCGAAAGAAAGTATATTTTTAAACCAAGTGATAATAGCTAACTGGAAAATCAAGGTTAAAAAATGAATACAACTCACACAAGTATCTACATAGGCCATTGTTCTGCAGAAGAGACATATCAGATAGATAGTCTCATACAATGAGTAGGTATAACGTTGGACTCAGAACTCAGATGGACACTCAGTCTCTTCCAATTTAACTTTTACACGTGAAAAAACATCAGACCAGAAGGATGAATAACATGCTCAGGAATCTAGAATTAGCTGGTGATAGAGTTGGATGTTTAATCTCAGCCCTATGTTTAGTAGAAGGCTCTACTGCAAAAAAAGGGAGGTGGGCAAGTGTTAATTCCTATAGGGCCTAGAAAGACATTTGTGATGATTAAATCAAAAACAAGTAGACCATTAGCAAAAACAACAAACCTATTTTTAAAAACTCAATACATTTCCTCAACGAATGCTATATAATATAATGTAAAACAAAATGTTACTTGTAAGTAGGCAGGGAACGTTTCTTCAAGCTTATTTTTCCTTTTTCGGTATCTCTTCTTTATTTTTTCAGTGCTTTCCGCAACAGAAACAGATTCATCAACTAGAGCATCTGGTAATTGCTCACTCCAGCCTGAAATAAGAGTCACACTTATGTGCATTTAAATTTCAGACAACTCCACCCAAGGAAACTTTACAGCTGACCAACAGATACAGTTCCACATAAACAAACGAGCTTTTGTGACACAAAAAGATCTCGAAACAAGTTTATTAGTAAACTTTAAGCATCATAAAAATTCCATTTAATGTCTATTTAACACTACTATGTTTCCTATTCTTGCTTTTAGTAACCACCACTTCCTTGGAAAGCAAGCACTTGTTTTTTTAATACAACATTTTGGGATAGATTTTTAAAAAATGGAATGCTCACGAGTATGAGAACAAAGCTCCTCACACTCTCCTGAAGGAAGCTGAGTAGGTATGACTTTTTTTGTAAAGTCTAATGGGAACACGCAAAAAAAATCTTTTTAAAAATGTGGATCCTTTAATTCACCAATTCTAAGTTTAGAAATTTACTGTAAATGTTATTTTTAGTATATACACATTGTGAAAACATGACTACAAATACACTCATAGATAAGAATATGTTCATAAACATGCAATGAAAACTCATTCTTAAAATCTAAAAATGGCAAAAAACGAAACACTGGACTGTAAAATCAGCAGGAAAACAAGTGAAGGATGTAGGGCAGATAGATGAGCACCAAGATGACCAGCAGAGCCAAGGGCAGGGCGCTCAGGCGTCTCTTCTGAAAACCAACACGGGTGATTCTGTGGCTGGATTATACGAATAGACTGACCCTTCTTAAAATAACAAACATTCCTTTTAGAAATGACCTTTTAACATGTATACAGACTAAAAGTTAAGGTAAAGAAGGAGCCGCAGGAGCAAGCCAAGAAGTACAACTCTGAATGCTGAAATCTAGTGACCTAGAACTTCAGTTTTCAAAGCAGAATGCAGACTAAAAGACAAAGGTTCAGGGTGCTCTCCAAGGTAAAAAGAGTAACTGGAGGTGCCTTGACAGAAGTGGGTCGTGAGAGACTCCATTCTTGAGGCCTGACTGTTTGGACCTTGCATGTCTCTCAAATGTCTTTGCACAAAGCCAGGTCGCCACCCCTGGAGTTCCCAGGAGGCAGGTGGTGGAACCTTTGAGAAGTGGAGCCTCTGGACTTTCTCTCTGCTTCCTCACTGCCAGGGGGTGTGCAGTGTCCTTTGCCATGCATCCCTGCTACAATGTGCCTCCTCATCCTGGGCACGAAACAACAGGACCAGCCGACCATGGGCTGAAATCTCCAAAACTGTGAGCCAGAATAAATTTTGATTTGATTGTTTCAGGTATTTTGTCATAGTGATGGAAAGTTGGCTGGCAC
The DNA here is from genome assembly GCA_028644305.1 of Xerus rutilus. Classification (NCBI taxonomy): domain Eukaryota; kingdom Metazoa; phylum Chordata; class Mammalia; order Rodentia; family Sciuridae; genus Xerus; species Xerus rutilus. The sequence continues at coordinate 4,823,370 of CM053407.1, read as the reverse complement.
AGGGTATGTCAAACAAGAAATACAGCCTGCCCACCCAAACCATCACCCACCTCCACCTCCCTGCCACCAACAGCAAAGGAAACTGCTCATCATCATGTCATGGAATGTGGTGCTCAGCCCAAAGGCAAAAAACGGAACTCTTCCCTGAGAGTTCACAAACTCAATATAGCCCCAATGTGTAAAAAAACCCGCAACTTATAAAACATGGGTGAACAGAAAACTTCAAACTACGAATGTAGCTTAAAGTGGCCTTGTAGTAATAACAATGGTACCCCACCCTCCTGGAAGCAACAAAGGTAAATGTCTGGAAGAGCTCATCCTCAATTTTCTTTAAAAAAAAAAAAAAAATCAGAGAACATCCCCAAACTTAACAGGAAGTAATTAAGCAAATACATGTGTCTCTTACACAATGAAATGAGGCACTAATATACAGAGACAACAAATATAAAGAATAGAATCAGACATGCAAAGCCTTCGGAAATTTTATATTTTAAATTAGATAATTACATGGAGGAGTAAAAGACAACAAAGTAGAAGGTTTAAAAAGAAACTCAAGTATTAGAACACTGAAAAGTAACTCAGAAAAGGAAAAATTGCATATAAAACTAAAAACTCAATGTGTAAGTTTCGATTAGACACAGATGAAAATACATAACTAAAAATGTGAATCTAAATAAATTATCTGAAAAACACAGAAGTTTCAACGAACATACCAGCTTCCTTGATTAGGGCTTAATAAAGCCATGTAAGGTCATATTGGAAACTTACTGAGACCCATCATAGAGCTTCCTGAAAATGGGCGGTAATTCCTGATCTTTAATAATTCACCTGAGGTCAAAACCCTAGAGGACATGCTGAAATCTCCTCCTGTCTCTTTGCATCATACATCATACATTTCATAACTGCAGTCACACAGATCATAGTGTGAGGATGATGATGTCCACATCAGAAAAACTTTACAAAGTAAGAAAACGGAAGTGTATTCTTAACTGACGAAGCCATGGCTTAAAGCAATGGTTTAGCTGTCTCTGAAATGCTCAGTAAGGGTGACAATGTTCATTGGAAGATGTGTTTATAAAATACAAAGCCATGGCTTAAGCAATGGTTTAGCTGTCTCTGAAATGCTCAGTAAGGGTGACGATGTTCATTGGAAGATGTGTTTATAAAATACAAAGCCATGGCTTAAGCAATGGTTTAGCTGTCTCTGAAATGCTCAGTAAGGGTGACGATGTTCACTGGAAGATGTGTTTATAAAATACTACAAGTGTGTTAAGAGTTGTTGGGGTACTCCCATCACTTTCAATTAAATAGCCTACAAGTTTCAAGTTATATGCAAAGTACCGAAGGCAGGCAAAGGCAGGCCTCTGCTGAGGTAACCAGAATGCAATGTAGGTAACCAACTGATTCTCAGTCCCTACGGTTTATATTTAATACAGGAAATATATTTAATACGGAAGGAGAGTGGTTAAAAAAGATCTACAAGGGACTGGGAGTGGCAGCTCAGGGTAAAATGTATACTTAGCAGGCAATGAAGCCCTGGGTTTAATCCTCAGCACCGAAACAAAAAGGAAAAGAGGGTTTTTTAAAAATATAATCTCTCGAAGGAATAGAGTTTATTGAATTTAAACCATTTCCTTATCAAACTTGACTATTACACACTACATCTGAAATCTACAAGCACTCAAATCCTTTGAACAGAGGCAATAAGGTCATGACGGTAGTATTGTTTAAAATAGTTCTTTTTAACAGAGATACAAAGATCAGGAGTTAAATCAAACAAAATCAGTACCATACCATCATCTCTGCTAGGTAACTGCTCAGAAATAGAGCCTGAGGAATCTTTTCTGATCACAGATCTTTTGGTTTTTCCTTGCCCGGTTCGACTTCTTTGCCGTACCATGAATCCACCAATGCCTATCCAAAAAAGAAATTGAGTACGCAGATAAATAACTTCTCCTTATAGCTCTACAGTAAGAAGGATGAAATTTCTTTGTCTTTAACAAAGAGGCATTTTCTAAAATTCAGTATAGTCTAATCTAAATCAACAATCTCATTTTTATGTAAAATAGAAAAGGGTGGAAATAAGTAAAAACTAAATGTCAAAACCATTGCTGTTACTAATTAAACAAGAATTCCGCTCTGCTAGAGTGCAGAAAGACTCGTATGCAGGTCCTCCTCCAGACAAGCTGAGCAGGTCCTGAAGCACAGGCTGTACTCATGTGTCTATGGGACAGCTCACCTGAGAGTGTCTGTACATCAAGGATAATCATGATTTACACAGTGGATGGGAAACAGAGATGTAACCGTGACCAGATGACACACTCGCTAGTTAAGAATGCTTCAAAGGACCATGTCTAGCTCTTCCTCACTATGAGGACCTTCAGACATGATGCAGAGAATGCTGTGGTTAAAAGCTCAGAATCTGGAGTCAGGCTATGTAATTCTGTTCAATAACTAAATTCAGGCAGTTTATTTAACTTTTCAGTGCCCCAGTTCCCTCACTGGTAAAATGTGGATAATGCACAGCATGTCCTCATACACATGTCCTTAGTGCGTCCAAACTAATACATGTGAAACGCCAAGCCAGAACCAAGTGCTGTCACAGTCAGCATTATCACCTTTGGCCAAATGACAAAGTCATGAGGCAATACACTGTGTGGCCTCATGGCCCCTCAGTTAAAGGGACAACTTCCCGTGAGACACAGAAAGAAAACAAAATGAAGCATCTAAGTTCCTGAGGTAATCTGCAACATCTGACTGAGTAAGAGTGCCATAGGCCCAGGGATCAAGGAAGGATCCGAGCACGCCACTGCGACGACCTGAAGGAAACTAATCCCAGTCGTTACGATGGACATGGTCCACCTCAAGGAAGATGAACGTTGAGTCCTTACAGAATACAAATTATCCTTTGCTGACATTTCAAGAGATTTTTATCACTCAATATAATATAAGCCATCAGAATAAGAGTGTACTGAATCAATTAAATACCTCATTTACTGGTAAACATATTAATAAATCATCTTTAAAAAACCTACAACTTCTGTATTGTGGTATTTCCATGATTTATTTCAGTAAGGTAAATAAGGTAAATAAAATCTGACAAGCAAGTCGGTTTTCCTTTCTGCCCCTGAGAAAGACAGAAAATAAGGCCGTTCTCCATGCGCTGTGCCTGAAGGGCCGTCAACACCAGCAGGAGCAAGGCCGTGCTTGTAGGCAACCCTGCACAGACGCTGAAGTGAGCTTTTAAAAAGTAAAAATATTAGAAAGCACTGAAAAGTAAGACAAATGTACATATCGGCAGAAACACACAAATGCTCTGAGACAGTGACTGTAAATAAAAAACAATGCAGTAAAGCATTTTTTAAAAAAATTAACATTTGGGGCAAGGCAATAATAATGATTTACAGTTACACAGACACTCGGCCTGAAGAATTTGTCATCTAAAAAGTACACTCAAGCAGTCGAACCCGTAATCCATAAACATAAGTTTCAGGCAGTGGTTAAGCTGCTATGCCTCATCCTGATATTTAGTTATGACCAAGGTTCTCGATACCCTTTAAAGTGGCCAGTTTGGATCACATTAGAACGTCACCTGGTCTGTATGGCTTCCTCTTTCTCTTTTTGACACCATCTGTTCCTTCCACTCCCTTAGCTTCGTCATCCACAGCTTCCCGCTCAGGACTAGATTCTGATTTTCCATCACAATCCATAAGTTCTCCTTCTGGAAAAAAGTAAGTCTATGGATGAAACTAGAAAAATCTATTAAATACATAATCGCGAGCTAGTGGGAAATACAAAGCAAATGGGCCACCGACTCATTCTAATCAAGTACCCCAGAAGACAGGGGAAGTAGAGAAAGAGGTACAAGAGGCCCCAATTTGTGCTGGAAATGACTATAGTGCTCTTGGCAAATAAAACTAGACCCAGAGAAAGAGATCAAAAGACAATTATCAATCAATTTTCACTTTACAAACCATTCACCCAAAGGACTTAAAAACAGCATACTATAGTAATGCAGCCACTTCAATTTTTTTTAGCAGCTCAATTCACAATAGCTAAACTGTGGAACTAACCTAGATGCCCTTCAATAGATGAGTGGATAAAGAAACTGTGGTATATATACACAATGGAATATTACTCAGCAATAAAAGAGAATAAAATGGCATTTGCAGGTAAATGGATGGAATTGGAGAACACCATGCTAAGTGAAGTAAGCCAATCCTAAATAACCAAAGGTGGAATGTTCTCTCTGATAAGTGGATGCTGATCCATAATGGGGGGAAGACACAGGAAGAATGGAGGAACTTTGGTCACAAAGGTGGGAGGTGGGAGGGGGAGGGAGAACGGGGACAGTAAAGATGGTGGAATAAGATGGACATTGTAGGGGCTGGGGTTATGGCGCAGTGGTAGCGTGCTCGCCTAGCACGCGGGAGGCACTGGGTTCGATCCTCAGCACCACATAAAAAAATAAAATAAAATAAAGCTATTCTGTTTGTCTACAACTAAAAAATAAATATTTAAAAAAAAAAAAAAAAGATGGACATTGTAGCACTAGCTTCATGTGTGACTGCATGTATGTTGTGATTCTACATCACATACAACCAGAGAAATGAAAAGTTGTGCTCCATCTGTGAACAATGAATCAAAATGCATTCTGTTATCATGTATACCTAAGAGGGAGAGAGGGAGGGAGGGACCCAAAAAAAAGAAAGAAAAAAGAAAATTCCAAAGTCCATTGTACCAGTCTCCTGTAAACTCACCAGTTTCATCACACTCCAATCATGGTAAACTAAGTTCAGCCCACAACTTTGTCAAGCTTCTCTCCACATCTCCCAACTTCTGCTTTCTCTGAGTCCTCTTTCAAGATTTATTCTAACCATCACTGTATTACAGATTCCCTATTATCTAGAGAAGGCTAAGTCTCATGGGTCCATGATCCTGTGCACTAATGTTATGCTTCATTTTCATTGGCTCTCTAAAGTCTGTGGCCCTGGAAGACAACATTCTCCATGAGAATAGGTACTAAGACTTTTCTATACGAGCTGTGTCTTTAGCATAGTACATAATAGGTGTTCAATAAATAATTCACTGGCTGAAGTAACTAGAATCAAGTAATATACATAAAAATTCACATTCTAGAAAATGCCATTTTACCAGTATGGTAATCAAACTTTGTGAAAGCTGTACATGCTTTACATTGTGCTACAAGAAAAAAGTTTATCCAAGAAATTTTACCTCTTCTCCTATGTATTACACATATAACAAGTTTCTGTAACACCATCAACAGGCCATTTGTTACTTGAGGCCAATCTGATGTTTATTAGCACTGTGGTACAGCGCTTGCCTAGAATAGTGGGGTCCTGGAGTTCCAAATCAAGCATGTCAAAGGGAAGAAAGCTAGCTTCTGTACATTCACACATGATAACCAAACAAAAACAAAAAACCAGTAGAGGGGCAAGAAGATAAAATAAGGACAAAAACTGGAAAAAAAACAAAACAAAACAGAGAAACCAGATGAGTAGATTTCATGTCTAAATACCAGGAGTCTGGGAAGGAGAGGAAAGGACGCTGCAAGGAGCAATCATGACGACGTATCTCAAGCATTTCCAACACTGACAAGCACAAGGTAGCCGACTGAAAGGGACACTCAGTGACAGAGAGCAGACAAAAATACCCAAAATAGAGGAAGGTGGATATTTTGTGTGTGTGTGTGTATGAGAGAGAGAGAGAGAGAGAGAGAGAGAGAAATATCAGAACATTGAGACCAAGAATTTCCTGAAAGTCCAACAGCTTCCAGAGAAAACAGGTCACAGAGAATCGAGTCCTCTGTATATAAAAGGCAACAGATCAATGACTTCCAAATGCTAAAAGAAAATGTGTTTCCAACTTGGAAAAGATCAATCAGGAAAGGAAGTAAAACAAAGACATTTTTAGAAGTGTATAATCAAATTTGCATTGCTTACATTCACTCTCTCTCAGTAAACTATGGAAGATGTGTTCTAGCAAAGTGAGGGCAAAGAACAAGAGAAAGGAATGCCTAAAGCCACAGAATACACATGCGATGCAGCACAAGAACAGAGAAGATCCCCAGGAAGAGAGTGAGGAGGGAATCCCAAGATCCATCATGTCTGATGCTGTGGTCTCAGACAACACTGGATGCACTCACTCACTCCACAGACAGTGCACAGGGGCACTGAAATTAAGACAGCACTTTACTGTGAGATATCCAGTGACACAGGAAGCACATAGTGGGACACGCAGTACCACTCAACACGACCATCATCACTGAAGATGATGCCTCTCCTAACCAGCACCTTCACGTGCGCCTTCTGGCTTCTGCAGACTACAATGCAGGGAGCACCATACTGCCCACATAGAAGAAATTCTCCCCTAAGTACAGGTTTGTATATGAATAAATAACATTGTAAGAAAACAGTGGTTCTCTTTAGAAGGGATGGCTGGGGAAACGTTTTCATCATTTACTCTTTTTTTAAAAAAATATATTTTTAGTTGTAGATGGACACAATATCTCTATTTATTTATTTTTATGTGGTGCTGAGGATCAAACCCAGTGCCTCACACATGCGAGGCAAGCGCTCTGTCACTGAACTACAACCCCAGCCCCATCATTTACTCTTTTGAACCCTGTGCATTTTGGGGGCCTTCTTTAATATTATACACAGATATTACCTATTCAAAAAAAAAGCCTCCAGCATGAAAACACTGAAAAATTTTCTCAATTTTCTCAAATAGCTGATAGATACAAAGCAAGGGTGCCTGATCTCACCACTTCTATACAACATACTACTAGGAAGGACTAGCAAGAATAACAGGACAAGAAAAAAAAATGCATGCAAATCAGAAAAGTAGTAAAATTATACATGTTTGCAGATGGCATGATCCTGTATGAGGAAACCCCTAAAAGACTCACAAGAAAATTATTAGAATAAGTGATTTTGGTTAAATAACAGAATATAAAACCAATGTATGAAAATCAGTTTCATTTCTTTATACCAATAATGATTTATCCAAAAAAGAAATAAAAACAATTTCATTTAAAATAATATCAAAATGAATAAAATACTTAGGGATAACTTTAAACAAAAAGAATTGAAGATCTGTACACAAAAAATTATGAGACACTAATGAAAGAAATAGAAGATGTAAATAAATTGAAAGATATTCCATGTTTGTGGAATACAAGAATACTGTTAAAATGTGCATTCTACCCAAAGAAATATGCTCATTCCCACAATCTCTATCAAAATTCCAATGGCATTATTCACAAAATGGAAAAAATACTTCTAAAATTTGAATGGAAACACAAAAATTCCAGTAGACAAAACTAGTGGAAACCATCACACTACCCAATTTCAAATTATATTTCAAAGTTGTCAAATGGCAATAATATTGACATAAAAACAGAGAGGCTATAGAAACAGAAATAAAAAGCCCAGAAATACACCCAAGAATATAATCAACTGATTTTTAACAAACTCACCAAGACACAATAGGGAAAAAGACAGTCTCTTCAATAAACTGTCTTAGTAAAACTAGAAATCCATAAGCAAAGAACAAAACATGATGCTCACTGACACCAAGCCCAAAAGTCAACTAAAAATGGATTAAAGGCCTAAATGTACAACCTGGAACCACAAAGTTCCTAAAAGGAAATCAGGAAAGTTTCCCGGCAATGATTTTCTGAATATGCACTGAAATCAGAGGCAACAAAAGCAAAAATAAATTAGTAGAACTTTGTCAAACCAAAAACCTCCTGCATGGCAAAGGAATAATTAGCATAATGAAAGGCAGTGCATGCGTTTGGGAAAAATATGTGCAAACCATAAATCTTATCTGATAAAGGGCTAATATCTGAAAAATAAAAACGTGCACAACCCAAAAGCAAAAACAAAATTAAAAATAGGCAAAGGATGGGGGGTTCATGAACTGAAATCAATTTCTATGCATGTATGAGTACATCGGGATGAACTACACTACTATGTATTAGAACTTACTCTAATTAACAAAAAGGGCAAAGGACCTGAATAGATTTTTCCGAAGACTAAGAAGAGCCAAAAGTGCTCCACATCACCAATCAGGAAAATGCAAATTAAAATCACAATGACATGTCATTTCATACTTATTAGAATAGCTTTTAACAAAAAGATGAAGAACGTGAATAACAAGATGTAGAGAAAAGGGAATCCTTATATGCTGCTGTTGGGAAATTCTAGTGGGAAACTACAGCAAAGAGGTCTCTCAAAAAATAAAAATACAACTACTGTAAGACGCAGTAACCTCTTCTTTGGATATATACCCCCTCTACATCAAAATGAAATTACTACCTCACAGAAATATCTGCATTCCTAAGTTCAGGGCAGTATTATTCAAAATAGTCAAGACATGAGAAGAACCTATGTGTCCAAGGACAGATGAATATATAAATTATAATATGCACATCAACACTTACACATGTATATAAATACATATATGTACATATGAATACATAAAATGGATTACCGTTTAGCCTTTAAATAGAAGATTCTACCATTTGCAACAAACATGAACCCAGAGGACATCACGCTAAGTGAAATGAGCTAGACATAGAAAAGTACTCTATGATCTCACTTATATGCAGAATTTTTTTAAAAAACAAGTTGAATAAACAAAGAGACAGTGGAATGGTAGTTATCAGGGACAGAGAGGGGTACTGGAAATGGGGAGAAATAAGTCAGAAAGTACAAATTCAGTTAGGTAGAATGCATAAGTCTAGAGAGCTTATGTCCAGCACAAGAACCACAGTTAAGAATATAGTACTGTATACTGGAAATCTGGTGAGAGTAGATTTTAGGTGGTCAAACATGCATGCATACACACATGCACACACGCATGCTCACGTGGCAACTATGGAAAGTGATGGATAGGGACATTTCTTTGTAGTAATCATGTCACTGTATCAAAACGTCACACTGCACACTTCAAATCTATATCATGAGAAACAGAGGATGGAGATGCAGTGCTCGATGGCAGAGCACTTGCCTTGCATAAACAAGGTTCCTGAGTTCAATCCCTAGCACAGCAAATAAATTAAAAATATAAATAAAAATTTTAGAAAAGGAAAAAAACTCCTACCATATCTATCTAACAATAGTTACAAATGCACATATCCTTTGGTAAAGAATTAGATTTCTGCATGCCTGTCAACATTATAAATGTACCACATTACATCATTTGAATGTATAACTTGTCCAAAAGTCAAGTTTTAAAATTTGAGGAACTGATAATTGACATTACAGGAATAACTGGCCTGGAACAAGCAGCCACCTGTGCAGGTTATCGTCCTGCTTCCCTCTCTCCAAAAGTCACTGAGTACCTTGCTCCACTCCACCTATCTGTCCCACTCTTGCTTGTTAAGCCCAAATGCAATCTGATGCCCACACCTCCAAACACCTCTTGCCCGGTGATATCCACTCTGTGGCTGGCAGATGGAAGAGGAAATGCTATGCTCCCAGAAGTTTTCTTTAGGCATGAGGTTTTTCCTCTATGCTAACAGGGTTTCCAGATTGCAGCAGGTGAACAGGAAAAAATTCTGCTTTCACTGCACATGAAATGTGAGTGCAATATATACTTACATAATGATTTGTGCTTTGTCTTCTTAAAAACACACAAGAGTTATATGAGATGGTCATCATTACCCTAGATACATGTATGATTGCGTCAATGATGTGACTGTACTTTGTGTACAACCACAGACGTGAAAAATTCTGCTCCATTTATGTACAATGAATCGAAGAACTTTCTACTTTCATGTGTAACTGATTAGAACTAACAAAAAATAAATAAACAAGAGCATTGAACTTTTTAAAAAGTCACAAATATTGCTGCAATATTCCAGGAGTATTACAAGTTAATTGGAATTTATAGACTGATTCCAGTGAAGTCTAACATAATGTCTAAAATTACATGTGCAATGTATAATATATAATACATCATGTCTAAAAGCACTATGCAATACATACCATACAATACTACATGTCTAAATTTACATGTGTAACATATAATATATAATATTACATTCTGACAGCTTTGAGTTGACAACTATAGAGTTGAAATCCACTTTTAGTCAATAATGCTTTTCAAAACTTAATTTTTAAATCATCCAGCCTGGCTCTAATATACTGTACTTTTCAATAAAGTAAACTGTCAGACATGACTTTTTAATACACAGGGAAAAGGTTATACACACTTCCATTACAACTTTTCTACTATTTCCGAAATGAACAAAAAGATCTGGAAACATCAGATCTTGGGTCAGAGCATGATTCTGGGACAGCAGCTACTAGGAAGCAGAGACTCAGCACTCCCAACCCAGCAACAGAACTGGGGGTGCTGTGCAAAATGCCTCTCATCAATCAGCGTTACTACCCTATGAGAAGGCTAAACTCTACAGAAGCTGAACTTGGCTAAAAGCATGGAGAGCAGCTGGAACACTGCCCAAGGCCCCATCTCACTTCTGTAAGAGTATTAAGACATTGTTAGCACTCTAGTCAAACAGGCAACACATGCTGGGCATGGTGGCACAAGCCTGTCATCCTAGGGACTCAGGAGACTGAGACAGAAGGATCACAAGTTCCAGGTCAGTTACAGCAATTTAGTGAGGCCCTGAACAACCCTGTCTCAAAACAAAAAATTAAAAGGGTTTGGGGATGGGGCTCAGTGGTAAAGCATGCCTAGGTTCAAGCATGCCCAGTTCCAAAAAAATGTAAAATTAATTTGGAAAAAAAAAAACAGTCTGCATGTTAGCTGAACTGTCTAAAATGCAACAAATCTTGGATTTAATACAAAATAGCATATACTCTTTCAATTATTTTTTCCAGTTTAGGCATACCTAAAAACCATAAAACTTGGGCTGGGGTTATGGCGCAGTGGTCGAGTGCTTGCCTAGCATGCGTGAGGCACTGGGTTCGGTCCTCAACACCACATAAAAATAAAATAAAGATATTCTGTCCACCTACAACTAAAAAAATATTTTTTTAAAAAAACCATAAAACTCATTTTAAGCTCATGTGTGCATATATACATACATGTTTTCTCAGGATAGCAAAGTGTGGTCATGCTGAATTTCAAAAAAGGATTCTATTTAGTTAACAATGGAAAGCACAAGCGTTCTTCAAATAACATGCATTAATTTCATCCCTAAGGAAAATACCTCTCCTTTCACAAAGGTTTTGAGATACAAATGAGCCTAAGGAAGAGTCAGAAAAATACAGCATAATTAATCCATTCAACTGTAACACTGTCTTTATTAATATTTTCCACATCGAACATATTAAACAAAAATCATGTTCTTTCATATTCAGTGAAACTAAAGACAGATTCAGTACATAAAATTAAAGATGGACTGTTCTACCATATGAATAAGAAAAAAGCAAGTGTTATTTTTCAACTGATTTTCTGTTACTCTGTCGTTAAGAGGATACAAAAATGAAATATAATACCATTTCTCACCAGTGTTGTTCTACAGAATGAAGCCACATGGAAAACTTTGTAAGATTTTTTTCTTTTGTTTTTAAAAGGTTCTATAATCTCATAATTTGGACAACAGTATGTACTATCAAGAAACCTTTCATATTACATAAAATGCAGCACTTCCAAAACTTAAGGTGATTACGGATGTAACCCTTTCCCAGACAGGTTTTAATGTCCTTGGAAACTGAAATTCTTCAGTGTCCTCTGGCTGGTGCTAATTTGGATCAAGTCCTCCTGGACACAGGAACTACTTCTTCACAACCCCAAGCTTCAATAAACTTCAAAATCAAATTCTTTGTTCCACAGTATTTGAAAACCATTTATACATAAGCACTAAAAACCTTTCCTTGCAGGAGACTCAAAAACCACTACTACTAAAGAAATGTGAAGATCAGATGGTAAATGATCATGAATTTAAAAGATAATTCCTTTCACCTCTCAAACGGACCACAGGTGCAGCCTCCTAGATGATCTACCTGCTACATCTCTTAAACCTGTCCATTCACATCACTGCAGACATATGTTCTTCAAGTGAGACTGTGTCCTTCTGCTTCAGGAACTCAAGGACCACCCCCATTCCACTCTGGTGAGCAGGCTCCTTCACCTTCCTGCCCTGCATGATATCCAGAAGCACTGTCCTCACTGACACCTCTGCTCTCATTGCATCCAACTGCCTGCTTAGCTCACTCTACAGACACAGTGGTCTTCACAGTATTACTCAAAAATGCTGGGCACACTTTCTCCCAGGACTTGTGGCCTGACTTTGTTGTTGTCTGTGATTCTCTACCCTCAAGTCATCAATGGGTTCACAAACTCACCTCCTTAGAGTCTGTGCTTACATATCACTTTCAGTTCATCTGACCCCATGACACCATTGTCTACACTTTCAATTTGTTTAACCACTTACTTTTTCCTTAGTACTTACCATTAACATTACAATTAACTGGTTTAATGTTATTAAGGATGTTCTTTTCATTAGTCCTTTTCCCTAACACTAAAATATAAGCTCCATAATCACAGGATTTTATCTACTTTGTTCAATGACATAACTTTCAATATCTGTTTTGTAGTATGCATTCAATAAATACTACTGAATGATAAAATGTAATGGAACAAAAATAATTATTACCTTATTTTTCAATCAGCTGAAAATAAACAATTACCTTTATTATGATTTAGATACGAGGTGTCTCCCACAAAATTTCATGTGTGAGACAATGCAAAAACATGCAAAAACATTTAGAAGTGAAATGATAAGGTTATGAGAGCCTCTCGGTTAGCCCAATCAGTGAATTAATGCCTTCAGGGGAATTAACTGAGTGGTAACTGAAGGCAGTAGAGGTATAGCTGGAGGAGGTGGGCATTGGTGGCATGTCTTTGGAGGTATATATTTTGTATCTGGTAACTGGATCTCTCTCTACTTCCTGATCATCATGTGAGCCATGGCCCTCTGCCACATTCTTCCACCATGATATTTCTGCCTCACCTCCTGCTCCGAAGAATGGAGCCAACTGTACAAACTGAGACCTCTGAAACTATGAGTCCCCAAATCAACTTTTCCTCCACTAAAATTGTTCTTGTCCTGTCTTTGGTCACAGCAGAAGAAAAACTAACTAAAACGACTCAAAAATAAACAATCTTAAAGTAAACTTCCCTGGAGATAAGCAAAAATACAACTCATACTGAATTTAGTATTACTAGTAAAATGTTTGGTTGTCTTAAAGAGTTCAGCTAGGGAAAATCTTAAGATGTCTACACTGATCAAGAAAAAGTTTATGAATCAATGGTTTATGATGAGCACCTGTGAATACAAATGTACAACTGAAGTAACATCAGTAATAGTTTTTCCATTTCTAGAATGTACACATCAAGTTCTACCTTAACCTAAACACAGCATCCAGGCTTACAGGACCTCAGAAGGCTTATGCTGTTACCTAGTAGATTGATGTCAAGTGCTCTGACTCTACAACCAGCACAGATACAGTGTTCCTAGACATTTCTATAAGTAAGTTTATTCTAGATGGATCCACGAAACCAAGAAAACCAAAAGAAGCAAGGTCTTAGACAATGGCACTTAGAAAGGACAGTATGATTTACCCTCATAAATCATACATGTTTCCAAAGTAATTGTATGCACTAATTTTGTACATGTATTCCAAAGAAAGTAACTCAGTATTACCTCTACTATCATCCATTTCACCATCCCTTGAATGCTCTGATTGGATGTCTGGAGGGGTCTGAAGAACAGCCACACTATTCTGATTTATAATCTTCAATTTCAATTTTGGTTTTGACCGTTTTCTTCTTGGAACTGTAACTGTGAGGCTCTGCAACTGAGTCATCCCTGATTCAGTCAAACACACACCATCCTGGGTGTAGGTCTTAGGTGGATCTGAAATCACAGAATCGCGAGAACACAAATTTAAACTTTCATTTTAAATTTGACTGATAAATTATTCTAAAATATGCATTAAAGGAATGCAATGATAGTTTCATACAGCAAGTTTCTATGAAATGCATAAACAAACAACTTAACAAAGCCCAATCAAAACTGGGAACTGGCCAAACTTTCCTAGTTGACAGGCAGAAAGGCTGCCTCGAAGTTTGCTTTTAACCTGGCATCCCTGTGTGAACGTGTCACATGGGACTGAGAAGGAATGCACTAAGGCTGCAAGCAGTGTTCCAGCTGCTAGATCATCAGCCTGTTCTTAGAAAAGACCAAGGAAAGGAGGCAGTTCATGTCAGGCATCAAGAACACTCTAGAAATCCATTGGGAAAAACCAAAACATTGATATGCTCACTTTCAGGGTGAGGGAGTTAATGTGTACAAATCCTGCAGGTTCCACTTTTAAAGGCACAAAACCGCTGTTCATTAGAATAATTCCTATTCCACTCAAATATCTTTTATCAGAGTACATAAAACACAATAACTGTTTAATAATAACATATGAATTGTCCTTCTAGGTTACTGTGGAAAAACAAGAACAGTGCTACACTGAATTAATTCATATGGAATCTGTTTGCTAACTAGGCCTTTTTTTCTGTTTAATAATAACTAAGCACTGTAATATACCAATGAAGCCAAAGCAAGCAAAGCATTAATGGTTATTCTAAGAATTGTTGTTTTCATTGCCAATTTGCTGAAATTTATTTGAATACTACCCCAGTAAAACTAGGTAAGATGAACATTTTATATGTCAATTACAGAAATTAACACCATCAGGAAATTCACACGGAACACTAGTATGATTAAGATAGGTTTGATATCGTATGCGGCAAGCCAGTTATATAAAAGTAAAGCACATATGTGCTTTTTCTAAAGAACAAATAAAGCATTTCAAATTTTACCTAGCTCTTTTACTTTTGTGACAATTTGTGCTACCAGTGAAGATTCGCAGCAGTCTGAGGAAGGCACTGAAATGAAAAAGAATTCAGGTAATTTTTTTTTCAGGAAAAAATGTATTTGAAGACATGTGATTAAAAATTCAGCTTCTGTACTGATGTTACTGAAATAAAGGCTTGAATACTACAGAGTGCTGAAAGCACTTTAAAAGAACAGGAGCCGAACACACGAAGGAGAAACGGTGAAGGAGACAGTGTGGGTCTGGGAAAACTGGCAGAGAAAGGAGCAGTGCACAGGACTGCTTCACGCTGCTGGCTGTGCCTAGAGACCATGTTCCCTGAAGGCAAAGCTGTATCCTACGTGTAAGATGTACACTTCGTTTCCTCCCTTTACATACATTGTTTTAGTACATCGAGTTGAGACAATGAGAATTTATAACACAAAATAACATATTTTCCACAAAATACTTGTCCAAGTAATAGGTTCACAATTCATTATGGACAGCTAGGTGTAAATGAGCTGTAGGACAGCATGGACTCTTACTTTAAATTGTTCTCTTACCATTTGACGCAGGCATGTAGGGTCTGCACATGCTACAATCAAAACCAATGTCTGCTACATTTTCCACTTCCTCCTCAGTATTTAAGTTTTGACAAACTGCGTGCATCCATCTAAAAAAAACATATTAGTACATTTAAAAGGAATTGAACATTAAGAGCTGTTTCCCTTTAAAAACTACAACAGGAGTTGATTGTCTTCAAACTTAAAAGCCCTAAGCCTCACATGCTCCTACTATCTAACCCATCTAACTATTCACACATAAGAAATTTCATGGTGCAGAGAAGGCAAGAGACCATGTACTAGGGAGAAAGCAGGTGTGTATTACCTAACGAGGGTATGATAATGGCTTATGATCATATACTGGATAATTGAAGACAGCAACGAAGCTAGTCAGGGCAAGTACAAGGCAATCCAAAAGAATACAATGATATAGTACATGTGTGCTTTGTGTGATACATCTGATTTGAAGCAGAGAAAACTCACATAAAGTCATGTGCAACAGTAATTGGGAAATAAGGCAAAGGAGTCATCTGGACTTGTGACACAGTCTGCAGGCAGAGTTCTACTAATGATATAACACTGTTAATGATGTTACCTGTACAATGCTTAACTGCAAACTGGGCACAATATACCAAAGAAAACACTCTTGATTTTGAAGCTACACACACATACAACTTATGAAGGGAAAGAATGTATATCTAATATCTACATACCTATTACACAGAGCATTAAGTAAAAATAGTTTTAAAAAACAGTACTGTGAGACCATTTATAGAATCTAGTAAGACATTCAGAGACCTTCCATAAGTAAATGCATATAGGCAGGCAATAATTCTGCATCTAATTTTACAGGATTCATAAATCTTCAAAAAGGTCTCCATTAAAAATCTTCAGAATTGAAGATTTAAACCAGGAAATCACTTCTGTAAGTTTCTAGCTGATTAAAAATTTGGAAAGCAAATGTTTGTCCCTTAAATAAACGATCAAGGAAAGTTATTTTCTCAGTTCCTTTGATTACACTGAAGAAGAGCACAGTACCTATCACACTGTCTGCACTGCAGAATAAGGTCTTCTTCTCTGTAGTTTCGATAGCAGACCGGGCAGGAAGACAAGCTGGCACAAGGGGCGCACTGTGTGTAATTGTTCTGCCATTCACACCTCAGACCCGCAGATGTAGCTCCACAGTGTCTGCACCAGACACACCTGAAATCCAAATCCCCGCCAAAGGTTCCATTTTATTTATGTATTTAGTCACTATCACTTAGGAAGCTACACACGAACAAAAGAAGGGGAAATCATTTAATTCACATGTGAAAAATTTTTGATAATATCTAGGATAGCAAATGTGTGGTAGGTAATGAACATACATGGCTAAGTTTTTCAACTAAATTCATGCAAGAAAGTTCTGCGCCTGAAAGAGTGATAGGGGAGGGGCTGTGGCTGTGGCTCAGTGGTAGAGCACTTGCCTAGCATGTGTGAGGCACTGGGTTCGATCCTCAACACCACATATAAGAAAATAAAGGTCAACTGACAACAATTAAAAAAAAAAAAAAAGAGTGACAAGGGAACACAAATGCTAGAGTACCATTTGCATTTCCAGCCTCCTTTGGGAACTGTCTGCAAAGGTGGGTCCAGGCAGTAGGTATGGTAACTTATGTCACAGTCGTCACAAAGCAGGAGCCTCCCTGGGTCAGTCGCCTTCCCACAGGCCTCACACACAGTACACTCGAGACATCTCCAGCCTTTGCTGAGAACCACTTTAGTAATCTGCAAAAGAAGCCACCATGCTATGATTTATACATTAACTCACACCCTGTTTTGCATAACTGTATACTATGTAAATTAATACAGTGCCTATGTACCCAGAAGCAGAAGAGAGACAAGCAGCCAGCTAATGTTGGGGGCCCAATACCGGGCAGGGCACACTCCTACACTTCTAGGAGCCCACCTGTCTGGCAGGATCATTGAAAGCAGCGCATAGTCTGATGACATTCTACATCCATACAACTATCTTGTGCTGTAGAGATTTAATTTCACTATTTTTATAGACATGGTGACTGGATTTTGAAGAAATCAAATAAGCTGCCCCATTGCTGTTGAAGCAGGATTTGAAACTATATCCACAAAGTCTCCATCTATGTTATTTTCATTCACCCCAGTCTTCTACAACTTGTGTACATGGCACAGGGATGTATCTATTAAAATCAATAGAAAAACTAAGAGAAAAATCAAAATAAGTCAAGGTAAAACACAAGTTCTCAGGGACACTGTATGGTCTTGGAGGAGTTTTAAGCCATGAAGCTAGGACTTATTTTTTATTTATTTTTTTATTTTTTAGTTGTAGGTGGATAGAATATCTTTATTTTATTTTTTTATGTGGTGCTGAGGATCGAACCCAGTGCCTCACGCGTGCTAGGCGAGCACGCTACCACTGCGCCATAACCCCAGCCCCGACTTCTTTTTTTATTAATACTTTTTTAGTTGTAGATGGACACAATATTTATTTTATGTATTTTTATGTGATGTTGAGGATCTAACCCAGTGCCTCCACATGCTACGCAAGTGCTCCACCACTGTGCCACCACCCTAGCCCCAAGCTAGGACTTTTAAAGTTCACCTTCACTCCAATCTTTATTCTCCTGTATCAAGGGTCTGAGTCAGAAGAAATTTTGAAAATCTCTATATTCCTGATAAACTCTTGAAGAAGCCATATCATGCATTATCATCAATTTGGTACCAACTCTTAAAGCACTCAAAAGACTCAAGTACCTTCATCACAATATAACAGCAAGCAACAACGGGCAAACATTTCAGAGTGTGAGGAGTAAGAATACCTGAAAGCTCCCAAAAAGGAAAAAAGAGCTAAATTCAAAGGAACAATGATCAGAATGGCATCAAGCTTTCCAACACCCCAGATACTAAAGGAGAGCAGCAGCTTCCAAATTCTACAGGAAAATGTTTCGAAACACAATTCTTCACCTACCTAAACAAGTGACTTAGTAAGAAGGTAGAATGCCACTTAGACACATGAGAACTCAAACTTCAGCTCCTGCACACTGCTGAGGAAGTTCCTTGGAGATACAGGGCACAAAATGAGGACACACAAAGAAAAGGCAGGCACAGGATTCAAAAGCAAGGAACCCACAGAACACGAGCCCAGTGAAGTTCAAGGATGAGACATAGCCACACCCAGGAGCTGCTAGCACAGAAAAGAGCAGAGGAGTAGATCCTAACAGGGAGCACTCTTCCAGGAAAAAAGGCGATGACCAAATAATCTGATGTGATGGTGCTTGTATGGCAGGTAAAAACAAATGACAAAATAAGAATAGTCATTGATGATTTTATTCTTCTTGCTATCAAAAATTCCATGAAAAACAAAAGTCCCCAAGCACACTACATAGTTCTACAGGGAACATTTACTGAGTCATAACCAACTTTATTAATTTAACTACATATTAACAGCTATATTGGGAGAATGTTGGGGGGTGGAGGCAGGTGGAGGCTGAGATAAATCAGAACTCATTTATTCAGAACAGGAAGTCAACAATCTCACACTGATAATGCAGTGGTACTGGCTTATTATTCAGAGTTACAGAATTACTTACAGGAACAGAGACCTGAAAGGAAGAGAAGTGGTTGCCTCAGGTGTGGGGTGAGAGGAGACAGGAGCTGGGTGTTCAGCATAAGGCTTTTATTTATTTTATTTACTTTTTAGTACTGGGGACTGAACTCAGGGATCCTTTATCATTAAGCTGCATTCCCCAGTCTCCTTTATTTTTTATTTTCCCACATTAATTGGTGCATTATAGCTGTATGTAATGATAGGATCTAAAGTTACATAGTCATACATGCACACAATATAACATAATTTGACCAATATCATTCCTGAGTATTTCCCTTCCCTCTTCTCCTCCCAGTCCCTTTCCTCTATTCTACTGATCCCTTCAATTTTCATAAAATTTCTCCACTTTTCTTTTTCCTCTAGCTTCCAAATATGAGAGAAAACATACAACGCTTGACCTTCTTTTTATTTTTTGAAACTGGGTCTTGCTGAATTGCTAAAGCTGGCCTTGAACTTGTGATCCTCCTGCCTCAGCCTCCTGGATCCGTGAGATTACCAGTGTGTACCACAGAGCAGTCAAGGTTTTCAATTTTTTTATTTTTAAGTATGTATGTGTATTACCTTGATTAGCCAGTTATTTTTTTTTAAATGAGCCTTAGATTACCAAGTTATAATTTATCATTTACCCAAACTGAAGAAAGAGACTCAGGCAGGAAAAGCAGGGTAGTAGTCTCCAAATATTCTCTGTAAATGGGCAGATAGGAAACAGTCAAGGTTTTCTGGGCCGTGTGTCTGTTACAACTACATAAGTCTGCCATGGCTGGGCAAAATCCACAGCAGACATATGTAAACAAAAGAGCATGACTATGCTATAATGAAAGTGTATGCGGCAAAGTGGGCAGTGGGCCAGATGTAGCCTGTGGGCCGCGGTGCACCAACCCCTGCTTAGAACACATGAAGTGAGAGGCGGATCTAAAATTGTACAATTTTTGAAACATGTATCTTCATTCCTACTCAGTTTTCTTATTTCACAGAAGCCTACTTCACGGTCCTTTATAGGAAAATTCTTTAATCATTCAGTTTATTTATGTGTCGTCGTCCCCCCACCCCCCACCCACCCCCCTGCTCTGGGGCCAGTGGGGGTGGGGATGGAACCCAGGATCAGCTGCATCTAGTGAAGTGCTGGACCCAAGCCACACCCAGTCCTGTGTTCCCTCTTCCCAGTGCACTCTGGTTTCCAGGCTGTGTCCACTGAAACTGCTGTGGCTGGTCAAGACCTTTGGGCTTCCCAAGCTAACCAACACAGGATGTGACTATGCCACCATACTTAACACATGAGCATGGCTGTGCCAGACTGCCTCTGACCCTAGATGATAGAGGTCTGCCATTAGTTCATTTTTGTTCTACTGAACTGGTTTAATCTTCACTTTTAAAAGCTCCATCTATGCCACCATGTCTGAAGTTGTGAGAAGTATGTTTCAGGATCTGCAATGTATAAGTGCTTCAACTGCGATGAACTGGGACCAGTCCTCTCTCCCACAGTAAGAAACCAGGTAATGGGCCAAAATGCATAAACAACAGCTTTCAGATACTGGACACCGTGGAGTACAAGATTGTGGTGTCTGAGAGGAAGGAAACGTGAGATGAATCCTGTGTACTATAGACTATAGTACTATGTCTATAGACTTCTTCCACAACACTGCCCAGGAAGGGACAACCTTGGTACAAAAGTCTCACTGAGTTCAGAAGACGTAAGTTCAGAAAGGCTGAGGCAGAATTTGCAGGACAGAGCACTGGAAAGGAAGAAGCAATAGAGTTAAGAGCTCCAGAAATCTACACAGGACTCTCCTGAAGGACCTAACTGACCACTGAGCTATACATGTACAAGGCAGAGCAAGGATCCACAGCCAGGGGAAGAACCACCACTGGAGAGTTCACACAGGACTGGAAGACACATGACATGCAATCAGTCAGAAGGCCCTGGTGAGGACAGGTGGGATCCAGGCGACACCCAGAAAAGGCCATGCAAGACTAAACCACTGCTAGAAGGGCAGTTACCAAGGGCTGTCTGGAGGGCAGAACAGTTTTCACAATATTACTGAGATGTAATTTGTCCCTTGACCCTTCACGCATGCACAACTCTACAGCAGAGCTTTCCGAGGCTACATGATGAGTAACAACACCATTAATGTTGTGCAAGTTATATTTTTATAGTCTTGTGTTATAAAATGTTCCCAGTTTCAATTCCTAAAATGCAAGTATTCAACAGTCACAATCCTCATAAATAAAAACTTACTCAAGTAACTTTGAAGACCATTAAAGGTTCTAAACCAAAAATTTTGAGAATATTCACCGCACAATGGAGGCTCGAGACCCACCCTAGAAAGATTACAAGTTTATGCACAAATAACTGCCTGCCACAACAAAAACTAAGCTGAAACAATTCACATGTCTCTACTATAGTTCCAGATATCCTATATTTCCCAATCACAGAGATTGTAGTATGCTGTGCTACTCAGAATGATGTCAGGGGTACAAAGAAGCCACAGGTACTAGGAAAACAGACTTAAATCCTAGCTCTGCTAGTAATCAGTGTTTGACAATGTACTGAATGTCAGGTCTTAACTTATGTAAGCTTTACTTCACCAATAAAAAGGGAATTGTTGGAAGGGTTAAAAGAAATTCACAGAAGCTCTAAGTATGAGTCTTAATCTGAACTTCTTCTAAAATTGCTACCAATCATAAGCAGGGAAGGCTAAAAGGTATCAGGCCCAGGGAACTTACATTTCTATTTTGAATGGGATCAATTTAGAAATTCGAATATAAAAGATACAAAGAAGAAACGTTTTCTTCTAGGCACATATAATTCTACTTTTAAAACTGGCTTTATATAATGTGTATTGTATTTCTTTTTTTGGTCAATATTCTATAATTTTTTAAAAGACTATAGGTATTAAATGTACTGCTATTGTACTTTGAACAGATTAATGGCAATTTTTCATTTTGACCCCTTAATTCACAAAAACCTATATTACCCTAGTAAAGAAACGCTAGTGTATGTATCATCAAAGAATTCCCAGGGAGTACATGTTGACTTGTTCCCAAAACTG
This sequence comes from Xerus rutilus, assembly GCA_028644305.1. Taxonomy (NCBI): domain Eukaryota; kingdom Metazoa; phylum Chordata; class Mammalia; order Rodentia; family Sciuridae; genus Xerus; species Xerus rutilus. Next base: position 4,801,265 of record CM053407.1, on the reverse strand, counting down.
ACAACTTGAGTAAACAATGATGTAATGTAGTGGTGGGCGAAGGACAGGAGAAGAGGGGACAAAGCCCACCTGTAAATTCAGGATGACTCAGCTGAAGTTTCTGCTCATACCAGGCAGACATGGCTGTGGAGTACACAGCAGGATGCCTATTCTATACTGGTACCTCCGAACTTAATTTTAGTGACCATTCGTTACTTTATTCCAATGTGTAACTTTTATTAATATTGAGTTCTCCGGGGAAAGAAAAAAAAACACCTCACTCCAACAATGTAAAAATGCATTTCCATATCTAAATGTATTTTTAAAACCAAGCACATGATTACTACATAAAAGGTTCCACAGTAAGTCTCTAGCCTGAAATAACTGAAACTGAGTACTGCAGGCTCTTAATTATTATGGAAATACATTAAATATGACATTTTCTTTGTTTCTTTCAGCTTTAAGTAAAAAACATGTATGAGTGAAGGCTGAGGAAATTGAATGTGGGAAGACCAGAATGGACAAATGAATTCTGACTAAATACTTTAGCTGTGCTCAACTTTTGTAATCAACAAAGTAATGCCTTAGCAAGTAACAGTATAACTTTTCAAATGAAATGCATATATTTTTATGTTTTATTTTTTCAAGATAATGGCAGGATAATTCATACAATTTAAGAGTACAGGTTAATAGAGGAGTTAAGTTCATGAAGAAACAACACTTAAAAGTATTATTTAATGAAATTAAATACTGTCACAAACATAAAAAATACTTGATTAATTTTAAGGACTGAGAAACAAGACTCGACAGGTTTCTGTTGGCTCATCTAAACTTGGCACTCACCTTAATACTGACACAGTATGGATGGTAACACTGACCACACTGAGAACAGGCAAGCAGGCGTCCTTCGGCTCCTTGGCCAAAACTGCCACAAACCACACACATATCCTGAAATCAAGAAGATACGTATCTACTTGAGAGAAGTGATTAAGGATATACCAATTTTATTTTTATTTTAAAAATACTTTAATATCTTGTATACGGAATGAAGTAAAAATGGACAAGGAAGGTTCAAAAGTGGAAGATGAAGTTCAAACCTGATGCAAAGTGAACTTGTCACTGCTGGAAAACAACACGACTGTATTGTGCATGGCATTTTCTTCTTCATCCTTATTTGATGAAATATCTGCAGTAGACACCTACAAAGAGCAAAATACAACAAACATGAAGTTATATTTCTCACTGTATTATACTTCACTGGAAAGATTCAAAAAATTCATATCTAAGAAATAATTTTTGTCAAGGTCTATACTAACAATTCCAAATTATAGTATTAATGCCAAGATACTACCACAAAAGTATTCATCAAGTCACATTTTTAATCCTCTAATACTCTCTTTAGAGTTGAGTCCTATAGATGAGGAAGAAATCATAAACCTAGCTTTTGTAATAACTTAATTACCCAGAAATTCTAATCAACAACTATAAAACTGCATTATATGTGTATGCATATGTATCAATTTTAGTGACACTTAAGAACTGCAATGTAGTTAGTCCAAATTGAGATGTGCTGTAAGCGTAAAATATCTGACAGCTTTCCAAGACCTAGTACCAAACTATAAGAAATGTAAAAATAGTTCATCATTCAACATACATGTTGAAATGGTAATATGGTAATAATCAAATGATTTGCACTAACATTAATTCTGCTCGTCATAGCTATTTTAATGTGGCTACTGGGAAGTTTTTAATTGCATGAGGGTCCCATTATATTTCTATTGTATAGAACTGCTTTAAAATATTATTTTCAGTATCATCAAAATTTCACTGTTAGCCAAAGGATTATCAACCATGAATGTTCATTTCTGTACTTGATTATATTTCATCAAATTGACCAGGGATCTACTGGCTTGTTAATAACTTTCAGAGGGCTGAACATGAAGAAGCTCTGAATTAGATGTTGTAATAGAGAACAAGGAGGCCAAGGTTAAAATCATAAAGCATCATCTTCTTTCCTTAAAAAGGTTATAATCTAGCCTAGGAAGAGCAGAAACACAACAGGTTACAGTCAAGGTCAAAGCATAAATAGAATTATTTTCTTGAGGAATGACTAAAAGAAGATTAAATAAAAAGAATACATTACTGTAACATTTAAAATATAAAAATTCTTAAAAGGAATTTCAATGGCAGAGTCAAAATTAAAGGCGATTTGAGGTCATAAACACCCTCAATGGCTATGAGGGAAAACACTAAGCAACCTCAGTATTCACCACTGGAGAATGAGTGAGAGTACGGCAAAATTATAAAACAGGCAGGTAGAAATTTGTTTGCTCTTTCATAAAAAAAAAAAAAAAAAAAAATCAGTAAGATATATTGCTGAGTGGAAACACAAGCTGTAAAGTAGTACATGAGGTCCAGTACCATAGTATTGAAATTATGAAAGTCATTATACGTAGCCTACTGTCCTGTGTAAGAGGCTGAATCATGAGAAACTGCTAATTTTCCAAGTAAAAAAGGGTCAACTATTGACAAATTCATAAGAATTAGCTCTAAATGTGCATGCACAAAAAACTAATGGGGGAAAAAACTAAGGTCATGGGAGTATACTTCAATTTACCTATAATGCTTCAATATTTTAATGAAGAAAATACATTCTTATACTATACGAGACCTCAAGCTTCCCTTTCAAATACTTAAGGAAACATTCAAGATAATTTGCAAAAGTAGAATCATCATTCTATCAGTAGTGTTTATTAAGTGCCTATTAAGACTAAAGTACCAATAAATAACCACAGGACTAATAACACATTAAAATTATTAGAATAATCAAGGAAATGGATAAAATATAGATAACAAATGTATGTTGAAATCAAAGTATCCATTACTATCTCCCAACCCCCAACACAGAAAACTTAGGTTTTGTATGCTGAGTAGCACAAATTATAAAAATGTTATTAAATTTTTAAAGGAAATTTAACCAGTGAAAATTTTTGTTGAAAATAATAAGGATGGACTATGATATTCCCAGTATAAGTTGGAAATGAAGTCTACAACTAGTTCAAGGTGGAGGGAAACATTTACTTATTTTTTCAAATATTTTTTTAGTTGTAGATGGACACAGCATCCCTATTCATTTATTTTTATGTGGTGCTGAGGATGGAACCCAGTGCCTCACACATAAGAGGCAAGTGCTCTACCACTGAGCCCCAGGCCCAGCCTGAGGGGAAACATATAAATAATTAAGTGCTAAGGGGAAAAAATGAAGGTGTTTTACCTGTGGGGTTGTTTTGTTGTTGGTTTGGGGTTTTCTGCAGTACTGAGGATGGCACCCAGGGGTGTGCTACCACTGAGCTACAACCCCAGTCCTTTTTATTTTTGAGATGGGGGCTTGCTAAGTTGCCCAGGCTGGCCTCGAACTTGGGATCTTACCACTTCAGCCTGCACCACTGCACCTGGCTTCAAGATCTCTCTCAACTATAATTGTACATACAAGAGAGAATATAGTATTGCCTAGCCTGATAACCTATTGTTTTCATTTTATCATTTACTCGATAGCCCTTAGACTGCAAGAAAATTAAAAGCTACCTCAAAGGTGAAGAAGCTCACCTTTGAGAAAATACGTGTAATTGTTGTCTATATAAGTAATAATCTGATTTGTTGAAAAATGATAGAAATTCAATTTTCCTAAACCACACAAGCCTAAGAGAAGAAAAGGTCCTGATCTAAATCTTACAAATTAAGAATTCCCCAAAGAAGAGCAAATTAAACTCAGTGAGAGAAAACAAACCAATGATGATGAGACTAGAAATCAATGAAATAGCAACTTAAAGTAGAAATCAATGAAAGCAGCCGGGCACGGTGGCTCAAGCCTGTAATCCCAGCACTTAGGGAGGCTGAGACAGGAGAATTGTGATTCAAAGCCAGCCTCAGCAATGGTGAGGCGGCTAAGCAACTCAGTGAGACCCTGTCTCTACATAAAACACAAAATAGGGCTGGGGATGTGGCTCAGTGGTCGAGTGCCCCCGAGTTCAATCCCTGGTACCAAAAAAAAAAAAAAAAGAAAATGAAAGCAAAAGCTAGCTAGAACATCAATAAAATTGATAATTCTCTAGCAAGACTGATTAGGGCAAAAAAGATCCAAATTATCAGTATAAGCAATAAAAAAGGTGACATCACTCTAGTTTTTACAAATAACAAAGCACAAGAAAGAAATATTATGATCAACTCTATGTCTACAAATTTATCAACAGAATTGACACATATTTTGAAAGACAAAAATGTACACAAAAACCAGAAAACCCAAATTATACCTATCACAGAATCAATTTATACTTAAAAACCTATCAATTTATACTTAAAAACCATTCAACAAAAGAAAACTGGAGGTCAAGAAGGCTTCAATAATCAATTATATGAATATAAGAAAGATAAATTTCCAATACTATACTATCTTTTCTAGAAAACTGAAGAGAATATATTCTCCCATGCATTCTATGAAGTCACCATTATGCTGATACCAAAATCAAAGATTGCTTCAGCATATAAACATACCAAGCAACGTACTCACTATATTAAAGTGCTGTACACTTGAAATTTCCCTGAGAGAGGATCATAGGCATTCTCACCATCATCACCAACAACTATGTGAAGTGATGTGACCTGCTAATTTCCTTGCATGTAATAATCATTTCATAATGCATATGTATATCAACATGCTTTATACCTTAAATATGTAAGCTTTATCAATTAAACCTCAAAACAACTGGAAAAACAAAAATATAGACCATACGATCATCTCTACAGGTACAGAAAAACCATTTGACACAATGCAACACCCATTCCTGATGTTTTTTTAATTTAGTAAATTACAAACAGAAAAGTGTTTCATCCAACTGACTTAGGATGTCTATGAAAAAGGAAAAATGAGTTAATACAATACTTAATGATGAAAGACTAAATGCTTTCTTTCAAAGACCAAAAACTGGACAAGGATAATCACATTACTCCTATTCAATACTGTATTGGAGGTTGCAGGAAATGCAATAAAGCATGAATAGAAAATTTAAGAGTCTCCAGATTGTAAAGAAAGATATAAAACTTTATCTGCAGCAAACATGGTTGTATGTGTAGAAATTCTAATGAATTCACAAAAAAGCAACTATAGAGAATTTAAATAAGGTTACAGGACAGAAGATCAATATACAAAAATGAGCAGTATTCCTACATACTAGCAGTCAACAACCAGAATCTGAAATGAAAACTACATGACCATCTACAAAAGCATAAAAATGGAAGACTGAAGGACAGATCTGAGAAAACATGAGAGATGTGTATGCTAAAAACTATAGATCATGATTAGGAGAAATTAAAGAAGACTTAAAGAAATGGAGAGAAACAATATTCATGGTTTAAAGACCCAATGTGGTCAAAATGTCAACTTTCTCCAAACTGATCTATAGTCTGAATGTGATTCTATCGAGATGCTGGAGTCTTTGTACAAACTTGAAAGCTAATTCTAAAATTCATATAGAAATGGAAAGGGCCTAGTATAAAAAAAAAACTTGGAAAAAATAATAAATCAGAGGACAAACCATGTCTGATTTCAAGAATGATCCAGAAGTAATCAAGACAGTACAATACTGGCCTATGGACAGAAAAATCCATGAATCATACAGCATAAAGATTCCAAACTAGTGTCACACATTCACAATAAACTGATTTTCAAGAACAATACAGAGGAAATTCAGAGAAATTATGTTAAAACAACTGGATATTCAATATGCAAAAGAATGAACTTTGATCTACATTCAGACCACATATAAAAAATAAGTCAAGGGCTGAGGTTATGGCGCGGTGGTAATGCGCTCGCCTAGCACGCGTGAGGCACTGGGTTCGATCCTCAGCACCACATAAAAATGAAATAAAGATATTCTATCCACCTACAACTAAAAAAAAAAAGTTAAAAAAAAAAATGAGTCAAGCCAGGCGCAGTGGCACCCGCCTGTAATCCCAGCTGTTCAAAAGGCTGAGGCAGGAGGATCACTGTTCAAAGTGATCCTTTGATCACTGGCTGTTCAAAGCCAGCCTCAGCAAAAGAGAAGCACTAAGCAACTCAGTGAGACTCTGTATCTAAATAAAATAGAAAAAAGGGCTGGGATGTGACTCAGTGGTTAAGCATCCCTGGGTTCGATCCTCTAGTACCAAAAAAGTCAAATTGGATCACAGTTTTAATAATGCACCCAAAGCTATAAAACTTCAAGAAAATACTTCTGTGGTCTTAAGTTATACAAATATTTCTGTCCCCTAAAGCACAGACCTATAGCAAAAATAAATACATAAAATAACCTTCATCAAAATTACAACATCCATTTTTGGAAAAGCATGATTAATGAAATTAAAAGACATTACAGAATATTCAGAAAATATTTACAAATCATGCATATGATGAAAGACTTATATCCAGAATACATAAAGAACCCTCAAAATTCAGGAAGTTAAAAAAAAAATACTACCCAAATTTTAAATATGGGCTGAAGACCTAAAGAATTACCAAATAAGGGATAAATAAACATCTTTTAAAAACTGACATTATGATTCTCTAGGAAAAGTAAATGAGAGTCTATAAATTGGGATGGCGACATGTGAGAGGAGCCTGAAGGGGCTGGGGACACTGAATCCCACATTCCAATGAGCTGCAGAAGTTGTTGAGTTCCCACCCTTAATCATGACTGAGGCATCTCTTAGCATACCCTCTGTGGCACTGGATTTCCCACTTCCTGTGGAAGGAACTAATCTTGCTTTGCCTATGCAAACAATGAAGACCTTTCATGATTCAGTTACTCAGCATGAAAATGTTGACATTCCTCAGGACACAACTACCCACTATCTCCAGGCCTATAACTGGATTCAAGTTTACGCAGGCTCCTAGAGGTAAGGTACAGAGTGTGACCCACAAGGAGGTATGCTACACTCAGAAGGAACTTCTTGAGTTTTCAAATTCATACAAGCAGATGTCTGGGGAACATGTTGTGGGAATGAATTTTAAGGGTATGGGATAATGGTGAGAGGAACATAAAATTACATCAGGCTGAATTTGTTTATATGGGCCCATTATCAGAGATTCTAGATTAAATGTAATAGCTTGCAATGAAAAAAGGTACTACTGATTTGTTTGAACGGTTGGCTGAAGTATGGATCCAAAGATGGCCTACTGTAAATGAGCTATAAAAGCCTGACATCCCTTGGTTTACCATTGATGAAGGAAGTCAGAGGCTCAGATTGGAATCCTGGAGTGGATTTGTCATGTATGACCTTCTCTTCTATACTTGGAGGGTCCAGAAGATGTGCTCTTTACCAAAACTGTAACAAATTTGTGAGGGGAGCACTAGCATCCTTGAAGAGCTCTGTTGTTACTCTTCTTTGCATGCCAGATCTTACTGTGGGAGCTGAAGTCAATCAATTGGGGGACTTCAACGCCACGGGAATAACTGGATCCCACAGAGGAAGGGGCCAAGTGGCAGCCCTCAATCACGAAAGACAGGGTAGTCACAGTTACCATAATAGACAGCAAAGGGGAAGAAATGGACAATATGTTCCCACTCATGTAGATCTCTGGAGTTGGCTAATTAGTCACAGTGTTTCTAGAAGCCAAATAGATTGGAAACCCAATAAATTCTTACTTGACTTATATAAGCAGAAAAATTCCAGAGCAAATGTACAAAGGTCCGCCCTAGGTCATAACAGCAGAAAATCACAGCCCGCAAACACTTCACAGATGTGAGTCAACTTACAGATCTGGGACCCCTTGAATGAAGGAGAAACCAGGTCCCCTTGAAGAACAACACACTGGTACAGTACCAAAAATCTTTACTCTTAATCTTTCTCCCTCCGTTCCCAAAAGGATCTAAGGCCTTTTACCAGGGTAACCATGCAGTGGGGAAAATGCAACAATCAGACTTTTTGGGGACTACTAGACTCAGGCTCTGAATTGACAATGATTCCGGGAGACCCAAAACATTATTGTGGCTCTCCAGTAAAGTAGAGGTTTATGGAAATCAGGTGATCAATGGAGTTTTGGCCAAGGTCTGACTCACAGTAGGTCCAGTGGGCTCCGGAGCTCATCCTGTGGTTATTTCCCTAGTCCCAGAATGTATAATCAGGATATATATACTTAGCAATTGGCAGAACTCCCACACTGGTTCTCTAACCTGTGGAATGATGACTATTATGGTACGAAAGGCTAAATGGAAGCCTCTGGAGTTGCCCATACCTGGGAAAATAGTGAATCAAAAGCAATACTGTATCCCTGGAGGGATTAGTGCCACCATCAAGGATTATGAAGGATGCAGGGGTGATGATTCCTACAACACCCCCATTTAACTCTATTTGGCCTGTGCAGAAGACTGATAGGTCTTGGAGAATGATGGTTGATTATCACAAGCTTAAACAAATGGTGCCTCCAACTGCAGCTGCTGTGCCAAAAGTGGTTTCTTTGCTTGAGCAGATTAATACATCTCTTCGTACCTGGTACACGAGGTATTGACCTGGTAACTGCTTTCTTCTCCATCGCTGTGCATAAGGACCACCAGAAACAATTTACTTGCATCATATGCCTTCACTGCCTTCCTCAGAGGTACTTCAGCTCTCCAGCACTGTGTCATAGCTTAGTTCACAGAGACTTTGACTTTCTTTCTCTTCCACTGATCCATTATATTGATGACATTGTGTTGATTGGACCGACTGAGCAGGAGGTAGCAACCACTCTGAACTTACTAATGGCACATTTGCAGATCAGAGGAGAGGAAATAAATCCCACCAAAATTCAAGGGCCTTCAACTTCAGTAAGTTTCTGGGAGTCCAGTGGTGTGAGGCCTGTGGAGATATCCCTTGTAAAGTAAAGGATAAGTTGATCCCTCCTACAAATCAGAAAGAAGCACACCTGGTGGGCCTATTTGGATTTTGGAGGCAGCACATTCCTCATGTGGGTGTGTTACTTGGCCCATCAACCAAGTGATTAGATAAGCTTCTTGTTTTCAGTGGGCCCCAGAACAGGAGAAGGCTCTGCAACAGGTCCAAGCTGCTGTGCAGGCTTCTCTTCCTGTTGGGCCATATGACCCAGCAGACCCAATGAAACTTGAGGTTTTGATGGCAGACAGGGACGCTGTCTGGAGCCTTTGGCAGGCTCCCACAGGACAATCACAGAGGAAACCATTGGGACACTGGAGCAAGGCTCTGCCATCTACTACTACTACTACAACTACTCTCTTGCCTTTGAGAAATAGCTCGTGACCTGCTACTGGGCCTTACTGGAAACTGAATGCTTGACCATGTGCCACCAAGTTACTATGTGACCTAAGAGGCCCATCATGAACTGGATGTCATCTGACCCACCAAGCCATAAAGTTGGACAGGTAAAACAGCACTCTATCATTAAATGGTACCTATGTGATCAGGCATGGGTGAGACCCAAAGGCACAAGTAAGCTGCATGACAAAGTGACCCAAATGCTCATGGTTCCTAATCCTGATGCACAGTACCTTCTGTCCCTCAGCATGAACCTATGGCTTCATGGGGGTGTACCAATTAAAAGAGGAAGAGAAGACAAGGGCCTACTTTACAAATGCAGATATGCAAGTATCACCCGGAAGTGGACGGGTGCAGGGTGACTACCCCTTTCTGGAATAACCCTGAGGGACAGTGGTGAAGAGAAATCTTCATAATGGGGAGAACTTGGGGTAGTGCACCTGGTTGTTTATTTTGCCTAGATGGGAAAATGGCCAGATGTGCGATTGTACAATACTCTGGCTGGCTGGTCAGGGAACTGGAAAGAACGTAATTGGAAAATTGGTGACAAGGACATTTGGGGAAGAGGTATGTGGATAGACCTCTCTGAATGGGCAAAGGATGTGAAGATACTTGTGTCTCACGTAAATGCCCACCAAAAGGTGACCTCAGCAGAGGAGGACTTTAATAATCACATAGATAAGCCAGGCACAGTGGCACATGCCTGTAATCCCAGCTTGGGAGTCTGAGACAGCAGAATCACAAGTTCAAAGCCAGTCTCAGCAACAGCGAGGTGCTAAGCAACTCAGTGAGACCCTGTCTCTACATAACACACAAAATAGGGCTGGGGATGTGGCTCAGTGGTCGAGTACTACTGAGGTCAATCCCCAGTACCAAAAATAATAATAATAATAGAGATAGGATGACTCAATTTGTGGATAGCAGTCAACCTTTTTTCCCAGCCACCCATCACTGCCCATGAACAAAGTGGTCATGGTGGCAGGTGTGGCAGTTATGCATGAGCTCAGCAAGATAGACTTCCACTCACCAAGGCTGATCTGGCCACAGTCACTGCTGAGAGCCCAGTCTGCCAGCAGTAGAGACCAACCCATAGCCTCAAACATGGCATCATTCCCAGGGAGATCATCAGCTACCTGGTGGCAGGTTGATTATACTGGACCACTTCCATCAGAGAAGGGGCAGCGTTTGTCCTTATTGGAATAGACAATTATTCTGGGTATGGATTTGCCTTCCCTGCAAGTAGTGTTTCAGTCAACACCACCATCTGTGGACTTACAGAATGCCTTATCTATCATCATGGTATTCTGCACAGCATTGCTTTGGACCAAGGAACTCACTTCACAGTCAAAGAAGTGAAGCAATGGGCTCATGCTCATGAGATTCACTGGTCTTACCATATTCCCCACCATACTGTGAAGCAGCTGGTTTCAAAGAATGATGGAATGGACTTTTGAAGATGCAGTTACAGTGCCAACTAGGTGGCAATACCTTGTAGGGCTGGGGCAACATTCTCCAGGAGGCTATACTAAATCAGCATCCACTATATGGTACTGTCTCTCGTATTGCTAGAATTCATGGGTCCAGGAATCAAGGAGTGCAGACAGGAATGTTACCACTCACTCACCATTACCCTAGGGACCCACTAGGAAAGTTTTTGCTTCCTGTCCCTACAAACTCACTCTCTACTGGCCTGGAAATCTTAGTTCCAGAAGGAGAAATACTTCTGCTGGGAAGTATAACAATGATTTCATTAAACTGGAAGTTAAGACATCCCCCTAGCTACATTGGGCTCCTCATGCCTCTGAGTTTACAGGCTAAGGAGGGAGTTACAGTACTGGTGGGGGGTGACTGATTCAGATTACCAAGGGTTATTGGACTACTACTCCACAATGGAGGTAAGAAAGCATACTCCTGAAGTGCAGGAGATCTCCTAGGATATCTCTTGGTATTGCCCCGTCCTGATATTAAGGTCAATGGGAAACTACAACAACCCAATCCAGGCAAGACAACAAATGTCTCAGACCCTTCAGGAATGAAGGTGTGGGTCCTACCTCCAAGTTAAGAGCCAAGATCTGCTGAGGTCTTGCTGAAGGTAGAGGGAATACAGAATGGGTAGTATAAGAAGGTAGTCATAAATACCAACTATACCCACATGACCAGTTACAGGAATGAGGATTGCAATTGCCATTGATATTTCTTTGCTATTTGGTTAGGAATGTTTGTGCATACTTACACATACATTCAAAGGACAGGTCTTTTGCTCTCCTATTATTTATCATGTAATGTAAAATTGACTGACTTAACATCAGTACTTAATGTTTTTGTTTTCCTTCTATTCTGAGAAAGAAGCAATGTGTTTTCGGTTGTACGAAGGATAGTTATGTCAGTTGGGGTTATGACCTTGTCATTGTGTTTATTTAGAGATTAAGTATGATGTAAAGAGTCATGTTTGAAAAGGAGTTGGCAAGGGGTGGACTTGAGATGGTCAATTTGAATGGTCAACTTGACTGGATTAAGAGACTCCAAAGATTGAGGCGTCTAGATATGCAAGGGAAATGAATGGCATGTGGGAAAGCAAACTGAAGTGGAGACCTTCCCTAAGCGTGGACAGCACCATCCAACAGAATGGTGGCCTGGATGGAATAAAAGCTGGAAGAACAAGGAAGTAGTAGCAGATGCAAGCTCGGTTCTTCTTGAACAGGTTCTTAACCGCGGCTGCGGTCGACTGAGGGTATCAGACTCTTGCTCATTCATCTTCCAAAGCGGACTCTGCCAGTGATTCTCCAGGGAGTTTCCAGAAGCCTTTGATCTCGGACTGGGGTAGCATCTTTGAATCCTCTTGTTCTGAGCTTTCAATCTCATGGACTGTGCAGATACTGGTTCCTCTAGTTCTCCAGCCTGAAGATGGCCATTATGGATTATCCAGCATCCGCTTCTGTAAGCCAAGCTAATAGATTCCCTTTTTATAATCATACTTCCTATTGATTCTGTTCCTTAGGGAACTCTGACTAATATCCCGTCACTTACTTATCAGAATGGCTAAATGAAGAATAACTAGCTGCGGCCGCCCTGCTACCACTGGAAATTTATTCTCAGAGTGCCACCACTCACTGCAACTACCGCCTGGAGGTATTTTCAGGGTGCTGCAACCCAGAGATCCATTGCCAGAATACCTGCAGGTTTGGTTGCATGCGGCCCCCTCCATCTTGGGACACCGGCGAGGGCCTCGGGGGACCACGGTGCCTGCAGGATGGACACCAACTCCATCTTGTAGTACAGCTGACTCTCAGAACACTCGCCAGGGACTGGGGTGCCCACAGATTTTGCTGGACCTGAAGTCTTCCTGCTGGGAATGCTAGTGACTGCCATCTTCCTGCTCCTTCACAGGGTCACTCCTTTGTGTGAGTGTACCCCTGGTGGCCTCTTTGCAAGTTGGAGGGGCACTGAGATCTTGGGACTACAGCATAGCAGAGCCTGGGGATCTCAAGTCTAGATCCATCAGGCAGTGATTGGGTCTTCTTGGGTCAATCAGGGCCAGATGGTCCTGTGAAAAGTCAGAGACTAGGAGCATTTTGCTTGGGAGAGCAAATGCTGGAGCCAGGCTTTCCCCAGCTCCACAGGTCCTGGAGTGCATGAGGACGAGTAGGGCTGGCTATATCAGGTCTGAGGGTTGGAAGAGGGTGTGAAGGCATCTTGTTATCAGCTCACCCATCCAGGTGGTCTAGCACCCAACAGACTGGAACTCCCATCAAATTCCAGGCAGCCCTGCCTATCAGCAGAGAGTGGAAGCTGAGAAACTTTTGAACACCAGCATTGTTGTTCAGTTTTCCACCAAGTATTTTTTTCCCTCTCTCACATCTCTACCATATTTGAAACCAAGTGTTTTCATGCATCAGTTTATTGAGGACTAGGATATATGAATAGTATTTTACAGTTTTATTGTGTACTCTTATATTTTTATTTTTTCTTTTTAATTTTTCTATGTATATATTTTTCCTCTCACTTATCTGTTTTGCTGGAATCTCTCTCTTTTCTCATGCTAACAGCCAACTTGTATCAATTCCTATTTCACTCTTCCTATTAATTTTTACTTTCATCTTCTCTCCTCCTCCCTCATGGGGATCACACCTTATACCACTTCTGTTCTTGCTTTGTCCACCATTTGAAATTGTAAACTCTTTTAGCAAACTTACTTTATACTGTAGACAATGATTGAACAGATCATTTCTGTTTATTGTGACAAAACTGCAAACATTTTAATAGGAGCTATTAAGTTTAAAGCTGTATGCTGTTTAGATTGGGTGCTGTTAATATTGGTCTCCCACTTAAAGGGGAGTACTAGAGACCTTCAAGGACGCTGTGGAGCTAAAGGGTAGAAACTGTACTGCCTCAGATCCATACCACTAAATGGGAAAATCCACAAACAATGCAAATAAACAAGGGAACAAAGCACCTCAAACAAACCAAGATGCTCCCAATAGAATCCATTAGCAACACAGTAGAAAAAATGTGAGAGGAGTTCAGAATGTACACGGTTAAACTGATCTGCAAAGTAAAGGATAGTATAATGAATGAAACCAAAGAGAAAATAGAGGAAGTGAAAGACTACTTCAATAAAGAGGCAGAGATTGTGGGGGAGGAAGCGGAAATTCTCCAAATGAAGGAATAAACAAAATTTAAAATTCAATGCAAAGTATCACTAACAAGATAGACCACATGGAAGACAGAACCTCAGGCAATGAAGACAAAATATATAATCTTGAAAATAAAATTGACCATGCAGAGATGATGTTAAAAAATCATTAAGATAACTTCCAAGAATTATGAGATAACAAGAAAAGACCAAATTTAATATATTTATCAGGATACATGAAGGAGCGAAGATACAAACCAAAGGAAAGCACAATATTTTCAATGACATCATATCAGAAAATTTCCCAAGACTAAAGAATGAAATGGAAAATCAACTATAAGATGCTTACAGGAACCCAAACGTACATAATTACAGCAGATCTACACCAAAGCACAATATAATGAGAATGACTAACAAAAAAGGGATACAATTTTAAGCCAGGCATGGTGGTGCAAGCCTGTAATCCCAGCACTTAGGGAGGCTGAGACAGGAGAATCACGAGTTCAAAGCCAGCCTCAGCAATGGTGAGGAGCTAAGAAACTCAGTGAGATCCTATCTCTACATTTAACACAAAATAGGGCTGAGGATGTGGCTCAGTGGTCCATTACCCCTGAGTTCAATCCCCAGTACCAAAAAAATAAATAAAATTTTAAAAAGGATAAAATTTTAAAGGCTGCAAGAGAAAATACCAAATTACATATATGGTAAAAACAATTTGAATTTCAGCTGATTTCTCAGCCCAGACCCTCAAAGATAGGAGGTCCTAGAATAATATATTTAAAGCTCTGAAAGAAAATGGATGCCAAACAAGAATCCTATGTCGAGCAAACTTAAGCTTCAGATTTGAAGATGAAATTGTAATCTTCCATAACATACAAAAGCTAAAAAAGAATTCACAACTACAAAGCCTGCACTACAGAACATTCTCAACAAAATATTCCATGAAGATGAAATGAAGGGAAAAAAATAAAAACCAGCAAAGGGAGAAACTACACTAAAGAAATAGCCAATCAAAGGAGAAACTAAGTCAAATTAAAATCCAGAAATAAATCCAAATGACCAAGAATACAAATCAAATCTCAATAACAGCCTTGAACTTTAATGGCCTAAACTAATCAATCAAAAGACATAGACTGATAGACTGAATTAAAAACAAGACCCAGCAATATGCTATCTCTAAGAGACTCACCTCACAGGCAATGACATCCACAGATTTAAGGGGAAGGGATGGGAAAAAAACATGTCACTCTCCTGGATTGTGTAAACAATCAGGGATTTCCATTCATATCAGATAAAGTGGACTTCAAAACAAAGTTATTCAGAAGGGACAAAGAAGGACATTTAAAACTGCATAAGGGGAGTGCTGGGATTGTGGCTCAGTGGTAGAGCGCTTGCCTCGCATGCGTGAGGCACTGGGTTCGATTCTCACCACCACATAAAATAAATAAAATAAATATTAAAAATAAATAAATAAATAAAATAAAACTGCATAAGGGAATTATACATCAACAAGACACATCATAAATACTTTTGCCCCAAACAATGGAGCACCTATGTACATCAAACTAACTCTTCATAATTTCAAGAATCAAACACACCACAACACAATAATACTGTGTGACTCTAACACACCACTCTCATAATGGGATCCTCCAAACAAAAACGAAATAAAGAAACTACAGAACTAAATAATACAATCAATGATTTAGACTTAACACATATTTAGAATATTTCATCCATCAGCAAGTGAATACACTTTCTTCTCAGCAGCACATGGATCCTTCTCTAAAACAGACCATATCTTAAGCTACAAAGCACCTCTTAGCATATACAGAAAAAAGAGATAATTTGCATTCTATCAGATCATAATGGAATGAAATTAGAAATCAACAATAAAATAAAAAAGTAGAAGCTATTCTAACACCTGAAGACTAAATACACTGTTGAATGATGAATGCATAGCAGAAGAAATCAAGGATGAAATAAAAAATTAAAGGTAAATAAGAATACAGATACATCAAAATCTCTGGGACTCTACAAAGGCAATAATAAGAGGAAAGGTCATTGCATTAAGTTCATTCATTAAAAGAATAAAAAAGTCAACAAATATATGACCTAACATTACATCTCAAAGCCCTAGAAAAATAAGACCAAATCAACACCAGAAACAGAAGACAGGAAAATAATTAAAATCAGAGCTAAAATCAAACAAAAGAAACAATTTTAAAAAATGACAAAACAAAAAGTTGGCTCTTTGAAAAAAATAAATAACATTGATAAACCCTTAGCAATGCTAATGAAGGGAAGGAGAGAGAGAGAACTCAAATTACTAAAATATACACTGAAAAAGGAAATATCACGGACACTACTATAATACAGAAGATAATTGGAAACCATTTTGAAAATTTATATTCCAATAAAATAGAAAATCTTGAAGACATCAATAAATTTCTAGGGACATATGACCTACCCAAACTGAATCAGGAGGACATACACAACTTAAACAGATCAATTTCAAGCAATGAAATAGCAGACGCCATCAAAAGGCTACCAACCAGGATCAGATGGATTCTCAGTCAAGTTCTACAATGACTTCAGATAAGAATTAACACCAATCCTCCTCAAATTATTCCGTGAAATAGAAAAGAGGGAACCCTTCCAAACTAAGCCAGACAAAGACACATCAAGGAAAGAAAGCTCAGGCCAATATCCATGATAAACACAAATGCAAAAATTCTGAATAAAATTCTGGCAAATCAGATACAAAAACATTTTTAAAAGACAGTGTACCACGATCAAGTAGGGTTCATGCCAAGGATGCAAGGTTGGTTCAATATACAGAAATCAATAAACATGATTCATCACATCAATCGACTTAAAAACAAGAATCACATGATCATCTCAATAGATGCAGCAGGAAAAGCATTTGACAAAACACAGCACCCCTTCAGGTTCAAAACACTAGAAAAACTAGGGATAGTAGGATCACACCTCAACATTGAAGAAGCTATCTATGCTAAACCCAAGGCCAACATCATTCTAAATGTGAGAAAAATTGAAAGCATTCCTTCTAAAACCTAGAACAAGACAATGATGCCATCATTCACGACTTATACTCAATATCGTCCTTGAAACTCTAGCCAGAGCAATTAGAAGAAATTAAAGACATAAGAATAGTAAAAGAAGTATTCTATCACTATTTGCCAGTGACACAATTCTATACTTAGAAGATCAGAAAACTTCCAGAACTAATAAATAAATGAAAAGTAGCAGGATACAAACATCAACACCCATAAATCAAACACGTTCCTATACATCAGTATTGAATCCACTCAAAGAGAAGTTAGGAAACTATGCCATTCATAATAGCCTAAAAAATAAAAATAAAAAATCAGAATACTTGAGAATCAATCTAACAAGAGGTGAAAGAACACTACAGAAAGAAACTGAAGAAGGCCCTAGAAGATGAAAGACCTTCCATGTCCCTGGATAAGCAAAATTAATATTGTCAAAATGGCCATATTACCAAAAGCATTTTACAGATTTAATGCAATTCCTACAAAAATACCAACGATACTCTTCATAGAATTAGAAAAAGCAGTCATGAAATTCATTTGAAAAAGAAAAAGGGGCTGAGGTTGTGGCTCAGTGGTAGAGCGCTTGCCTAGCATGTGTGAGGCACTGGGTTCAATTCTCAGCACCGTATATAAACAAATAAAGTACACTGACAACTAAAAAAATATTAAAAAGAAAAGAAAAGAAAAAGAAAGAGACCCAGAATAGCCAAAGCAATCCTCAGCAAGAAGAGTGAAGCAGGGGGCATCACAATACCAGACCTTAAACTATACTATAGAGCCACAGTAACAAAAACAGTATTGTATCAGCACCAAAATAGACATGTAGACCAATGGTACAGAAAAAAGACACAGGGGCAAACCCATATAAATACAATTAGCTCATACTAGACAAAGGTGCAAAACCATACATTGGAGAAAAGATAACCTCTTCAACAAATGGTGCTGGGATAATTGAAAATCCATATGTAGAAGAATGAAATTAAATCCCTCTCTCTCACCATGCACAAAAATCAATCCAAATTGGATCAGAGGCTTAGACACTAGAATAGAGACCTTGTGCCTAACACAAGACGAGTAGGCCCAAATCTTCACCATGTCGGCTTAGGATCCACTTCCTTAACAAGACTCCTAAAGCACAACAGGTAAAATCAAGAATCAGTACATGGGATAGATTCAAATTTTAAAGCCTGTTCTCAGCAAGGGAAACAATCAACAACGTTAAAAGAATGGGAGAAAATCTTTACCACACACACCTCAGATAGAGCACTAATCTCCAGGATACATAAGGAACACAAAAAACACCCAAATAACAAATAAACTAATCAATTAATGGGCTAAGGAACCAAATAGACACTTCACAGAAGAAACACAATCAACAACTATATGAAAAAATGTTCAAAATCTATAGCAATTAGAGAAATGCAAATCAAAACTACACTGAGATTTCATCTCACTCGAGTCAGAATGGCAATTATCAAGAACACAAACAATAACAAATGCTGCAGAGGATGTGGGGGGAAAGGTACACTTATACATTGCTGGTGGGACGGCAAATTGACGCATCCATTATGAAAAATGGTATGGAGATTACTCAGAAAATTTAGAATGAAACAACTTTGATCCAGTTATCCCACTCCTGGGTTTATACCCAAAGGGCTCAAAATCAGCATACTACAATGACATAGCCACATCAATGTTTACAGCAGCTCAACTCACAACAGCTAAACTATGGAACCAATGTAGGTGTCCTTCAACAGATGAAATGTGGTATATATACACAATGGAATATTACTCAGCCTTAGAGAAGAATGAAATTATGGCATTTGCCTGTAAATGGACTGACCTGAATAATATCATGCTAAGCGAAATAAGCCAATCCCCCCAAAACAAAGGCCGAATGTTTTCTCTAATATGCAGGCGCTAATTCATAATAAGGGAATGGGAGTTTGCTAGGAAAGAACAGAGTTACTTTGGATTAGGCAGAGGGGAGTGAAGGGAAGGGGGTATAGGGTTAGAAAAGACAGTATAATTAATTGCACATTATTACCCTATGTGCATATACGAATACATGACTGGTGTGATTCTACATAATGTACAACCAGAAAATTGAGAAGTTATAGTTCATTTATGTATGATGTGTCAAAGTGCATTCTACTGCCATGTATAAATACTTAGAACAAATTTTTTAAAAAGAAATTAAGAATAACAAACCATATTCAGTATTGGAGAGCATGTGGAAGAACTAGTAATCCTACATTCCCTTGCTGAGAACATAAAATGACACAATCAACATATTAAATAGTTTTCCTAAAAACCTATAACACACACCCACCATTATTCTGCCATTCCACTCCTAGATATTTCCTCAAGGAAAGGCTTCCACAGAGAAGTTCACAGCAACTTTATTCCTAATAGACAAAGATCAGAAGCAACCATATGCCCAGCAACAGGTGTGCAGATACACAAACCACAATACTATTCAACAACAGATACTTCTCACAAATGCAACGGCATGGATAAACCTCAAAATGGTTATGCCAAATGAAATAAATTAGACCAAAAGAAGTACATTCTACATGATTCCACTTATCTATAATTCTAGAAAATAAAAGCTTATTCATATGAGGGAAGTTAGATTAACCACTGTTTGGGGACAAGGACTACTGCAAAGCATAGGGGAGACAGAGAGGTTATAGAGGGTCCTACAGAAACACTGGAGATTAAATGTATTATTTTGATTGTGGTGTGGTTTTACAGGGTATATACAAAGCAAAACTTGCAAAATCATATATTGTATCTGTAGCCTTATATACCTCAATAAGCCTCTTATTTTTAATTTGCATCTTTTTAACACAAGAATCCAGGTTTTCTTTCTTCTACTGCAACTATAAAATTGAATAGTTTCACCTCTCTTGAACTTAAAATGACATTTAGAATTTAAAAAACAGTATTTCAGTGAAATAGTAAAGTTACTATGTTAAATATTAGCCAATATTTATCAAATACACTTGTCAATATGCATTTATAGAAAGCCTCACGGAGTGCCAATAAGCAAATATTTATCAATCATAAAATATGTCAAAAGAAGCCATAAAACTGTTTAGAATCCATACTAATTGCAAAAATTCTAATTTCTTCTAAAAGCCTTATAACGACATGAGAGCAATACCAATCAAAAACTTAAAATGCCAACCTACTAAAACTTTTCAGAGCTCTAAGAATATAATGAGAGTGTTTGATTTTTGAAAAAATAAAAGAGCAAAAGTATTCCATAATGGTTCTTAGGGAAAGGCTGGCACAGAAAGAGTCAACAAGGAAAGTAAGAAAAGAAAGAATGAGGAAATAGAAAACATAAAAGAAAAGCTAACCAGAGATTCAAAAAAACAACAAACTAAAAACAAGAAGAAACCAAAAGAAAAAAGAAAAAAATACAGATACAGTAAAATTTAAACAAATCATCCTATTTATGTGACCCTTAGGATAGAAATAACTTGCTACAAATGAGATTATCATTAATTGGCATTTAAAGACTACAGCAAATATAAATAAAACAAGTCTCACCCCAGGTAGTACAACAGCTCCGATTCCACCTTTTAATTTGGACCTGCCTCTGCCGCCTCGTCCTGAGAGACCTGCGCCTCGAGGTCTCCGCTTGCCTGGGAATCCAGAGCCCCGGCCCTACATAACAGATGAGGATAAGTTAACATTCTCTAAGAGCCCAAAGGAACGTTTAGATCCCAGTGTAAGTGAGATACAACATTTTATTAAATGTTACACAGATACTTCTCTTTTATTTTGGGTAGATGACACATAGTACAAGACCAGTCTTATGTATCCCTATGTATTTCACAACTTAAAATTGTAAGTATAAAATGTTTATAATCTTAGAATCAAAGGTCCTGCCTTTACTATGCATGTTGCCCCTTGGCATTATTTTTCCATTATTTTTTTTCCATTATTTTTCCAGCAGCCCTTGGCATTACTTTTCCATTTCCTGAGTCTCCATTCTGCATGCCTAGCACAACCACATCCAATCCAGGTATTTTGATGTACAATATCCATATCCAATGAAAAGTAGGTAGAAGGGAAGAACTCTGGAAAACTGGTCTATTGGGGATGGTAGTAACAGCTAGTGTTTACTGAGTAGTTACTATGTCCTGATCCAAGCACTTTTTACTCTCAATGAACCCACAGAGAAGGTACTACTTTCATTATCTCTACTTTAGAGATAAATGTAATGAGATCTAAAAACTTCAGGTAACTTGTCCAAGGTCATTGAGCTAGCAAATCTGGCTCCAGTTCTTGTTTTTTAACCATCTGGCACTGCTACTTTGCATGAAAGTTCATTATTGCTAGTGTAAAACTGTATTCTTCCTGTCAAAAGTCAATTTCAATAGCTATTCTATAAACTAAACATGTCAACCTTATTCTACCATAGTATTTAGAGGAACAATTATTTAAGGATTATAGGAAAACTGAAAACAAGATATAAGCTTTGCTTTAAATAAATTGGACAATAAGTACTTAAAATGAGAATAATTTATTGGACATTTTATGTAACACATGAAAAGTTCCTATGAGAAAACATGCTAAATTCCTCAGTATTTTAAAATGTAAGTACCAAAGTTTGGGGTTTTTTTTCCCATTTGTTTATACTCAGACTTATGTATTATTCTCAGGGAAAAAATGGCATCTACACAAATGCATATATTATGTACACTTAAAATTATTAAAATAATCAGGAAAATTCCTTCTGATCTTTGTTTCCCCCTAATGAATTAAATAATACATCTTCAACTGATGTCACTTGTCAGAGTTTTATGTGCTGAACTCATTTCTCATTTAGCAGAATAGTTTCCACGTCAAAATTCATGGAGATGTTGTAAGAATAATAAACACACACACACAAACACAAACAGTGAACAAAGGCAGAGGGGGTTGTTTTCCCCTTTAATTTTAATAGAGCCGCCTTCCAGTTTTCAAATAGTCTGTCCTTATCTTCTCTTACTCTGTCTCCCCTAGGTCCTCTGAGATAAAAGCCCATCAGCTTCTTTGAAGAAAGGATGGACAGAAAGGGGTTAAATTGGACAGTATTTTATAAAAATAGGTATAGAAGACTCCACTGAAATTAAAAGGCAGCAATCAAGGCAACAGTCATCTCTCAATTTATTTTCTCTAATGTCAAATAATGCAGGTAAGAAAGTTCATGGAAACTGGCAGCATTTGCTATAAAACTGTCAAACTAATCATCTTTTACATGCTCAAAACAAATATATACTTAAATACCTTGGACAACATCTAGGTAAACTGAAAAACAGTTCTTCTGATCATGACAGAAAATAAAGTGCAATCTACAACTTCTTCTGAAACCCTTAATTAGTCTAAATATTAAAGACTTATTCCACAATTATATAAAATATAGAAAATGAAGAAAAACCTTACTCTTTATCCAACTGTATTTTAAGTTTTGAGATGATTAATACTGTTTCAAATTAATAATTTTCCCTTCAAAATTTATCAGGCTATTTAGCTTACTTCAAGGACTGGGAGAACCACCCACCAATGGCATGGGGAAAGCTATGATTCTGAGGTTAACCTCATGAGATCCGTGCAGTTCTGGTACTTCTCCTCCCTTAGTACATAATAGATTAATGGAACTTTCCCCTTTGTTCTTTTCTAAGGATCTTATGAAGTCATGAATAAACAAGTCCTTGATCACTTAGTGGCCTGTGTGACAGTGAAACACTGTACAGTAACTAAAGGAATCAACCATAAACAGAGGCACTGATAATCACACTTGTAGAACTACAATTAACCCTTCTATTCTAGATCTTACAATGCTAGTATGTTATTTCTTTACACTAAGAAATTTTAAGATTAAAAATGTGGCTCTGGAAGCTGAACCTAGAAAAGACAGGTTTGATTCTTAACATCCAAAAGGACAAAACAAACCAGAAAGAAATGATACATGAATGTAAATGCAATTTTATTTACCACTTTGATGCTCCAAATGGCACTGCCAGGAAGCTGCCTGGGTTTAAAAATTTCCCGACCTTCTGAAATGTCTGGGGACCAGGAAGGTGGGCTCACTGTATTATGGGTAGTCCAAGCCCCCTAGGATATGGCAGGTGAGAAAATAGATGTATAAAACTCAGCAACATAAAAGATCAAAGCCAGCAACTAAGGAATCTTAGAACAGCAAAAACAAATGCAAACGTGTGGAAATTTAGGACATACTGCTTCAAGATAGGGAAAATAAACTTAGCATAGCGATTTCATACTTAAATGTCTGCAGCTACAATTTACATTAAATATTTTACTCTGGTTGAAACATCACTACAATTAAACATGAAAAATTGAGGTTTATATGACACCAACAGGGACTCATAAACTACAATAGCACCAAAAGAAAAAAAGTTCAATCACATGAAGAATTAATAGAAGAAACTATCTGGGGATAGTTTCTTCTAGCAAGTATAACTGTGCTGAAAAGGCGAAACTGGTAACATCAAAGAATGTGATATTCTATTATAACCAAACCAGTAGGCCAAAAAATGTAATCAGAAACATGAGTGATCAATAAATACATACACTTCAAACCATGAAATGTTAGTATGTAACCTTAAAATGCAAATGACATAATTTTAGTATTTAATAACACTTCCTTCAATGGTCATGAGTTGTGGATTTTTATTTTTATTTTTTATTTAGAGGAATGAATACCTTACGAGTATCCTAGGGACTAATTTGAAAAGCGAAGAAATATTCAAGCAAATTGTTCTAAATTTGAAAATTAAAATGCCTAAAGTACCTAATAAACTACACGGGAAATAGTGTGTCATTAAAAACAGTTAAAAGAAAACTCAGGCATTTTACTTCCAAGTAAGCAACATTCAGCAATAATCTGGAATTAATCTGATGAAGATGATAAAAAGCATAAAGAAAAATATTTAAATTTACTCCAAGAAGGTAACATTCAGAGAGAGGGGAAAGAAGTCAAACAACTAAGATCCTATTTTGAATTTGGCAATTCAATGATATATGCTGTTAATTTTAAGAATTAAATAACCAAAACTAAAGACATTGTTCACAGTACTTACCAGGTTTCTAGATTATCAAACTAATAAATAAGAATACCATTAATTACTTAAAAATAGCACATGGATTAAAACAAACATGAGTTTGACTACTCCACTTAGGAAGAAAGATGGTTAATGAAGTAACAGTGTTTTGAAGGAAAAAAAAAAAACACAGAAGGGAGAGACTGGTTTCATTCTTAATTCATAAACTATAGCCACAAACATTTTAAGCCCAGCAATTCAACACATTATCTCTAGCACAAACTGTCATTTAGTCTTCAGTAATACTCTGGGTTTCTTCCCAGACCATCCCATCTCTAACTCAGCTTTTTCCACAGTGGGCTCACCAAAGCAGCAACCACAGCATGAGAAACACCTTGGAGAGCCTGCAACTGTGTCTCTGTTGCCTTCCCTACTGCGCTGCCCCAGGGACTTTGGTAATCTCTATGCAGCCAAAGTCCCTTCTATTCTTATTTTACTCAGCCCCTGACATCTGCACACAGCTCTGCTGCATTTGGTGGCAGCAGCACATTCACAGGTACTGCCCACCCTGCTGGTCTTTCTCCATCTCATATGCATATTCTTCCTCCACCTGACTCCTGAAGTTCTGGAGCTTCCCAGGGCTGATGCACAAATTCTAAACAGTATTATCTACAAGGTTTTTAAACTTGATCGTGGAAGTTGTCATCTCCCACACTCATACTTCTAGTTTTAACAGGTTCTGGTATCTCCAAGTCAGTGTGACTTTCAACTTCCTTCATCGTATCTACAAGCTTATAACACAAAATCTCTTAAATCTATCACATCTAAATCTCTCCCTCAATTTTCCCCATCTTTAGCTATGGCATCCAGTCTTCTGGTTAGAAAACCAGGGGTTCCTTTCTCTTCTCACTCCATTCCTCTGCCCCTTTGAGCCTCTTCCCACCACTCCTTCAATCCAATCATCACCAAGACCAGAATTTCTGAGCTTTGTCTCAGGTCTATTCCCTGTACTTCAACTGCCAGCAGCCCCATGCTGGCTACAACTCTTACCTCTCCCAATGCAACCACCCACTGGGCTTTATGATTCATGCCCACCCAAGTCTCCCCCTGTCCTTCTCCCCACAGCACCCAGAGGAAGTTTTCAGAAATGTAAATCTCCTCCAGCACATCACTATCCTATCCAGAGCCCTCTGACTGCTCCTCTGCACATGGAATACAAACCACTCTCATCCTATGACACCGTCCCCCTGCTGGTGAACTAGCCTAGCTAACCCTGGCTGCCTTGCTGTCCTTCAAAGATGCTGAGCTCTTCCCAATCAGAGCCCAACAGACTCAGAACCCTTTGAAAACGGCTACTCCTGCCCCTGCCTCTGGGCACTGCCAGGCCAGGAGGCTTTCCTCAGCACTGCAAATAAACCTACCTCTCTTACCACCCACCCCTATGGCATCACCATCCGGGGTGTCTTACTGCTTATAACTTTCCTTAGTTGTACAGAAAGCAGGGGCAAGAGGTAATTAACTTTACTTCTCTCAATATTTCCACTGGCTTTTTTCTGGGAATGTGAGTACTCATCCCAAATTTCTTTTGGTATATCTTTTAGTATGATGTCCACAGACTATTCTCAAGATGTATAATAAGTCACACTCTAAGATAAAAATAATATTGAATATTTTTCATAAATAAGATTTTCTGGTGATTATGTATTATTCATCACAATTTAAAAGTTAGCTTTGATGCCAAAACTGTATTTCATTTCCAAAAGCATTTACATTTCATATAACATGGATAAACCAAATGAAGGGCTTTATAGATCAAGAATGTTTGGATGCCATTTCGGGGATAATTAGGAAACTACTCAACTGCTATGAAGAATTTATATAATAAAAGTTTGGGTAATTACACTATGAATTTTAATAACTATATTATCATAAGACATTGGAAGATAGATTATGTGCAATTTTATAAGAACTGAAAAAAATTATGATTATATATAGATATTCTGACAAAGAAATTACCTAGTATATTCTTTAAAACTTAAACTGAAATACAGTTGTAATTATCAAACTTTAGTTATAAATTATCCTTCAGATCCAGCTTTGATCAAAAAGAACTTACATAACCATTCAGAAAAGGTCAGCCCCGCCTTCGCCGTGTGTGCTCTGCCACTGCACCTGCTGCACCGCACCCTGCCCTGGCCCTGCTCCACAGCACTCCCCTCCACCAGGCTGCAGAAGAGGCCACGCTGTTTTTGTTCTCTGCTAAGATCTCTGTTCAGCAGTTATTCAACACTTCTTTTTTCTTCGGAGCATCTATTGTCTTTTTTTGCATGAATGTTTACATGAATAAATTCATCAGTAAACAATATACTATGCTATAAAATACAGCAAGCACTACCAATATAGACAAATACTACCATCTGTACCCTGGAGTTTGGGATCTCCTCGCTTATTCAAAAAAAAAAAAGACAATCTATCCAAGGTACTATAACACTCAAACTACCAACAAACATAATTAACCTATTATGCCCCAAGTTCAATTCTGCAAATGTCAATACAATGGACAGAGGTACATTAAACAGGTCAGAAATCGTAAGGTAGAGCTTATGCATATTATTGTAATTGCTATAATAAAAATGATTGTAGCATATATAATATACTATGAGTTTTCATAGGTGTTCCACATCTGGGAAGATGGGACAAAATGTGCTAAAAGCAAAAGACTTCAAAATGTAACAAATCAGGAGACTATAAATTATAGAGCGCTAAATAGAACCAATTTACCATCAATCCTAGAAAATTAAAAAATACCTCTGGCAGAGACTAAATTAGTTCTTAAGAATAATTATTTAACCTCAAAAATTATTTGAAGTAAGCATTAATCTTCTTTCTCCTTGAAGTCAACAGCTCAGATAAATTCACCAAATAAGTATATAGGAATCACAAGTCTGTGGGGTAGGGAACCAAGGAAAATAATGGAAGGTATGAGCAACTCTCTATCAAAAATCAAATTCTACTACTGGTGTTTAAATGTAACCAATGCCTCCACTAGAGCCCAAGGCCACCTTCAGTTTTGAGAGCAGCCAGAGGAAGTTTAGTGCCTCATGGGCAACTTCACACCTTTAAGTCCTAAGTCCAGCCTGTACCCCTGCCCATCCCAACATTCTGTGCAAAGTCAACACTATTACTTAACACCCAGCATAACTGAAAGGAAGTAAAACCACTGAAAAGGTAGAGCAGAAAGGGAGGTAACTAGTAAGGGAAATATAAGAGTTTGTCTTTTGCCTTTTTGGCAAATACATTAACTCACATCCAGACTTCATTTTTGTGTCCTACAGAAATTTTTCTTTTTTACATAAAGAAGTCTCAAATACTAAACTCATTTCAGTATTCAACACCTGATCTTAATTTGATAAGATGCTATAAAAGTATGGAAATAGACGTCATCAGCCTTGGCCTTCAATTATTTCAGAATATAAATGTGATCTGTAGCCAGGTGCGGTGGTGCACACCTGTAATTCCTGCACTTTGGGAGGCTGAGACAGGAGAATTGCAAGTTCAAAGCCAGCCTCAGCAATGGCAAGGCACTAAGCAACCTAGTGAGAACCCTGTCTCTACATACAACACAAAAAAATAGGGCTGAGGATGTGGTCCAGTGGTCGAGTGCCCCTGGGTTCAATCCCCAGTACCTTTAAAAAAAAAAAAAAAGAATAAATGTGGTCACTACTAGCAATGGTCTCAGCAATGGCTTTAGATATACCTCTTAGGGGATAGGAAAAGTCTCCTGTTTCTAATCTGTTTGTGTCTTTGGTTTTGCACTCCAAAGGGCTGAGAGGACACTCCCCAGGTCACAAGGTCTGAGTGGCAAAGACTCAATCTTCACATCCTCCAGAAGCCAGGTCTAAGCCAATAAGCCTGCACAAGCTTCCCCAGCTCCCTCTGCTTCTCAGTTATCCTGTGGTATCCTCTATTGCAGCACGTATCACATATCCTGTATGTGATGGGCTATTTAATAACTCTAAAAACCTGCACAACCATTATAGGGCTTTGAATTTGGGAACCCTCCATATCAAATTTAGTGTTACGGGTGTGTTACACAGTCAAGGACAGCAGTTGTTCTCATCTGTTTAAGGACTACCACTCCAGAGCTACATATAATACACAATTATACCGTCAAGTCTCCATGCTCACAGTTATTATCTGCATTATTCTGCAATTCAAGAATTACGAGCATTTAATCATGCCAGGTGCTTTATGTGTATTATCATTAAATGAACAAAAAAACCACATGCTGTCTGTCCCTTCTATAGATGATGAAATGAAGGCACAGTTTTACAAAATAACTTGCTCAGCATCACACAGACAATACTGAGAGGATAAGGGTTTGAATCTAATAACTGAGCTATGAAAATATTCATGCTGAATTTATTAATCTTTCCAAGTATAAACTGTTAGTAAAATTTTTGGAAAATTTTGGTATAAACAAAAAACATTTCTAAAAAGTTACTTTTAAACAACCATGCTGCAAGCTAACATGTTCCCCAGGGAAGATATGTCTGGGGAATCTTTAATGTGTCCTAGGACAATGCATCCAACACATGGGTTTTACCTTTTTTAGGTATGCAAGAATGGACAATTAAAAGTATCCAGGGAAATTTTCCTTTACAGAAATATCTAATGTCATGTTTTAAAAGCCATGTTTCAAAATTCAATGTTTTAATTAAAAGCTAGATTGAAATACACTTATTTCAATTAAAATCTGAATACAAAACAACTTACCGAGAACTGAATCTCTCCTCACTCAGACAGTATGATTTACAATCTAGTTTTAATTTTAAAAACAAAAATAAACCTCAAAAAACTTCAGTGCTAGCCAGGCACAGTGGTGCACGCCTATAATCCCAGCAACTCAGGAGGTTGAGGCAGGAGGATCTCAAGTCCCAGGCCAGCCTCGGAAACTTAGCAAGATCCTGTCCCAAAATAAAAAATAAAAAGGGTTGGGAAGGTAGCTCAGTGGTAGAGCACCCCTGGGTTCAATCCCCAGTTCTTCAAAACAAAAAAACTGAACAAGACCCACTAAGACCCAAGACCCAAGACCCATGCTTCTTTGCTAAGGGACTTGCATTTACAAACTAGAAACAATGTCTACTACTATTAAATAAACTGCTCACTTGTAATTGTTAACAAAACTATAATCCCATATAGCTCATCCTTCTGAAGGGGCCTGCTTTTTTCTCACAGAAATACAGTTCACTTAAATGCTATTGCAGTACCCAAGTATGTTATTAACACTCTATGGTACACAAGAAAATTACATAAATTCATGAAAAATAAAAAACCCAGTTCACAAATGGGAAAAGTAGTTATGAACTGAAGCACTACCTTTAGAAATTTATTACAGTGAAGAAATCTCATGTTCTTTATGAGAACACCTCAAAGTATATGATATCAGAATTTATGCAAATTCCTAAGCTTTCCACATATAATAGATATTAACAAGAAATGGCAGAATGTAATTCATAATCAAGGATTCTTAGAATTTAACTAAAAGTTATAAAAATATTACTTTTGTTTTGTTTTACAAAGTTTTCTTGAAATGTTTACTATAAATCATTAAAAGGTTCATACAATGCTCACAATAGATTTCTCAGGAACACCATGAAAGCAATCAGTACATGAGAGCACCTGATACAGATCAGAGCCATGTGGCTTACTATTGTCTAAGAATTTCCAAATTAGAATGGATATATAAAATTGTGAAATGAGACAAGTGGAATAAAGGCTGAAATATAAACCAATATGATTTGATATCATTTTTAAAAATGTCCTTCCTGATTTGTAGAGCAGAGGAAGGAGAATGGGGGTGGAGGGCTTAAAGAGAATTTCATGCACATAGGATTTTCTTAGGATGAACCCTACTGCTATGTATAGCTACAATTCTCAAAAAGAAAAAAAATTCCTATTTTCCACCACTTTCTAAGAGAGTTATAGTACTATGTTTCATGCATTGTGGGGGGAAATCCAGTAAGACAACAAAGAGCAGCACATTTCTCTAATTCAGGACTCCACTTCCATCCAGCGTTAAGATCAAAGACATCCTCAGAATCTGTGTGTGAACTGGTCTAGGGTGGGGCCATTACAATGATGACCTGACTGGAGAAGGGAGTGTTTGGTGATACTAGAGAATGAACCCAGGGACACTCTACCACTGAGCTACATTCCCAGCCCTTCTGGTTTGTTTGTTTTTGAGACAGGGTCTCACTAAGTTGCTGAGACAGGCCTTGAACTTGCAATCCTCCTGCCTTGGCCACCCAAGTTGCAGGGATTATAGGCAAATGCCACTGCTCCCAGCATTAAAATGATGCTGTAAAAGCTGTACAGATTCAGTTCGACTTGCCCAAAGCCAACTAGAGTGGAAAGCACCATGACTGCCCCTGAGTAATGAGGCTGGTTTCCCTCTGTTTCCCAACATACTATGAATAAACAAACCATTAGAATGTTCCATGGAGCTCTGCCACCTTACCCTGGCATCTTCAGCCTCAGCAATGTGCCTGATATCTTTGATATTATGCTGAGATAAAGCAGGTGCATTCTAGCTGTGACAAAGTCCTCACTTCTGTTCTGCCCTCTCTGTAAGCATCTTGCCTCTGATTCAAATGGCTGGGATCTACCTGGTCTTACAGCCACCTAGGACCACATTTTTCAAAGAACCTAATAAACTGTCCTCTATAGTTCTGGACCTGGACCCCTTTTTCTTCAGGCTCACAGCATCTTGGGACTGTTCCCAAACACTGGAATGGGACTGTTACAGAACAAAAGCCCACCCCAGGGTATTACTGCATGTAGCAGGGCCAATAATCACTTTTCAAAAATTCTAATGCATATTTACCTATAAAAATATTGAAAAATCATATACTAAAATCTTCATAAATGTGAAACTTAAATAAAAGAAACTACAACTGGCTCATCAGGTCAAGTCTGCATGTTCCTGCTTCCACTGATTCCCTAATTTTTCCTCATCTTTGTGAAATCCTGTGTCTGAGATGGGGGGAAGAGGATAAGAAAACATAAAAAAATCTCATTCTGTGAACAAGCATCAGAACAATTTACTACTATTCCTGTTATCAGTCAGGTTCTGAAGTATACATTGGAAGTGTATTTGAAGCATCTCAGAAGAAAATAAGCATCGGGCTTCTCACTAAAAAGCAATGAAAATTTTACATACAAAAGGTAGGACGGGGGCTGGGGTTGTGGCTCAGGGGTTGTGCACTTGCCTCCTATGTGTGAGGCACTGGGGTCGATCCTCAGCACCACATAAAATAAAATAAAGGCATTGTGTTCATCTACAACTTAAAAAATTTTTTTAAAAAAAGGTAGGGCAGGACATAAAACACTAAACTTCAATACTAAACTACTTGTAAAGGAAAAAACAATCCTCTGTGGTTTGCCCTTTGATAACAAACTCCCAATGCTTGAGATAAAGGTTCTATTTCCTGTGTACTGACCTCTCAGATTCAGAAAAGACCCTATGTTAGCTTGTGTGCATGGACTATACATCAATAACTCCCACGGTCACTGAAAATATTCAGTGACTTGGTCCAGAAGTGACCTGGCTTCAAATACATCCTTTGAGCCAATAGACAAAGTAGAATATTTCAGCTTCACTCCTTAAACGCAGTGAGAGTGTAACAACATTCTTATCTTATTTATCCAGTTGAATATATCCAGTATTTCTTCTAATTTCACCAAGAATTTCGGTAACTGATGTTTTCCTATTTCTTAAAATGCTTTCCCTAAGTAGCTACTAGATATCTATGGCTACTAAGCCCTACTAAGGTGGCGAGTCAGAACTGGGAAGTATTTTAAGTATGAATAAAGCACAAGGCAGATTTCAAACACTTATTACAAAAAATATATGAAGTATCATTCATTTTTACATTGATTCAATGCTGAATATTTTGAATATGGTGTTAAAATACACTAAAATTTAGTTGTCGAATATTTAAAGTTATATACATGACTTGCATTATATCTGCATTGAACAACATTGGTTTATCCTTATACTAATTTATACCCCAGATAACATTCAATAATTTGATCACTAGCTATCGTATCAAATTTTAAATCTTTCAGATTTTGTTTCTAATTAAAGTATGTACGCACTTAACTTTTTCTCAAGGAAAGTTCATATAATGCTATAAAATCATTAGGATAAACAAAGATCCAACCATTATGAAACAGGATTTAATACACTAAATTGACCATTCTTTGGGTGGTGTTCTTCACACTGGTGAAGACTAAAGAACTGATGACATTAAAAAAAGGATGGAAATGCCAGTAATGCTGACAATCAAAAATAGCAGAAAACCAAAGCTTGTATCACAATCATTGTGGTGAAAACCCATCTCACATTTTTAGCCAATCCCCACTGCTAAATAATTTGTAAGTGTAACAATAAATTAAAGCAGAAATGTCAAAAAAATTTGCATAACAAAATAATGGACTTCAGTATTTCCAATACACAAATATCACTCCCATTATGCACAGAATATTATAGCCCCAGTGCCTCAGCAGTGGAAGGGCCATTCAGTCCTCTTCAATTCATACTCTACATGGTAACAGCAGTATATTAGCAAATCTTAAAGCACCAAGTAAACATTTTTTTGTTATATAACTAAAACCAAGATCGTAAAACTAAAAATTTAGCTTGCAGGGGGGAACATAGCTTAAAAATGCTTAGGAGGTTAGCAGCAAATGAGGGCAGCAGTGATGGATCAGTGTCAGCTAAGGTAGAATATTACCAGATTTGGGAGCTGCAGGACAACACAATAGAACCCACAACAAATGTTAGGATGTGGCTGATAAAGATGGGATGAGCTGGGAAGAAAAAATATGCACACACAAGTACAATTATTTTGGAACATAAATCAACAGAAAGAATAGTCCTAATGTATTGAATCTGGTTTCCCATCTGGAACAAAAAGTCTCCACTAAGCAAAGAATTTAGTAAAAATTTAACAGAAAAGTTTATGATGCAGTATCTTTAAAGAATGCAAATATCTGAACCAAAAGTAAATTTGAGATTCAAATTTCTATTGCTAAACTTTTCCAAAGTCAGAACTACATGATTGTTTTAAATGTTTTGAAAATAAAAAATTTAAAAAGATAATTAGTTTGAGAAGAAAAATCTCTTGATAAGTATCGAGGAAGATATTTAGAAAAAAGCACATATATAAACTTGCTTTAGTTACTGCCAGTGTCTTTACCACACAAACCTAAATCCCATGTGACACTTTGCCTGTGATTTATCTTTAGAAAATAAAATGTATCTGGGATTCATTTAGAAGAGACTAATTTTCACATTAAAATAAAGCAAGATTTTTAAAAATTAATTCTGTAACTCAAAAATTAGTGGATCAAGGGGCTGGGATTGTGGCGCAGTGGTAGCGTGCTCGCCTAGCATGCGTGAGGCACTGGGTTCGATCCTCAGCACCACATAAAAATAAAATAAAGATATTCTGTCCACCTGCAACTAAAAAAATAAATAAATATTTTTTAAAAAAATTAGTGGATCAAGATAAATCTATTATCACTATAGAAATCGAACTGTAACTTTGGAAGGCTGAGACAGGAGAATCGCGAGTTCGACTCTGTCTCTACATAAAACACAAAATAGGGCTGGGGGTGTGGCTCAGTGGTCGAGTGCCAGAGTTCAATCCCCAGTACCAAAAAAAAAAAAAAAAAATCAAACTAATTATTGAAAGCAATTTTAAAAATCAGACTTAAACTTCCAAATTACTAGTATAAATGAATATGTCTGATACTTTGTCATTTTGAAAAATATTTTAGAAAGTAACTATGTAAATCAATAAATAATTATTAGCTAGTGTCTACATTTTGCCATGTCTCACTTAAATCTCACTTAAAAATAACTGTAACTCATC
Organism: Xerus rutilus; assembly: GCA_028644305.1. NCBI lineage: Eukaryota > Metazoa > Chordata > Mammalia > Rodentia > Sciuridae > Xerus > Xerus rutilus. Next base: position 4,767,271 of record CM053407.1, on the reverse strand, counting down.
CTTAGAAAGTATCCTCACTATGTAAAATGATGAGAATTCCCTTCACTTCTTGAGGAGCAACAATACAACTCAAAGATTTCTCCCATGAAACTAAGTAAGTCCTAACTTGTAAGTCCTAACTTGAAGAAAAAAAAATCCCACAAAAGAGTTAGCAATAGAAACATCAAAATGAGCAACTCCCTGGCATAAAGAAATTCCTTCATCATTCTTCATGCCGATGCAGTTCAAAATTCATATACCAAATAATATTGATAAACAAATATATTGGGACAGGGGAAATATAAGTGTTATGTACTGTATACTCAAAATTTCACTGTTATTTACAGCTCTATCATTACTGTGGGTACAGAATAAAAAAGTTTTTAAAGTGCTTTATATGACAAACTATAATCAAAGAAGTCACACTTTTATGTCCCAACTAAAATAAAATTACAAATGTGATCACTTTAGTAATAAATTACATTTTTCATTAACATCATTTTCTAAATAATGGTGCAAACATAACAGTCAACATTAATCTGAGTTCTACTTGAGGATAGAAAAAGCAGCCCTCCAGATCAAAGCTATACGTGCACTCCGTTATTTTAGCTAATTGTTCCAACATCTTTTCTGTCAACATTAATAAAATCATCCTACCTGTTTGGATCTGGGTCTACCAGGAGAAAATTTTCTTTTGGTAATAGCTGGTTTACCCATGCCAATTTTTGGAGTGACTGAGATGTAAGTTGTGGGCATGATATTTCCAGCAGAGGAACTAAGAGTCGAAGGGTAACTGTGCAGCATGGCATGTGAAGGCAAGTCTGAAGCCAGTGCTGGGGAGGAAGACAAGCTCGCCTTGCGGGTGTCTGCTGATGATGAAAATGCTGCCACAGCCTCGGGTGGTAACTTCACAGATTTTTCACCTTGGCATGAACCCTCTTTGATACAAGTCTCCATTGCAGGAGTCATTTCAAAGTCCATAAACCCAGCAGAAAATTCAGAATTTTCTTTCTGTTCCATTTTTTCTTGTAACCTTTCTGTAACCAACTGTTCTGTGGAACACAGTGAAGTACTTTCCTCACTTGAGGACACTAAGGCTTCTTGAGGAACGGTGACAGATTCAATGACTGAGTTTGGAAGCCTTGGTTCTTCTTTGGACTCTACCATCTTAGATTCCTCTAACGACTGCAGCTCCTCTTGCTGCACAATGGTCTGGTGTGGGGGAACTTCAGTGTTCTCTGTCACTTCCATTTTTTCTTCATTTTGATTTTGATCTTCCTCTTCAACATGCATCACTGTGGATGGCATTTCCATTTTTTCACCACCAATTTCATGAGAAAACTCATTTCCTAATTCAGGATTCATTTTATTGTGGGATGATTCTACAAAATCAGAACATGTTGTATTAATATACAAATTTACAAATGTCCATGAATTTATAAATGTCTATGAATCAATATCTAATACTTGGTTAAATCACAGCTTATAGCAGAAGGCACTCATCAAGAAAGGCCATTTTTAAGTTAATAGGTAGTGAAAATACATAAGGACTTTTGGATTAGAATCACAGATCTTGTGAAAACATGGCTGAAACAGGATACCCAGAGCTTAAGGTAATTTCTGGTAAGAACACCAAAAGAGACTTAATAATATCATTCTATCATACACATACAATGTTTTGCAATGTAATCACTTAAAGAAGCATCAAAATTATCTAGGTAAAGTTATCATACACATTTTGCAGCCAGGAAAAAGAAGACCACTGATATTGTGTAAGGTGTCCAAGGTAAAAGATGAAGACTGGTCTAGAATGTGAAGACATTTTGCAGACACCCTGTAGCAGCAGACTCAAATGAGAAATGAGCGCAGATGGAGAAGACTAACCACACCAACTCCTTTTGCTTGGCTGCTTTACCTGCCAACCTACCCAATACAGAGTTTGGACATAATCCTTGTTCTTCCTCATAATCATACCATGAGAATAATCTTAGCAAGACTACAAACACATTAAATATTATAAATATACACAGTCACCGGGCATGGTGGTGCACTCCTGTAATCCCAGCAGCTGGGGAAGCTGAAAACAGGAGGATCGCAAGTTCAAAGCCAGCCTCAGGAAAATCAAGGCGCTAACCAACTTAGTGAAACCCTGTCTCTGAATAAAACACAAAATAGGGCTGGGGATGTGGCTCAGTGGTTGAATGCCCCTGAATTCAATCCCCAATACCCTAAATAAATAAACACACAGAGTCACTCACTGATAAGATTTTTAACTCAAAGTACTAGTTTACTGAACCTTTCATCCAGTCTTTCCCCACCCCCAGCATAACCCAGTCTTTCTTAAGAAGTACCAAGTGACATGAGTCTTAAGTGGTTCTATAAGGTAGGACTGCTGAAAATAAAAGGCATTTATTCCAAAAGCCCTCAAGGTAATTTTTAAATTACATTAATAAAGACATCATTTTCTCATTTACTACTTTGCCAATCGTTGACTAAAATTCATGTTCCTGTACCAAAATAAAATCTCACTTCTCATTCCTGCTTTGTTCAGACTCTATCTGAGCACAAAGGAAAAACATCAAACAGCTTTGATACTACTAAACAAACAAAACCCATTAGAGAGAAACAACTATCAACTCTTTTCCAAAAGAGAATCACTTAACTAAAAGATCTGGTTACTGTAATGTATGTATAATTATTGTAAAAAAAAATCTTCAAAGTGATCTGAAAAGTTAATTCACTAGACAATTCTTTGAATCTGCATAAGAACTATAAAGGGATTATCTTATAACTTGATCAAATAAAATGGTTTGAATATACAGCTTACCCGAAATGAGAAGATCATCTGTATCAAGACTTTCTGAAGGATTGTTTTTCTGCTGCTCTTCAGTATGGACTTGAACTGCTACAAATAACATATTATGGAATCTCTAGCAAGGAGTCAAAATTTCTCTAAAATTACTTTCTCAACAATGTGAATAGGAGTCATCTTACTATGAAATGTCAATTTCCAATTAAGCACAAAACATACTATTACCAACTGGCACAGGAAAATACAATTAGAAATCTATGTATGTACTGTGAGACTTTTTATAACTATTTCATATTATTCTTCACGTACCATACGTATTTAATATTTTTAATGAGTTGTTAAAGTATACTTAACAAATTTTAAAAACTAAGGTTTTTGATGTATACACAACCTACATAATTTAACATACAACTTAACAAATACTAAATAATTTCATATAAGTCCATGATTTGATTTATTAAGTAATTTTCTAACAACACAATCTCTCTCATTAATCACATATCCTCAATTACAGCATTAGCTACTGTCCATACTGAAAAAAACATAAAACATCATCAAAAAAAACCACAGTAGGACTGCTAAGATATTCTAATACAATAAATTTTTCATTATCTCTGCGTGAAATACCTCAAAATTGGCCATAGTTCTAGTTAGCAATTATAATAACGAAAAAAATAAATTGCTTTTTAATGAAAATCACCTCATTGCTAAAAAAGTATGTACTTATTATTAAATCTAGATTATAGCTCAACTACTAATATATATATGCCTCTTATCCTATTAATTTAAGCCAAAGATTATTTTTTCCAAAAAATTCCTCTCTAAACATTTTCCTACATGTCCGTATCTTGGCTAAGTTTTTTGCAGGGTGCTCAGATTTTAGTAGACATTCACATATTCAATATACACATACATCTCTTTCAAAAACAGAATACATTCCATCATCACAAACATGCTTACCATCTGGAACAATTCCAGGTGTGGATTCCTGATCAGTGACATCTTTATCAACTGCCTGCTGCAGAAACACCATTTGGTGACCTTCAGATCCTTCAACTTCCATTTCATTGTTATAATCTTAACAGAAAATTATTCTTTAGTTTAGAATGCTTACCAAGTTAACAATTAACATTTTATTCTAACAAAAGTAAATTATCACCAGAAATGCCACTAGTTCTTCTTCCTGAATTTCTTTTTGAACCAAATACATATTTACATTTTTTAAAGCATCAAAATTATAATGTACTAAAAGTAACCAGTTATGTATCAATTAAAAGTATATTTTACGGAATTGTGATGAATATAGTTCAGTGGTATACATGGCACTCAGTTTGATCCCCAGCACTACCGAAGAAAAATCCATATCCATGTAGTACATATTGAGATACACACACACACACTCTCTCTCTCTCTCTCTCTCTCTCTCTCAAGGTAACGAACTTTTTTTTTTTTTTTTTGGTGGTGGTGCTGGGGATTGAACCCAAGGCCTTGTGCATGCTAGACAAGCCCTCTACCAACTGAGCTATGTCCCCAGCCCTGCATTTTCTTATTTTTAAAGGTAACCCACTACTATATGCTGATGGCATGCTTGAAACAAAATTTAGTAATTAAGATGCTTGTATTAGCCCCTTCTAGATGATAAAATAGAATTTTCATAAAGGCTGTCAATCATATTGATGAAAATCAAAAACAATCTAGTAAGGTCTATTTCTTTACCTTCCACTAAAAATCTTCTTATTATGCTTACAACAACAGGATACTATTAAAATACGCTCTACATGAACAAAATTTGGGGCTCAGGAGATAACTGACATTTATGAAAAATGTTACAAACCAACACTTGTTTTAAAGCAAGACAAATTAGATTATAAAGAGAAGAGAGAAAACAAAAAAAACTAAGCTCCGTGCCCACAGCTAAGGAAATGGTGGTTTAAAGAACAAAACCTAAGCCAGGCGCAGTGGCAAACACCTGTAATCCCAGCACTTTGGGAGGCTGAGACAGGAGAATCGTGAGTTTAAAGCCAGCCTCAGCAATGGCAAGCACTAAGCAACTCAGTGAGACCCTGTCTCTACATAAAACACAAAATAGGGCTGGGGATGTGGCTCAGTGGTCGAGTGCCCGCCCCTGAGTTCAATCCCTGATACAAAAAAAAAAAAAAAATTGAAGGAACACACACCAGACCTGGGATCCAACCATGAAGCTATGAAAGGATCTAAATTTTTCTCCAGTCATCCAATTCAGAGATGAACAAAACAAGCACACTGAAGGTTAAGACACTGATAACAACATGGGATCGGATGCAGAGGATCCCGTCATTATGATTGGGGTGGCATGTTGTTGACCAGCTGGTACAACAATTGTGAAGAAAACCCAGAGCTCTTGAGTTCACCTGTAGTGAGTTCTGCCATCTCTACTCCATCGCCTGGCTGTAAGGGGTCCATCTCAGCTCCTAAGTGTTTACAATACATGCAGATGTACTCTTCTTTGAGCTGACAGTCCAGTTCATGGTCTGTTGGCTTGTCACATTCTAAGTGAACCCATCTGCAGTAATAAGTATTTTTAAATTAAAATGTCTGATTCAAACTCATTAGTATGTAGGGAAAAGGGAGGAGAAGGATGAACAAGACAAACGGAATAGCTGCCCGTTCTTACCTCTTGCATATATTACAATGGAGCATGTCTTTCTGCAATTCTGGATGGTAGCACTTTCCACAGAAAGGACATAAATTATCCTGTTGTTGGTAACAAGTGTCACATATCAGGCAATTGTGATGCCATTGAGAACTAGATCGTGTGCCACACTCTACACATATTCTGCAATTCTAAACACCAGGAAAAATAAAAACAAAACAGTTTGTTATACATTTGTAATTCCAGTTCTAATGTAAATCTTTATGTTATCAATGAAAACACACGGATTAGACACTAAGCTTTAATTTTTACATCAATATAGAGTTTATACTTTAGAAAAAGCAAATTGTTTCAAATGACATGTGACCTCACAAAATTTGCACTGAAACCTCCAGGTAAATTTAAGTAGGGGATGGGAACATCCAGGAAAACACAAATGTGGAAGGAGGCAACTGAGAATACACCAACACAAACTTTAAAAATGAAACATATTCTATAATCATGAAGTAACTTCCGTGGAATTAGCCTACTCAATACAATACTGGACACAAAACCCTGCTACTAAAGCATTCAATTTGCTTCCTGGTAGCTTAGAAACTAAAAACAAAAACTCTCACTACCAAAATAGCTATTCCATGTGACTTGCTGCTTGAAATTGTGAAAATAATCACTCCATATCAAAATTTAATAACAGCTCCTCATATTTTCAGAATAAAGAACAACCCTATTCTAACCAAGGTGGGACTTCCTGTGAAGTATAAGGCCAGCCAAAGGCAAGCCAAAACCTTTTCTGTGCCTATGAGGCAGCCAGAGCACGAAAATTCCTGGGCACAAAGCTGGTGAACTGTAATACTTTCACCCACTCTAACTTTCTAAAACATCAATAAATAGGAACTTTATCTTTTCAAGTGGCTAGTACGCTCACTCAAAAACAGATGGCCAGGCACAGTAGCATGTACCTATCTATAATCCCAGCAATTTCAGAAGCTGAGACAGGAGGATCATGAGGACAAAGCCAGCCTAAGCACCTTGGAGAGGCCCTTTCTCTAAACATGAAAAGGGTTGAGGATGTGGCTCAGTTTTTGCTCCCCTGGGTTGAATTCCTAGTACAAAAACAACAACAACAACAACAACAAAAACAAACAAACAAAAAAGCAAACCCACAGATCTATTAGCCTTACAAATTTAAAACAGATGAACTTGCTGATGCAAAAGTCCTAAATAAAATATCAAACAGATTCCAGTACCACATTAAGAAAACAATACACTATATCCATGTGGGATATATACAAGAAATGCAAGGATGTTTCATGAAGTCTAGCAGAATAGGTCTGAAAAGAAAAAGATTACTTCAATAGATATTAAATAAAATTTTTTGGAAAAAAAAATCAAAAGCACTTCCCAAGATAAATTCTTGAGAAAATAAAAAATAAATTGAGGGTGGGGTGTTCAGTGGCAGAGCCCTTGTTTAGATCCTCAGCATGTGGCACAGGGGGGTGGGTGTGAGGAAAAAACATACTTCAGTTCTAAAGGTAACATAATGTTCAATGGGGGAACACAAGAAGAATTCCCACTAAGGCCAGGAACAAAGTAAGGATGCCTACCATCTCTACCTACTACTTAATCCGGTTCTGGGGCCAATGTAAACATTGAAACAAATGACAACAGAGGCCTGAGACCAGGAAAAGAAATGTTTTTAATTCTATTTGAAAATGACAAATAGTATACTTGGAAAATCCTAGAGAATCTATCATAAACTCAATAAAATAATTCAACAAAGCAGCAAAACATAAAATTAGCATTCAGAAGTTAATAGAATTCGCATACACAAATAACCAGTTAAAAGAGATGAGAAAAAGCCGGGCGCGGTGGCTCAAGCCTGTAATCCCAGCACTTAGGGAGGCTGAGACAGGAGAATCGCAAGTTCAAAGCCAGCCTCATCAATGGCGAGGTGCTAAGCACCTCAGTGAGACCCTGTCTCTACATAAAAACACAAAATAGGGCTGGGGATGTGGCTCAGTGGTCGAGTACCCCTGAGTTCAACCCTCAGTACCCAAAAAAAAAAAAAAAAAAGAGAGATGAGAAAATCCTACTGATAACTGCAACAAGATAGATATTTAAGAATAAACTTAAGATGTTAAATGTCTGTATGAAAAATTATAAAACTACTAAAAGACACAAAACTACACCTGAACAAATGCAAAGACATCCATTGTTCTTGATTAGGAAATCTTAACATCAACTAGATGCCAGTACTCCCTAAATCAATTAAAAACCCTAACCTACATTCCAGAACCTTCACTTGGAAAGGAGGATGCTAGATGGAACACTAGACCAAGTGACAATTAAAATACAAAAGTTACATTCGATGAAAATACAGTACTGATTAAAATTAATGAAGTTCAAGAGAGTTCTGTATTTATGTAAGAATATCCCTATTATTAGGAAATACTGAAATATTCAAAGGGATACATGTATGTAACTTATTTTCAAATGGTACATGGGAATTGACTGATAGAAACACAGAAGGAGAGAGGTCATGCACAATGATCATTTTAAGAAGTGCTATTAATACATGAATCTAAACAAATGGCATGTGGATATTATTATTATTTCACGTTTTAAAGTTTAGAATAATTTTCAATTAAAAAAAAACTTTTAAAATATACTAAACACAGGCATTCTTGAGAGAGGAACAGGGAAAAGAAACTGACCTGGCAATGACAGTACACAAGAAGGACGTAGAGAATCACCCTTGCTCTGGCCAGCAGAAGGCAGCCCCTTCTTGATTGGCACCCCTAAGGGAACACCTACTTGCCTCAGTATCTCTGACATCCACCACAGTGAAGCCAAGGCAACATGCCCTCAAATGTCAAGCACTAAAGACTACAGACAACCATGAAAAAATTTTAACATCAGAGAGAGAAGATCATTCTTCAAAAGGCTCAGATGATAAACCTTCCAAGAAAAACCTCCATGTCAGATATTTGGGTGCACAATTGGTGTCTGGTATCCTGCTGGGCACTTTTCAAACCTGACCTCATTAAATCCAACATCCCTGAGAGGTCAGTACTCCTAACATTCCATACACTGACTTAGGAAAGTCAAGTAACTTGCTCAAGATCATATACTGAGTAACAGAAACTCATAATATAATTCTACAGAGTGCTTCCCTAGAACAAAAATAAAAAATTAAGTGTCCAACAGTACTCTCAACAATATAGAATATAATTCTGTCCCTCTCAAGGAGAACAACGGATTATGACAGAGTACACCAAATGGAAGTCAGAGGACAAGCTGAGAGACGGTCAGGTTTCCACAGAAATTTTCCAAAATAATGAAAAACAAAGAAGATAATGAATTAAAAGAACAACAACAACAAAAAACCTGCCCAATTTGACTAGATATTATTAATAAGGCTGTAAAAATTTTTTTTAAAAAGTAAAAAACGTTCCTTGTCTTTTAAATAGGCCTGGCCAAACACTGACACTAACCAACATGTTCCAGTTGAAACTAATTAGTTGTAGAACTATCACCAGATAGATTCCAAAGCTTTCAGGCAAAAAAAAAAGGCATTACAATGAAGTTCTTAAAAAAAGAGGAAAGGAAAGAAAGAAAACTCTACACAGTCATTTTTTTTCTTCTATGATAATAAACTGGAAAAACTCGAGGTAAAAATGTTCTTAGTCTATAGAGTAGTCTGAGGGGAACAAATATCTTTCAGCTGTGTAAAATTTCAGAAAATTGGCAATTCTTTGTTTCTTCCATATTTTTTATTGGTGCATTGTAATTATACATAATGAGCCATTCTTTGAAACATAACCAAGATGAAAAAAAAAATTGAAGGTGAAGTTTGGGTTCACAGAGGAAACCTCTTGCAATAGAAATACAAGTTTATGATATAGGTTGATCAAGTCAAAAGAGGCGAAAGAAGGAAAAACAAAACCATCACTACTAATACTCCCTCCCGCCGAAAAACACACCTTATTCAGTCTTTAAATGAACCCAACAAGAGACTGACAGTGGCCAACATGTTCCAGGCAAAATTAGTATTATCTAGTGCAGATAGCTCCTGGAAGCCATTCTCAAGAAGTAAAACAAAGACCCCAAAATTTCCAGGACGAAAACAGGATTACAATGAAGTGAATTTTTTAAAGAGTACTATTTTTTATTTGGAATGGAGAGTGGAAGAAAATTTATAGTTCAACTTATATAATCATTAACATTCATAAAATATGATCCTAAATTGCAAATCAGTGCAGGAAGTGAATGGAAAACAGAAAGGAAATTAAAAGAACAATTTAGCCTTAAAATTGCCAATCGTTTTGATTAAAACCATTAATCTAAATAATTAGCTCTACTGAACCTTCCAAAACACATATTTAATAAGACACAAGGGATCCTAAATAAAAAGATGCTAAAAGATAACATTCAACTGGTGCCTATGCACCCACAGAAAACAGTCTGTGTGTCCATATAAAGCAAAGTAAAAGCAAAAAATAAAGCAAAGTAAAAGCAAAAAATAAAGCAAAATATCTACTCCCATCCACAAGAAAAAGGAAAAACAAGTGTTACACAGATAAATAATTTTATACTAATAAAAAGCACAGTGTATTAACACTGGTCTGGCCTGTTTTCTAAGTAACAGCACAAAATAAATGTCTTGTTAAAATAGGGAAGGATACAAAAAAAATTGATAGAAACAATTACAGTGGTTAATTGTATCAGTTTTTTGAATCAACCAGCCAAAAAACAAAGTAAAAAGATTTCATCTAACAATGAAATAATAAATACAAATGCTTCACTTTTAAAAAGTCACTATTTCAAGTACTAAAACATTTGTTTTCCTCCAAAAAACCTACATCAGCTAAATTGATTAAATGCAATTAAAGCAGAAACCAACATGCTTCAGCACAACCATAAAAAAGAGAGATAAAGCTATTAAGTTAGGTATACATACATATACAGTTACAAATACAATTTGGGTGCAACCAAAGTTATAATCAAAGGTAAATTTATAGTCTTACATACTCTTTCTCCTTAGGAAAGAAAACGAATTACAAACTCTAACTTCATATTTCAGAGTGGCAAAAGGCAATAGAGGCACTGCGTTAAGATAAAAATATAAATGTACCAGTCCATTAAATAGTAGGATTTTTTCCTTAGCCTAGTTATCAAGAGAAAATATCACCACCTCTCATTCAACCAGGGGAAGAAATGGAACTACCTGAGAAAGCAGGCCTTCTTCAGTCTGCAGGCTCCACCTCCCAGGTGGCCACACCTGAGCGCAGGTGCCCAGTGGCTCTTTGAATCCCAGGTGAAATGGCCTCTCTGCTCAAACACCCAGCATTCCAACCACTGCCTAAGACAACTCGCTGAGGACTGCCCTAGAAGCCCAAAACCCAACTTTCAGTTCCAGGTGCCAACTGTCTGTCCCCTGCAGGGGCGAAGCACAGGTGTGGGCTCCCTCTGTGTCTCCTCCCCCTCAGCTCCTGGACCTGCAGCTTGAGCGCCCTCCTCACCAGGACTCTCTGGCCTACCTTCCCTGAAAAGATATTTGAAAAGCACTTAAAAGGTATTCCAAAAAGGCCCAAGAGGCCCTGCCCAGATGGACATAGCACCTCCCTTGGTGCCACCACGCTCTCTCCAGCCCTGGGGAAGTGGGAGGGCCTCCAAGCCAGAAGCAGAGTCTTGGGACCCCAGCAGCCAGAGAAGCCTAACCCTGGAAGCAGCCCCAGGCCTCCAATTCCAAGTGCCATCTCCAGCACCCCACTATACCCCCAACCCCTTGGAAAACTGCACCCTGGTACATGCCAAGAAGGTGACACATGGGCCAGTGAATAGAAGGGGAAAGGGAGGCCCAAGAAAGACACATCAAGAGCACACTTCTGTGCCAACAGGACAAGAATGGGAGGCTGCAGACAGATCACTCACTTTGGAGAGTTACATGATTTCAGAGATCTTGAAGTTTTTGCATAAAAACACTAATTAAAAATTAATATAAAATTTAACTGACCTTCAAGATTACTGCAATGCAAGCTACAATGCCTGCATTTAGCATTTGTATCTATTATTCTGTAAGCCACAAGTGCTGTCAAAGACAGAAGAAATAAGCAAGTTTTCTACACAATACTACTGTGGGAAAAGCACTAGGTGTTGGGATGGCACAGGGACATGCACCCAGTAGTCAGTATCATAACTCTCAGAGCAAGTAGAGGATTCTTGTCCTTGTCCGTATCTACTTACAACAGTTAAGCTGCAAACAGCACATCAGTAAATTAAAATGAGGAACTTCTGTATTTGAGAAATAACTGGATTGATACCCCATTTATTACAGATTTCAGTTGTGCCACCATGGTGAGCCTGTGAACAAAAGCTTTACAGAGTTTAGTGACATTTCATTAAATTAAATGTTCAAGGACTGCTTTCTGAGGTCTTATTAATCTGAACTAGCAAAAAAGGGCATGACACCATCAATACTATTTTACTTTAAAAACATACACAAAATACACTCTTCTGGGTTGGGCATGTGGCTCAGTACCACAGCACTTGCCTAGCATGTGAGAGGCCTTGGTCCAATCCTCAGCACCACAAAAAAGAAAAAAGAAAAATTCTCTGTATCATCATTAAAGCCAAAGAAAAAGCTTAAGCAATGAACTGGAACTGAGGAAACATCTATCACACCTGATCATGGCAATCAAGTTGCAAAGCAAAATTATCTGTTAGATAAGATTAATATTTCTTACTTCCTTGTATTTTCTTTGTAAATTCCATTTGACTTTTTAAAGTTAAGATTATACATAACTGAAGTCAACAAGGGGGAGGGGAGCAAGATGAAATATGAATCTGGAGTCTTTAATTTCTTTGGACCTACATTCTTTTTTTTTTTAATATTTTTTTAGTTGTAGATGGACATAATATCTTTATTTATTTATTTTTATGTGGTGTTGAGGATCGAACCCAGTGACCCACGCATGCGAGGCAAGCGCTCTACCACTGAGCCATTGCCCCAGCCCCTTTGGACCTACATTCTAACGAAATGAAAAATATTCTTAATTAGTATAGGGTGGATAGCCCTTATTATACAACTAAGCATATGTAGTGTGGGGGCACTAGGAGACAACAGCCTATTATAATATAACATCTATAGTTTAAGAAAGAAAATTCAAATTTTAGTCCCTATTCTGTATCTACAAATAAGTAAACTTGGACAACTTAACCATTAAGTCTTCATCAGCCCTCAATCTGGAATTTATTCACTGACCTGTACAGATTTTAAAGGAAACACTTGGGCTACTTTTATGATTGATTTGACCTTCTAGAGAACATTCAAAGAAAAGCCACACTAAATATTATACGTAAATATCATCCAAGAATTTTTTTTAGTTTTACTAAATGAGCTCAAAGCTTCGAAGGTAAAGTTGAATTATTCTTATCTTTTATTTTCACGTTTAAAATGTAAATACTTTATGCTTCTGGGCAGATACACCCTGAGTTTTTTGTTGCTTACCTGGTCCTACACAAAGTCTGCCCAAGTAGGCAGAATTGTCAGTAAACCTATAGGGACTACAGACAATAATGAGAACTCAGTAAATTCCTGGGCAATCTTAAAATGACTAGCATGGTATATCTCAGGGTCATACAAATGCAGATACAAAAACAGATGGAAGAAGAAAAAGTAATTTACTGACCAAAAGAATAACAAGGAAAACTTAAAAGTAACTGCAAACAGATCTTAAAAAGTGCCCCACAAAATAGAAAGTCTGGTATCTTAAGCAATAAAAATGTAAGAAAATATCTAAAGATCCTGCCCACATCTCAAAACCAAGAGAAACTTTAGACAGTAGCTAAAAAAAATAAATATCTGAGTCACTAATCATTTATTTAAAACTACCATGGAAGAGAGAGAACCTAAAAGTTGCACATCATGATTCCAAATTCCTAATACGAGTGTATATATAAATGCATATTAACAGGTACATGTACATACAAATTAACTGTAAGGAACCTAAGAGCTAATCAATCAGAATGTAACATATTTTACCTGGGGATCATAAATCAACAGATTGTAAAATACATCTGGTTTTTCAGTTTCCTCGTGGAGATACCACCTATTTCACAGGTATCTGGGAAGACTAATAAATAATGCAAAACTAGTTTCTTTCATTAAGCACCATACAAATATTAATCAATAAGTCCACAGTATTTTTAGTAGCAGCCCCAAACTGTAAACAGTCCAAATGTTCATCAATAGAGATTTAAGAAACAACTTGGCTATCTCTACCACTCAGTAATACAAAGGTATCACAACTAATATGTGCAACAATATGGAAAAACCTCAAAATAATTACAGTGAGCCAAAAAAGCCAGATAAAATGAGAGTATATACTATATGATGGAATTTGCATAACATTCTAGACCATGAACACTAATCTATAGTGAGCAAAAGCAAACTGGCTGGGAAAACCAAAAAAGGGTGTGGACGGCCAGGAAGGTGGGTACCCAAGGGCACCAGGGAATTTTTGGGGATGATGATGAGGTTCATTATACTAAAGATGATAGCTTCCTGGTGTATACATGTGTCAAGTTATATAGTTTAAATATGTGCAGTTTGTTGTATATCAGTTATGCGTCAATGAAGTTTAAAGTATTTTTTAAAGTTTATGATGTATAGATTTGAATAGGTATCTGATTTGTCTGCTCTCTATATAAAACATACAGAGGATATTTTTCTTAAAAAAATAAACAACTTACTTTGCATTTCCAGCCATTGGTTGGTACTGATTTCATAACTGGTTGAAGACAAAAAGTATGATACCCTTTGTCACACGTATCACACACTAACATCTTGCTATCTTCTCCCGATTGTCTAAAAAATAAGATAGCATTAATGATGCCTTATCTTTAAACTTATGTTCTATAACATAAGTAATCATGAAAAGGATCAGTCCTAGAAACTGCACAGTTCATAAATACCTCAGTATCTGTTTTTGTCTCTGCATAGATAATGATGAGGTAACCCCCAACCATGGGTCCCTAAAGGGTTATCCTTACTTGAAGTTCACCTGCAGTAACTTGCTTTAGTCACTTTAGGACTCCTGCAGAGGAGGGGGAAGGCAAGATGAACAACCTCTCATTTTTGTTGTTGAAATAGCTCATGCCCATCCACTTGTGGGGAAGGAATTGTAGCTGCTCGTGATACTGTGTGGAAAGGATCAAATCTTGGCAGCATGAATGGCACAGGCATTGCCATATGATGACAGAGGGACAAATCTAGCATCAGATCTGTATTTGCATTCAGACTGCTGTTCCCCAGCTGTGCAAACTCAGGCATCAGCTGAGTTTCAGATATAAAATGGGAATAATAATCAAAGATTTATGTGAGAATTAAAATGTGAGCTTAAAATGTTCACTAAGCAATATAATACTAAATAATATATGTACTAAGAAAAATAATCTTGTCATAATTATTAAGAATTATACTTGAAAATTTAAAGGCTTTCTTTAAATACTCTTTTGCCCTAAAAATTGGGTCCCAGCCCTACCATAAAATCTCTATCTCAATTCTTGGCAGTAAATCACTCTCAGATACTAAATTTAATTCAAGAGGAGAGGAAAAGCAAAAATGGGAAATGCAAGAAGAGTTGAAAGAGGATCTCCAAATCAAACCTGAGGATAAGCAGAAGCAAACAGGAAATGGGTAAAAGCTGTCCTCCAGTTATTATTTAGTTCAACAAATTCTACATATAATGTTGCATACTTTATCTCTTCTGCTACGTGGAAGGATCTTGGAGGATAAGCACTCTCTTCGAGTTCTCACATCATTCCTTCCAAAGAAACTGAATACAGATACAAGGTACTGAAAAATGTTTACTTTTATTTTACCTAATTTTTCTGAAATAAGGCAAATGATCCAATTTATTCCATATAACTCTAAGATACTGATGCTAACTATCATCAAACTAAATAATAAAACAGAATGAATACGGTGATGTTGAACATTAATTCCTTCTGGTTACAAAAATGTTCAGCTCATAAACTTCAATCTTAGATTGTTGATGATGCTGGTAATATCCTTGATTATCTTGCCAATGGGTGGTGGGGAGATTCAGAGAAAAGACTAGAAAAATGACCAAGGACAGAATACAACAAATAGGAGAAGACAGCTCTATAGCAAATGTTTAAATGCTACATAATACTTGATTTTAGGATTATGGTGACTAGAACTTACTAAAGGTAATTGTCTTTCAGATAAGATAGGAAAGGCTTTATTAAAACAGTAATCTTAGAATAAAGTGTCCTTTCTGGAAAAGAAATTCAAACACATCATTGATTTTTCCTGGCTCAACTCTAGGATCTAATTTCTGTAGTTAGAGCTTCATTTTCCTATTAAATCACCTCCCCAGATGTCCTCAAGAAAAGCTGCTTTATTTTTCTAATGCTTAAATTATTAAGATCATTCATTTATAAATTGTTGGCATATTTAAATTTGATTTTTAGGCATCCAGGAGAATTTAAATTATTAAATTTGTTTTGCTTAGGGTTCAAACTAATAGAAATGTTAATAAATATGTAGTCATTGAAGGCACAATAAAGTACATAAATCTTTAGCACCTGATAGGGTCTCTCTTAAACTCAATACACACCTTTGAGTTGAAATTAAAACTTACTTGCAGTTCTGGCACACTTTGCACTCAGGACATTGCCAACCTGCACGTTTTAATGGAGTAACCGCTATATCCAGGCACATTCCATGATAGTGCTGACCACAAGTGGTACAAAAGAACTGATCTAAGAGGTCTCCCGGGCTGTCGCACACTGCACAGTTTGCATCTTCCTTTGCTATAATTAACAGTAAAACAATGAAATTGTTGTATAAGAATGTAATACTTTTCTGACTTGACAGTTTAAAATCACTTGAAGGGAATTTGCATGGTAAACTTTCAGACACTTGAAGTTATTCACATTGGACTGGCATTCAGTCAAAATTAGGTGTCAATAAAAACACTGTAGTGTATTTAATCTAGATTTAACCACATTAAAATCAATCATGTACAACTCAGTGAGACCCTGTCTCTACATAAAACACAAAATAGGGCTGGGGATGTGGCTCAGGGATCGAGTGTCCCTGAGTTCAATCCCCGGTACCAAAAAAAAAAAAATCAATCATGTAGTTTTGCAATGATTTGTGCCTGTATCTTTTTGAGACCATAAGCATTTCTGGATTGTATGTCTCGGATACCAATGATAATGCTGGGCATTTAGTTAATGCTCAATATATACTTGCTGCAATGAACTGAACAGGGGGCTGGGGGGATGAATTGAGAAACGCTTGTAGTGTAAGAATAAAGATTTTATTTGGATTAAACATATTTGAAATTCACAAAACCAGATAAAAGACAAAATTAGGTAATGTTAATATGAATTAGAATAAATGCTTCTTAAGCATAATCAAACTATTCACATCAAATAAGGAGTTTTTAATATTGGAAAATGTCATGTGGGAGAACAGTAAAAATGGAAGCTACATATTCACACATGAATGTAATTTTTCATATATTAATTCTATTCTCATCTACATTGATTTCCAGTTGTATAAGCATTTAAGTCCATACACTTATAGACATCATCTAGCCCAAGTGCAGACCAAAAGGTACACTTTCTAACAGTTCTTTTACCATCTAAAACAAAAACAAATGTCAAGAATAAACTGTCTTGCCCAATACACAGTTAAACCCATGCATATATTACAATATAAGAAGAAAAACAATGCATTCAAAAATCATTCAATTTTAGGTCATATGACCATGGCTATTTCTAACTACTATCACAGAGTATAAGAGTCATTTTTGTTGTTTTTCCTTTTATTGAGTTTGGTCATTGCTATCTATTCCTCTATAGCTAAAAGTACTTTTGACCTTCTTTCCTAGTTAAGCATCTTGAAACAGTGGAAAATCCACCCCTTACGTATTCCAGGAGTCAGCGAACTCTTCCTGCAAAGAACTACTTGGTAAATATTTAGGCTTTTAAGCCAGAGCAGTCTCTGAATACAGACATTTTGTTTATATTTACCATCCTTTAAAAATGTGTATACCATTCCTAGCTTGAGGTCCTGGGATCTGGACTGTAGGCTGGACCCTGATTACAGATCCACCACTCACCTGAAGCTGCTTTAACACAGCTACCAATGACCATGTGAAATTCCGTGGTCACTTTTAAACCAGGCTGTTTCTACACTTAGCAGCATCTGTATTACTGCCCACTCTCACCCTCTAATCTCCCTTTTCTTGACAACTCTTTCCTGATCTCTCCTTGGGCTTTCTGTACTTTCATCTCAACCTCCTTTTTTTGCTTCTGCACCTCTATAACTAAACGCTGGAGAGTTCCCAGATTCCATCCCGTTTCTTCCTTTCCAACTCGCCATGGTTTTCCTTTGTGGTCACATAAACTCTCATATCAAAAAAGGCTACAATGCCCAAATCTGTACTGCCAGCCCCGGGCTTCTGTTATAAATACCAAACATTTATTTTCAAGTCTTACTGGAGCTCAACAGCCAAACATTCTAAAAATACTGAAATTAAACTCATACAACAGGGTAAAAGCAGAAACCTTAGTATGACTGTTGACTGTAACTCCTCTGACCCAGCACACCTGACAAACACACCAATGCTTATTTATTAAACTTTCTGTACCCCACTTTCTTTTGTTATGATTTAGTTCATCTTTTGTCTTAATAATAACAGTTTCTACAAAATGGAGCCATCCCTATTTATGTTTCTGACCTCTCTAAATTATCTATTATCTATATCACATTTTCAAAAATGTGAAATCTAATTGTCAGGCTCTGATTACACTAAAAATCACCATTACCTCCTTTTACAACTAAAAAAAAAAATTATAATTTTATAGTATGACGCAAAAAAGCCCTACCTTTCCAGCTAGATCTTGGAACCACTCACTCTTTCCTGGTGGTAATGAGTAGTCTGTAGTGTGCCCAACACAACACGCTGTTCAATGTATATATCCTTTTACACACTTTGTTCCCTCTGCTCAAAACTTTGTGCCATGCCAGGTACAGTGGCACATGCCTGTAACCCCAGCAATTCAGGAGGCTGAGGCAGGAAGTTTGCAAGTTCAAAGTCAGGCTCAGCAACTTAGTGCGGCCCCTAAGCAATATAGCAAGACCCTGTTTCAAAATTCAAAAAAAAATAAAAACGACTTGGGATGTGGCTCAGAGGTTACACACTCCTGGGTTCAATCCCTAGTACCAAATATCAAAAAAAACTTTGTGTTTTCATGGTGTCCTCAGGCCATTCCAGGGAGGCCTTCAAAACTCCACCACAAATACCTGTTACCACAAAATGGCTGTTGAACCAATTAGTGTTCCCCAGTATGCCTGCAAGAAAGTTCTGCTATACAAGCAATTAATGACAGCACAATGCTGGGAACTCTTCAAGGACAGGGATTTTGCTTTTTCCACTCAGTATCTCCAACTGCCTAGCATAAATTAAGACCCATTAAATGCATTTTATTTAAATGAAGGACTTCCTTCTACAGTCAGTTTTAAATAGCTCTTTAATTGGCAGACATTTAAATAAATCATGATCTACAAGGGGAAGTATCACACATGATAGAAGGACATAAGAGGGTAAATGATTTATCTTAATACTATGACAGAATTATGTGCATTTAAAAATTGATATTTGATTTTTACCTATCCTAAACTTTTAGAAATTGTGGAAAGCGCATGACTACTTATCAGATACTTGGTTTCCCTTGCTAATAGTTTTGCAGGAACATTGTCTAAAACATTTCCATAAAACTTTCTAGAGTTGGCTACTCCATCACTTCAACTTGCCTTGACAGCGACTAGTCACAGCAGATCCTGAACAACTGACATATTAGTCCACACTGAGATTTGTAGTAAATGTAAAATGCATACTTGATTTCAGGCTTAGCAGGAAAAAAAGGCAAGTGTCTCAAAATTTTTATATTGATTACATGTAGAAATACTAATGTTTTTATATATTTCGTTGGACAAAACATACAAAATTCCAAATATTTTTCATTTAATCTAACATTACTATGAAAATTGAAATAGCTTGCTTACATCATATTTCTATTTCACAGAACAATTCTACACAACAAAACCCCCTCTGCAGCAACAGTGTTCCCACTTTTTATAATGGTTCCTAGCAACAGTGTTCCCACTTTTTATAATGGTTCCTAGGAATTCCTTAATGACTACACTGTTGTGTTGTTTGATTTCTACAGATCATCAATAATAAACCCAAGAAAAACATCAATGTGATGCATCTAATACAAAAACATTTACCATTTGCTATGTACATAACAATAATAGGAAAAAGTACTATGCAAAAGTATGAGGTTAGTTCCAACCTTCTCCCCAGAGGGAACGGGTATGTGCAGAAATACTAAAACTGCTTTTTGGAGATCGTATATTAGATGTTGTAACTGTGTAGCTGTCATGTCATGCCAGAAATATGTGTACATGTACATGCATATACATCTGCAAACCACAGAGACATTAAAATTGAAGCAATCACAAAACAACTAAATGAAATTTTTCTATAAGCAGTTGCAAAAGCATACGAGATGGGCTGAAAGGCTAAAAAATCATTTGAGAGAGGGCAAAAGTAAAACTCAGGTCTGCTTGGCTTCAATGATCTTAATCTTTTCTTAGTAATTAATACTGACTAAATTGAACTACTCTATTTTTCATCAGTGAAGGTGATTCTGAACACAGACCAAGTAGGAAAGAAAGTGCCACAAAGGCACAGGATGAAGAAGATGAAGGAAGTAAAGGCACAAAGTTCTTGTGACAAGAGAAAAAGAAACAGACGGTCATTGCCTAAGTGACAGCTGTGATAGAGCTAAAAGAAAAGAGACAAAAACACTAAGCTTAGGTGAGAGGGAAGCTTGTCACAGACTCTTAGACCTGCTCATATTGGAAGGTGCTTGAGAAAGTCAAACAGCACATAAGAATAAAAGCACTGGTGAAGGGCAAGAGTCCAGCTGCCATGGTGAAGAGTCACTGTCAGGACTAGACCAGCATGGCCTCTCGTTTCATCAACTCCGCAACACACTTATCACCTGTCAGTTTTGTTCATTGGCAGTACATTGTGCTGCGTGGTTTGCCTATGAATGGAATCTCTAAATAGAAAAGGTAGATCCTGGATGTCATCCAAAGAGGTGGGCTCATGCAGGTGGCAGGCAGTTAGGAAAAAAAGACCAGGGGCTGACAGAACATAGGCTAACAGAGGAGTAGCAGGACTTGCTGTCAAGAAATACTGGCAAGGAGAGAAAGAGTCTGGAGTCAAACCTAGTGATGAAGCAAATTCACTGGAGAGGACAGAGTGGATTGGGAGACAAAGCATTCCCATGTTTAAGCCCTGAAAAGACTTCTCACTACAGACAGTAAAATGCAAAGTCCTCTAACCTGTGATCACCTTGACGTAATCTCTTCGAACCACTTAGCAGGCTGCTACAATGACTATTAGGTGTCTGTCCACAAATCATGACAAGTCATTCCTCAAAGCCCGAGTAGCAGCTGTTCCCCTGCCTGGAATGTTCTTTCCCTGATCTGTCATGGCTGGCTCCTTGCAATCCAGCTTGCCTACTCTGGAAGTTTGTCTGGCTAAATCTCCTAAATGGATATTCAGCATAAAATTTCTACACACAGTTAGCATATCCTTTGCATCATGATGAAAATAATGTTAGAGCTATGACAAGTCACTTATGCAGGAGAGAGCTCCCTAAAAGGAAAGCATTGGCTTGCTCACTCAGATATTCGTTGGCAGGATTTCTTTCTAACGAAAAACCTCATAAACGTTTCATCATCTGCATGAAAATGTTTTTGTTAGATTTTTCTGTTTTCATAAAAAGATGTGTCAATCTTATTCCCAACTCAGACAAACATCACAGCACGTTGTTCTGCACTTAACCAGCAACATGAAATGTGTGCACTCAATATAAATTATTCTTCTCACATCTTGAGTCCTAAATAAGAGTTAAAATAACTACCTTTTGGTAAAGCAATTAATGAATACAAGACACAATGCTATGTGATTTCCATTAATTACTGTCATTTACCACTCATAACAACACTGTGATTCAGGATATCCCCATTTTAAAAACATAAAAGCTAATATCTTATGCCATGACCCACAATTAAAATAGCTAGCAATATTTATGAAGGATTTTATGAAGGCAGCACTATACTCTATCTGCAATATTATCTAAATTATATCCTTGGATTAAGACAGATGGCCAGAAAGCTGTGTAAGTAGACTACATTCTTTAAAATCCCTAAGGAGGACTGGGGTTGTGGTTCAGTGGTAGAGCACTTGCCTAGCATGTGTGAGGCACTGAGTTGGATCCTCAACACCATATAAAAATAAATAAATTAATTAAGGTATCGTGTCCATCTCCAACTTAAAAAAAAATTTTTTTTAAGTCCCTGAGGAATAGAACTTACTCAACTGGGCATGGTTTTACACCACTGGCTCAGTTTGAGGGTTGTTGGAAGAAATAGCCCTGCAGGATTTGTTTATACTGCCAGACAGTTACTTTAAGACAATTTTTCACTGTAGTATGTAGTATCAACTTACCCTCCAGTCTCAATATTTAGTGAATTCTTGTCATATACACTGAGAGTCAAGTAAGTGCTCTTATTTCATCCTTTGTGTTGACTTCTACAAAGGCCTGAGGCCAAATTTGTGTTTTACATCTAAAAAGAATGCATTGGGGGTGGGGGATTACCAGGCTCAGCAGTACCTTCATATTTATCTACTCTGTACTCCCATAGCCAAATATGCTTATTTCATGTTTTATTTTATTGCACAGTTCATGTATTTTTATCTCGAGTATATTTTGAAACAAGGCATAATACCACTAATTTCAGTGTATCTTTTAGCTATAAGTTGCCAGCACAAATCTTTCACCACCTGCATGATAAATAATGGCAAGTCAGTTCAACTCAGTTCTTACAGTTCATTATTTTACAAACTGATGTATGATCACTAACATGCAACTGAGGGCACATACTATAGAACACTGTTGTCAGCAGAAAGCAGCACTGTAATCAATTAATGTAATCAATTAATTTCTAACATTATATTCATATACAGGTTTGCACATTGTTTACCAAGGTCTAAAGCATAACTGTATCCACAACGCTGAATAAAATTCAGGCTATTACACACAAAAGAGCAGTTTTATCTGGCTGACAACGTGAATTCTAATAACACCCAAAATATCTTAATGTATGCCCTTACTGAAATAATTCACTACATAAATACCCATAACAGTTGCGCATGTATGTTCTATCTCTCAAATGTAATAGTGAGTAATCTAAAATGTTTTTTAAATTTTAAGTCCTTTTTTAATTAGCTTAAATATGATTTGGAATTTCAGTATGCCTTATCCATAACTTTCACCTGTATAGTTGGTAAGAGCACATGATTACATATGTGGACACAAAATTTGAACTAAAGATAAAATTATGGTACAAAATGAAGATTAAATGTAAATATCACATAGTTTAATTGTACTTGAATTACTTTATGTTAAGCCTGAAATAGCTATATTTATGTTTCATAAACCTGGAAAAAATAGGGCAAAAAGCTTTTATCAACACTGCTAAGAAATGAATAAAAGATAACAGGTAAGTGAGAAGTGACATAATGAAAGACTGAATCAAAACATCATGGAGATTTTACAGTGAGAATGGAAACTCAATGTACTAAGAGAAAAGATCCCACATGCTTACTGGAAGCATATAGTAAAAAAAAAAAGAAAAAGAAAGAAAGAAAGAAAAGTCAAACATTTAACATTTTCACTGAATTATAAAACACTGTTGGAAAATGAAATAAAAAAGACCACTGCAGATTACAGATACCCAAGACTGGCGAATCATGAAGAAGCACAGCAAGCCTCCTATCACAACTCCCAAGGCTACACAGCTCCTAGGATCTTTTGAATTGCTTGATGCTCCTGCACCAGAAATCCTCAGATAACACCAGGGAAAACCGGCTTCAAACTTCCTTCACTGCATAGTGTTTTTTGTGTAAAGACATTAATTACCATTTAGCCTTTTAGTGAACTGTTTTAGAGCACATATTAGAAATACTATACTCAGTATGTCTTTCTATAGTGGCTTAATTTTTCCTTTCAACTAAGAATATAAAACAGAGAAACTCTTTGAATTTTTGAAGAAATAGCTTTTTAAAATTAATATCTATGAAATTGTTAACAACAAATTTCAAGGACTTATTGCAAAGATCCTTCAGACTACCAGACTTCTATACTATTACCTTTTAATGCAAGTAGAACAACATGCAGGGAATCTACAATGTTATTTTAAGTAAACACACTAATAGAAGTTTAAAAATACATCTGTCATAAACTTACATCTTTCAGGAGCTTGGTCAATGTGTTCTGGACAAAGAAGGAAGAAGTGGCTGAAGTCCTGAAAGGTGCCTGCTCCTGCAGCACAGGGATAATGATACATCTGGGTACATTTCTCTTCACAGCATTTGATACTGGCTCCAAGGTGCTTACAAAATGCACATCGCTGGAGGAGAGAAAGGACAGAAGTCTCTTTACAACACCTTGAGAAGCAAAATTCAAATGCAGGGGTAAAGGAGGTATTAAAAAAAAAAGTTATTTGTATCATACTAGTAAAACAATTTGTACCTGTGAATAAAGGATCAGTTAAAAATAATAAAACCTAAGGTACTCAGCTGAGTGCTTCTCATATCACCAACTCATCCTTCCACTCAAATTAGAAAGCTGGCATTTCACTTTTTCCTATTTTGTCAAAAATGTACAACTAAAGATTTAAAAGAAATAGTTTAATATTATAATTTAAAAGGCAAGTTTCTAGTTGAGGGTTATTTTAAGTTTATAAACTCCACCAAAACAGATAATAGGAATATATAATTTTTAATATCTATCATTATTTTTTATTCTAAACTTCGAAGTAAAGTAAACTAATCAATAAATAGATCAGTGGGGCACAACTATATGATTAAGGATACATATAAACAGCTGGGGATGCAGTTCAATGCTACAGTACTTGCCTAGTATGCTCAGAGCCTCAGGTTCCACCCACAGGAACCCCAAGGGAGATAAAAGGGGGGACACATAAAAATCCAGATACTTCATTGTAGCAATTAGTTTTTGATTTCATTACAAAAGATGGAAGTGTGATGGGAAATTAAGTCATTTGGGTATATCTTTCCCCTTTCCACCTGGGCCTGCCTCCACTTTCTTGCAGTGGTGGAAAGCAATGAAACAAGCCTCCACAGACAACAGGGGGTGTTGGGGTCCAGTGAGCATATACCAAGTGGGGAGGAATAACCTACAAGGCTACATTTGCTTAATCAGTTTTCCCTCTGAACAAGTAATAAACGCTTCCTCATCCTCCTAAGCCTACTTGGGAATCTTTTCTCAATTCCCTTCTACTGTATGGAATGCTGCGGAGTGGCTCTGTACTATATACTTTAAAACCTCTTGCTGTAGGAGACTTCTAAATGTCAGTCTTGTGCA
This sequence comes from Xerus rutilus, assembly GCA_028644305.1. Lineage (NCBI taxonomy): Eukaryota > Metazoa > Chordata > Mammalia > Rodentia > Sciuridae > Xerus > Xerus rutilus. Next base: position 4,742,276 of record CM053407.1, on the reverse strand, counting down.
CGATGCTGTGCCAGATTCATCCACCACATGGTACTATCTTTTTTTTTTTTGGTACTGGAGATTGAACTCAGGGGCACTCGACCACTGAGCCACATCCCCAGCCCTATTTTGTGTTTTATGTAGAGACAGGCTCTCACTGAGTTGCTTAGCACCTCACCATTGCTGAGGCAGGCTTTGAACCTGCGATTCTCCTATTTCGGCCTCCCAAAGTGCTGGAATTACAGGCGTGCATCACTACACCCAGCTAGATTATACCATCTTTGCATCCCCTGCACCAGGAGTGCTCCTTGACACAGGAAAGGCCTGATGAACTCACACTAACACACTGGACAGACACCACCCTGGCAATCTTGTGCTACGCATGACTCATCAATAGCTTCCTTCAAACAACTGAAGCCTCCCTCACTTAACAAAGATGGGTGGACTCTGCAAACATGATGAGTGTCCCCACATGCTAACGCACTGACTCTACAATGTTCATAAGGAATGTGTTAGCTTCTTCATTATAATTATTTTCAACATTCTGTGTAAATTTACATAAACCATCACATACTACTATCAAACGCTTCCTCTTTATTATCAATCCACTGTACTAAACAATATAACAAAGCTTAGAGACTCTCTTGGTTTGTCTTCTGTATGTTTTGATTTCAACTTAATAGACCAGTAAAACTTGTAAATAAATCAAACATTAGTTATATTCATCACATTTTAATTTTACATAATGTTCACATGTCCAGACTAGTACATATTTCAGTTGTTTTTGTACTTATGAGCACTACTGCATTAAAAAGAAGAAAATAAAGCCTTATTTCTCTGACCAAAGGATAACAACCAGTTTTTTGCAAAATGCGCTGTTTTTATAATACAACCTTCCAAGGCATCTAAGTATGTCTGACATATTAAGAAAACCTAAAGTTAACAAGAAGAATAACATCAAGGTGGTCTAGAGTTCTTGACCAGAAAGGTCAAGAAAATGCTCAAAGAAGTGCATCAAACTGCTGAGAAAATTTTCTGATAACTCATTAACATAAAATAATTTCTCCTAAATGGTAAAAATCTAAGGGTTCTTATTGACAAGATGTACAGAAGTCTTTTTCACTAAAAATAATTTTGGCAAATAAGATCCAATGAGTTTTACTTAAGTACATCTAAGGAAAAAATGTTTAAATTGATCCTTAGCCCAACTTCTATATTATTTTAGAAACACGAACATGTTCTCTTAGTCAGACCTGCAAAGAAAAAAGTTAAATGACATTAGTTAAACTATTATGAAAAGTGCTGGGATTTATCCAACATACTCATTTACAACATCACAGAAAGATACCAGGAAATGATGAGAAGAAATAAAGCACTAATGGCATGTAAGTGAACCCTTAAAACCCATTTGTTACAACTGCACAGCTGAGGGACATCTGGCATTCAGAAAAGATGGACGCTATACACGGGCTGGGGAGGATCTTCCTATACCACAAAAATTATCTGTAAAATTACATAGCTGGGTGCAGTGGCTCAAGCCTGTAATCCCAGCACTTAGGGAGGCTGAGACAGGAGAATCGTGAGTTCAAAGTCAGCCTCAGCAATGGCAAGGTGCTAAGCAACTCAGAGAGACCCTGTCTCTACATAAAACACTAAATAGGGCTGGGGATGTGGCTCAGGGGTCGAGTACCCCTGAGTTCAAACCCCAGTACAAAAAAAAAAATTACAAAAAATACCAAAGAACGAATTTCAATAGGGATCTTCTGTAATGCTGGCACTCATATACATCAAAAATCAAATAATTCATAAACTAAGTAACAATTATAAAACTAACAGTTGGGGAGAATAAGACAAATAATCCTTAATGTATCAACTAAATGATGAACTTAAATCAATATTTTAAAGTCTACATAGTATTTTATTCTTTTCTAACTCTGTCTAATCATTAAAGAAAATTAAAGGAGAGATGAAAAAGTAGTGTAATATTTTTCATTAATCTGAGAACATATTTTTAGAAATCTCAGTGAGAGCTCCTATTACCAATTGTTAAGAATGAGTCTGAGGGGCTAGGGTTGTGGCTCAGTGGTAGAGTGCTCGCTTTGCACATGTGAGGCACTGGGTATGATCCTCAACACTACATAAAAATAAAATAAAGGTACTGTGTCCACCTACAACTAAAAAAATAATGATTTTTTTAAGCAAAGAGTCTGAAAATCTTCCAAAACTTTTATCAAGACTGAAATGAAGACTTCCTCCAAACAAATCTTCAATATGAAACAAAACCAGTAAAATTTCAAAGATTAAATTTGCATCATGAAACTACAACAAAAAGTTTAGGGACCTTCCATATGTGTTGAATAAATTATCAAGTCATTATTTCGTATCAACAAGAGCAATGGTTTTAGAGTAGGTATTCTAAGAAATATAAAGATACTAAACTGTTCACTTTCCCAAATTGTTTTTAAAGTTCACCACCCATTTCTTATTACTAGTCACTGGGATTCTCCCAAAGTACTAACAAAGAACAAAAGTGGCAAGTGAGAGTAGAAGGTATGGAATGTTGATCCAGAAGTTCAAACTCTATTTAATAGGAGTGCCAGAAAGAGGGGGAGGCATAATCATAGAAATTATTCTAGAAGCAAACTTATTAAGTATCTAATACTAAGAACATTTATTAAGTATAATCCTCATTTAACAACTGAGAGACCTAAAATACAAAATGTCTTCACATCAATTCCGCTGATCTCTATACCCCTACCAAAGTCTCCAGGCTTAGTCTCTATCCCAATTCCTCCCAAAACTCCCTGAAGACCAATTTCAGATTACAATATCCCATATTAAGAAACATATGGGCAAAATTTTAACATAAGGATACCAGGAAATTTTGGGGAGCCTCACTAAAGGAAAACAGATTATTTCCAAAGCAAGGGGAATTAGGCATTAGCAATATTAAAGTAAAAAGGGAAGAGGTAGAGTACCTTTGAAAGTATACAAAAAAAAAATTATTGGAAACTAAAATTCTAGTGCCTGTTAACACCCAAGTCCATGAACAATAAATGTACACAAGTTAAATTCTCTATTAAAAGAAATAGCAGGTATTTCTCATGCTATATGCAATAAAAATAAATATATCCTTCAATCTACAATAATAAAAAATTCACAATGTAAGGATAAACTCCCAAATTCCCAAATCTATTAGAAAAGTTTTAAACTCCTGTCTACATAACAGCAGACTTTTTAAAAATAAAATTAAAAACCATGTGTTGTTTTTAAATAATTAAGAAATGACAAAATCTTTGAGATGTGGCAAATGTGGTATTCAGAGGAATAATATGACTTGAAAAAATGCTAAACTCTATGACCAAAAAATGAAACTATAGCTAAAAAGTACAGCCAATAAAAAAAATCAGCATTCAGTGTGTGAAATATGCCATCTAAGGAAATAAAGCTACATTAATATTACATCTAGGGAAATGTTATTACTGAAATGCAGATGTTTAAATCTCTATCAGAAAAAGTGTTTGCATTAAAAGCTAAAATAAAACCAATTAAGATAAAAGTCAATTTATCAAATGATAAGTAGGCCTGAAGTGAGATTTGGGGAGTGGGGGTATTGGGAATGGAATCCAGAGCCTCTCGTTCCCAGGATTCGATCCCCAATAGCCCCACTCTCCAAATCTCACTTCAGGAATAGATATAGATACTAGGCATAGATATTAAGGGCAAATTCCATTAATTAGCTATAGCTATATGATTAGCTATAATTCTACCACTGAGCAACATTCTCAGCCATTTTTATTTTTTGAGACAGGGTCTTGCAAAGTTGCCCAGGCAGGCCTCAAACTTACAATCTCCCTGCCTCAGCCTCCTCAGTAGCTAGAATCAGAACTGTGCACACCACCTCATGAGGCAGTAATGAATACCTTGATGATTTACTGTTATTATTTTTTTGGCCCAATTAATTATTCCAATTTGTACACTACTAAACACACATTTCTGATTGAAACATGTGCTTCAAAAGGTAACATTAAATAACATAAAATAGCCAGGTGAGCTGGTACATGCCTGTAATCCCAGTGGATGGGAAGGCTGAGGCAAGAAGATTGCAAGTTCAAGGCCAGCCTCAGCAATTTAGCAAGACTGTCTCTAAATAAAATACAAAAACAGGGGCTGGGATTGTAGCTCAGCGGTAGAGCGCTTGCCTCGCATGCGTGAGGCCCTGGGTTCGATCCTCAGCACCACATACAAAGCAATAAAATAAAGACATTGTGTCCATCTACAGCTAAAAAAATATTTAAAAAAAATAAAAATAAAAAAAAATAAAAAAAATAAAATACAAAAACAGGCTGGGAGAGTGGCTCAATGGCTGAGTGCCCCTGGGTTCAATCCCTGGAACCAAAATAGATAGATAGACAGATACATTAAATAAAAAATAAGAATGGGGGCTGGGGTTATGGGCAGTGGTAGCATGCTCGCCTAGCACGCGGGAGGCACTGGGTTCGATCCTCAGCACCACATAAAAATAAAATATTGTGTCCACCTACAACTAAAAAAAAATAAATATTAAAAAAAAATAAGAATGGAGAAAACTAAAAATAAACTTTTTTCTTGACAACATCTTTCCTTTCTCACCATCCTCCTGACTGCTATCACAGAAGTCTTTGCAAAGGAATCTCTGATACGTTTTGGATTGGATCCAAACTCCTCAATTTGTAATTTCTGGTAGGCAGTATTCTAAAACACCCGCACACCACCAAACCCCACCCCCGCCAAGATATCCCACCCTAATCTGGAGACTATGACGAGGTATTTGTCAGAGACATTATACCACATGATAAAGGGGTTTGGCAGTTGTGATTAAGGTTACTAATCAACTAACTAAATTAGCTAAAAGGGATATTTGTCTTTCACACAATTCCCTTTAAAAGCAGCATTTTCTCCAACCGGTAGTAGAAAGGGAAGTCAAGGAAATTCAGGATGAATGAAAAATTCAACACACTGTTACTATCTTTGAAGACACAATGAGCCAAGAGTGACCCACAAAGGAAGGAGGCCTTGGTCCTACAACTGCACATAACCAAATCCTTCCACACCACAAGGGTTCTAGAGGAGGGCTTGGCCAGAGCCTCCACCTGGCCAGATCTTGATTTGAACCTTGAAAGCCTAGGTGGAGAACACAGTTAGGCCTGGGCAGAATCATGACCTAGGGCAACAGGTGCTGTGGAAGGTCTTTATGTATGCCTTCACCTATCATGCAACAGGAGGTAACAAGCAACAAACACATCCAGGCCCCATGCCTGGCCCTCCTCTGCCATATCTGTTACAGCCTAGAAGACCTTTTTTGACATCACACTTATGTTACACAATGTCTCACTCAACACCCTGAAGTAAAAAGGGTATTTTGAACTTCTGCTTGGAAATGAAGCAGAATCTCAGGTTTCTACAGATAACACAGAAGAGATTAGCATGCCCATACCTACTAAATCCAAGAAATAGTAATTTTCCTACTTGCAACAATACATTTAAGAAAATCTGAATAAATAAGCCCCAAAGAGCAATAAGCTTTAGTGTAACTAAATAAAAATATGAATAAATCTGACTATATAAAAATTTTAAACTTTCATATGGTAAAGCCACACATATCTCAGAGAAAATGAAATGTCAAAATATAATAATAGTAACTTTCCATTTCAATTAAAATATCCTGGATACAGAACAACAAAGTTTAAGTTAGAAAAATAAGCACAATTTAATAATAGACAATGACACCTTCTAAAAGTTCATAATTTAAGGGAAGCACAAAGTTGGCCAATGAAATGTGCTTCACATACGGATTTAGTGAGCACTATTATTGCAAGCAACTAGGACAAGGACTTTAGAACTACCTTATTCAAGTCTAACAACCATCAGGTTGGGTAGATATCATTATTTCTCATTTTATAAATGGGGCACAGAGCAGTTAAACGCTTGTCCTAGCTCACAGAGCCAGGAGGTGAACAGGAATAGATATAGATATTAATGGCAAATTCCATTAGACAATAACATATAACTATGACATACTTAATATTTTGTCTTATTTACATGATCACTTTCATCTAGGTGTTAAAGTAAGATACCTAGTTTAAGATTAAAAATCCAAACAATACTAATTCCTAGCACCTATGAAAAGACATGTACTAGGAAGTTCATAAAACATGACTCACAATAGGCTCCCAAAAATTCAAAAATAAAAAAGCCAAACAGTTTATAAAATGGTTAAATTATAGTACTTTCAAACAGAATTCTATAAATCAATGAGAATAAGTGAACAACTGTAAGCGATAATTTGAATCTCACATATACTTTTATATGAAAGAAGGAGGAAAGAAATAGTACTTGTTATGGTCCAATTGCACAAAGCATAGAGAGAGGCAGACGAAGTAAGGTGCTGCAAGGATGGTGCTGTCCTGGGAGTCAGGGCACAGGGCCCAAGGGAGGCAAGAATGAAACTTCCGGGAGGCTCCTGCTGTTTCCTGGTTCCAGTTCAGCTTGTAGGCATTGACCTTCAGGGTGTTCTTAGAAATGTGCCCTCACTTATTAGTGCACTTTGCTGCATATGTAGTGTTCTTCAGTAAGACATTTTCCAGAAAATTAAGAATTTTAGATAAAGATTCACCTTATGATAGAAAATATTTGCCTTTTTCTTTCTCACATGAAATTCTGTATTAATACCAGTAACTCAATTCTACCTGATGTTTGCCTACTGATAGGTTAGGATTTCTTATTCTTCTCAAGTAACTTATAATATATTAAGATGATTTTAACTGGGAAAACCATTCAGATCATATCACTGTAAATTGAATTCCAAGTTATGTGTCCTTAGCACCACCACTACCACCACCCCCAAAAAAACCACACATAATTACCGTAAGAAGCAATTTTTTTGTTATTACTAAAAGGACCAAATCAAGAATATTATTGTCAAGATTTATTTTGTTTAAAAGGTGGAGTTTTTAAAGTTAACACGTAAGTCAGGCATGGTGGTGTACAACTGTAATCCCAGCTACTCATAAACTCATAAGGCTAAAACAAGAGGAACACAAGTTTGAAGGCAGTCTTGAGTTACTTAGTGAGACCCTGTCTCAAAAAAAAAAAAGGAAAAAGAAAAAGAAAAAGGAAGCAGGAAGATGCTCAGAGGTAGGGCTTTGCTTGTAAGCTCGTACAGGTACCCGGGTTCAATCCCCAGAACTTAAAAAAAGACTTTTTTTTAAAGGTAAGTTTAATATGATTTTAAAGTTAGTAAGAAAACACCACATATTTTTAAAAAGCTAGGAACTTCAAAAGGGGGGACAGAATTTTAAAAGCTTTAATATGAGGACAAATACAGAAATAGGATTAAAGCTAACTGGATACATTAAAAACGTGTCCTACAAAAACAGATAAAATTGCATTCTTTTTGGTTCAAAACACTGGTGTAGTTTTAGTCCAAACAGAAGTGTGATCATCTTCTTAAAGATTTCAATAATAGTACAAGAACTTTTGTTTCTACAGTAGTACACTGGTAGAATGCATTTATCCAAAAAGATGTCACAGGTGAGAAGTTAGCAAGTAGACTGCCACATGCTACTGACTGTGGTCAAATTAAATCCTTGTAAAACAACTTCAGCAACCAAATTGTTCATGTCTTCAACCTACATCATCAGAAGTAACAGAGCAGACTCCAAAATACTACGTACCAAATAAAAACTAGGGATGACCACCATCATGAGGTGATACCAGTAAAAACATCAATGCCATAGAGCCACACAACTACAACAGCCATGTGATGTGCCGAGAGCTCACAAAAATCACAGCAGTAACAAGTGACTTTCACATTACCACACTCAAGATGAACACAAAAAGCAACAATATCAAATGTTCTTCTTGCTCTAACTAAATATTTAATGTCAGCATAGTTATTTTGGATTACTTTCAAATGATGCAGAAATAACATTCTTTTCTTCTTTTAATGACTTTTTTAGTTATAGTACAGATTAATCAAATTAACTGAAACTCAAAGAAAAGACATTATAATCTGGGTATAAGAATAAAACTTTTTGTAAAGAAATGTGATAAGGGCTATGGAATTAAACTGAAAACATCAATATGAACTCATGATTCTGAAAATTATATTTTTGTTATGTATGGTTTTGATAGGACAGATAAAAATACACAAGGAGGGGCTGGGGTTGTGGTGCAGTGGTGGCGTGCTCGCCTAGCACGCGTGAGGCACTGGGTTCGATCCTCAGCACCACATAAAAATAAAATGAAGATATTCTGTCCACCTACAACTAAAAAAAAAATATTTTTAAAAAAATACACAAGGAACAGAATGGAGAATATAGAAATAGACTCACCATTCTATATTCAAATAATTTTTGATAAAGAAGCCAAGATAAATCAAAAGAATATATAATCTTTTAGGATTATGCTGGAAAAAGATAATATACACATGAAAAACAAAAAGGCCTTGGATCTTAAATCTCATATTCAATACATACTATATTAACTATAAATGGATAAAGACACAAAGGTAACCTAGAGATAGGCAAAGATTTATTAATAAGGAATGAAGAGCATGATCCCAAACAGAAAAAAAGAACTAAAAACATTCACAAACAGCAAACTTCATCAGCATTAAATCCACTTCCATAAACACAGCTGAGAAAATAAAAGTCAGACTAGGCAAAAATATATGCAAAATATTATCTCTAATAAATAATTTCTATGAAAAACATATAAAGAACTCTCACACATCAATAATATAGTGACAAAAATCAATTGCAAAGGAGAGTATTAGAGACAAAAATATTTGAGCAGACACCTCATCAAAAATACCTAATAAGATGCTCAATTACATTAGTCATCAGGGATTGAAAAAAATCAAACCCACAATAAAGTATCTCTAAACATCAAGCAGATGGCTAAAATTTAGAAACACTGACAATATCCAGTGCTGGCAACAATATACAGCAATTGGAAGTTTCAGATCTTGCTGATGGAAATGGAGAAGTATACAGACACTCTTTTAAGAAACTGTGAAACTATTTTCTAAAGCTAAGCATATATTTCCAACAAATCAGCAATTCCAGTCCTAGGTATTTACCCAAGAAACATGAAAAGATATATCTAGATGAAGAATGTTGCATAAATGTTCATAACAGTTTTATAAATACTAGCCAAAAACTGGAAGAAACTTAGCTGTCAGCTGGTGAATGGACAAATCTCAAAACCATTATGCTAAGTAAATAAGCCAGACAGAAAAAAATTACATACTGGAAAATTCCATTCATATATCAAATCTAGAAATGGCAGAACTATACAGAGTGCAACAGATGGTGATTTCCAAGAGCTGGAGTGGTGAGAGACTGACATCCCAGGGTCATGGGAGAATTTATAGAGTGCTATGGTTTGCATGAGTTGAGTGTGTCCAGGGGTGTTGGGAGCTTGGTACCTAGTGCCCAGTATAGAGGTGTTGAGAGGCGGCAAAACCTTTAAGAGGTGGAGCCTGGCAGGAAATCACAGGGACTGACTCTTCCCCTTGCACTAGCTTCCTGTCTGTCCATATAATGTCTTCCTCTTGCATGTGTGCCTGCCACTATGAGAGGATGCGGCCAAGTTGGTCCTCGTAAGAGCCAGTGCTATGCTCTTTGGACCATTTTGCCATCTTCAAACTGATAGCAAAATAAATCTCTTTTGTTTAGAACTCTCCAGCCTCAGGTATTTTGTCATATTAACAACTACAAAAAGAGGAGGAAGAGGAGGAAGAGGAGGAGAAGAAAGAGGAGGAGGAGGAGAAAAAGGAGGAGGAGGAGAAGGGGAAAGAGAAAGAGAAGGAGGAGGAGGAGGAGAAAGGAAGAGGAGAATGAGGAGAAGGAAAAGGAGGAGGAGAAAAAGGAGGAGGAGGAGGAAGAGGAGAGAAACAAGGAGGACGACAACTAATGCATGAGTGATGAAAAGGGTGATGAAAATAATGAATCTTCACTGAATAATATAATAATAACTGAATCTTCACTGTGAGGACAGTTATATGACTGTGTATTTGTCAGACACATATAACAATAATGTTAAATACTTTAGTAAAAGAATGAACATACAGAAATACATTTATTTATTAACTAGGTAATGACAGAGGAGCCAATACCAGAATCTCTTTCCTGAAGATAAAATTTATCAAATCTTTAAAAAAAAAAAAAATCCACCTCCTTGAAGTCACTTGGGAAAATTCAAGAGAGCAGTCTGCAGTGGGAGAGTGGGTATTTGAAAGAAGGAAAAATCACTGGCTAAGATTCGTATTTAGACAAATTTGACCTGGAGACATTCCCTGAATGTGCACTGGAGGAGCAAGCAGTACCGCTGGTGTGAGCAGAAAGACAAGACGGAAGGCGAGGCAATCCCGACAAAGAGGGAGCCACAGAGACTGGACAGACTTTCAGATCACTTACAGCCCTGAAAATCACATCCACAGAGGGGCTTTACGTAGCTCAGAGGGAGCAATGACTGAACTGGTGACAGAATTTGGTGGCGATTTCACATGTTGCAGGCTAACCGGACTTACCAAATCATGTGGAATGTGAGTCCAGCCTTGATGACCCTCTCAGAAAAAAGCCTGGCACTGACTAGAGCAAGACAGCAGAGACTGGTATCGACACCCTGTCATCAACAATGCTCAAGGCAGGAGAGATGAAAGGAACGAATGGACCATAACAAACATGATGTGGTAGTCTTGTCATTGTAGTATCAAAAGAAAAGACAAGGTTAACCCGAGTAAGTATTCTAAGAAATAATGGGTGAAAATTTCACAAATTTAGAAAAAAAATTTGATCCACAGACTCAAGATGTTAAATAAACCCAAAGATAACATGCTGAAATATATATATACACTTTTAAAAACTAAAGACTAAACTAAAATACCTTGAGAGGAGAGAAATAAAACCATATCCAAGGTGAAAAGCAACTATCACAGCAGATTTCTGCTCCTAAAACCATGAGGCTGGAACAAAGTGGCACAGCAATTTTCAAGTCCTGAAAGAACAGTCAACACTTAATTCTATACCCAGTAAAAATGTATTTCCTTTTGGAATAAAAGGAAAACTTCAAAAATGTCCGATGAGAGCAAACTAAAAATCAGTCATGAGGCCAAATTAACTAAAACAATGATTAGAAAAGCTAGTGAGTCATAAAGGAAAGTAACAAAGAGACAGTCTCAGCATATCAGGAAAGAAGAAACAAAGGAATGAGTAGAAATAGGAGTAATAAAAAAGGCCTTTGTTTTTTCCTCTTGAATTTTATAAATTATATTTAACAAATGAAACAAAAATGACTATATTGTCTGATTGAGTCTCAATGTAAATATAGGAAAAATTAAGACAACTATAAATGGATTAAGCTACAAAGGAACACATCAAACTAAGGATTTTTATATTGCACAAGAACTGGTAAAATGTTAAATGAAAGTGAAAACACTGATTACCCTAAGTTGCATGTATATAAGTAAACAGCTAACACAACCTTTAAAGAAATCTATACAAGGGACTGGGTTGTAGTTCAGTAGTAGAGCACTTGCCTAGCATGCGTGAGGCACTAGGTTTGATCCTCAGCACCACATAAAAATAAATAAATAAAATAAAGGTATTGTGTCCACCTACATCTAAAAAAATTTAAAAAAACAAAAAAAGAAATCTAGAATTCTTGTGGACCAGCAGGAGCCCCAAAGGACCCTGATCCGCCCTCAGGATCCTCCACGGTTGTCCAGCCAAAGGGAGACCAGGGTCTGCTACTTCTAACCATTGGGGAGGCCAAATTCAGGGCAAAAGTTGCTCCAGAGACACCAGTGTGAGGCAGCCCTGCCCAAGGGCAGCTTGGGTCAGCCCCAGTTCAGCTCCAGAGTTCCTGGGATCCAGCAGGAGCTACAGAGGGCCCAGATCCACCCTCAGGAAACTCCGCGGGTGTCCAACTAAGGATTGTCCAGAGTCTGATTGCTACCAACCACAGAGGAAGGCACACCCGGGGTAAGAGTGGCCTCCAGAGACCCCAGCGTGAAGGCCCCACCCTAGTGCGCTCTGGGCCCGCCTCAGTTCCGCTCCAGAGTTCCTGTGGTCAGGCCATACAGAAGGCCCGAAACCACCCTAAGGGAAAGCCAGAGTGCGCAGTTGAAGGCAGACCACAGCCTGCTAGCCTCTAGCCCCAGGGGAGCCCACACTCACTGTAAGGGTCGCACACAGACTCTCCAGCTTGTGACCCTGCCTAAGTGAGACCTGAGCCCACCTGTAGTTCCGCTCCAGAGTTCCTGCTCACCAGCAGGAGTGCAAGACAGGGGCAAAACAGCCCTCAGGGGCCGCCTCAGGAGCACAGCTAAAGCCACTCCCACTGCCCTCTAGAGGTAGTCCACTACCTCCGCCACAAACTTTAGTGACAGTAGTGCCCATCTGGGGACACTGGGAAAACAGAAGTAGCTCCAAAGTGAGACACAGGTAATCCAGAGTGTCAATACAAGATTATAGGATAGAAGCCGCAATACCTCAGATTGGTATTTCAAGAAAGGAAGATACACAATCAACATGAAAAAACAAGGGAAGAAAGTGCCCCAAATAAACCTGGATACCACTGTAACAGAAT
>CM053407.1:4670746-4729161 GCA_028644305.1 Xerus rutilus | reverse complement strand
GGAACAATGGTGGATCTCTGTGCACTGGGGTGTAAGGGGGGAGGGGGCATGGGGACAGCAAAGGTGGTGGAATATGATGGTCATAATAACCCTAACTTTATGTATGACTGCATATATGTTGTGATTCTATACAACTTACAACTAGAGAATTGATATATTATCCTCTATCTATGTACAATGAATCAACTTGCACTGTTAATGTGTAAGCCTAAATAAAAAAATTAAAAAAAAAAAAAAGAAATCTATACAAAAGGTTACACATAAAAACACTATACGAAGGGTAGGACTTTCACAGTGACAAAGCAAGAGGCTTAGCAAACTCTTCAGCAAAACAACCTGCAACAATTTAAAAAAAAAAAACACGATAGGTTGGATATCTCTTATCTGAAAGATGTGGGCACTGAAATGTTTTAGATTAAGGATTTATTTTAAATTTGGAATATTTGCATATGCATAATCAGATATTTGGATGGTGAGACACAAATCTAAACACAAAATTCATTTGCATTATATACACCTAATACAAGTATCCTAAAGATAAGTTATATGATATTTTTACTGCACCTTTGTTTTGACTGCTATCTGTAACATGCTCCACTTGTAGCACCATGTTGACACTGAAAAGGTTTCCAACACGGTGGATCTGAAATTTCAGATTTTCAGATTACGGGTGCCCAAAGTGTGCATGTGTTTATCACTCAAAGCCTCATGAAATTATCCTAAGAGCATGTAGAAAATGTTCGGGGAAACATACTATCATAAGAACAGAAGAGTCTGTGCCATTTTAGCCATGACCCACTCCATTAACTCCCTGACCAGCAATGCATTCCCAAAGTTCAAAACACTTGACAAAACAAAGTTAGAAAGACAATCCTCTGAATTTTGCTATTCTAAGTCCCTTGTATTTTGATATGAGGGGTTTTGGTTTTGTGATTTTTCTTTTAAGATAAATGTCAGTTTTCAAAAAAGCTAGGTAGAATTTGGATAGCAATTGTCAGAATCTGTACATCAATTTGGGGACTACTGTCATCCTAACATTACTAAATATTCTGATCCATGAACAGGAATTCATTCCATCTATTTAGATCTTTTATCCTGGATTTATCCCAGGAATTCAGGTCTGATTTACATCCAAAACTCAATCCATGTGACAGTCTGCATTAACATGATCAAAGGAAAAGTTCATCATCTCAATCAATACAGAATTAAACTTTGAACAAAGTAAAACACCTTGTTCTCATAAAAATGCTCAAAAAACTAGGATGTGAAGTAAAATTCCTCATCCTGAGAAAAGGAATTTACAAAAATTCCATAACAAACATTATATTTAATGGTTAAAAACTGCCAGTTTTCCCACATGGTTTCAGGTAAAAGACAATATCTGTTCTATCAACTTCTATTAAACATTATACTAGAAGTTCTAGTCAGAGAAACTAGGAAAAAGAAAGATACAAAACGAAAAGATTAGAAAAGAGAAAACAGGCTACATTTGTAGATAACATGATCTCATATATATACAGAAATCTGAAGAAAACAACTAAAATGCTAATATTGTCATAAAACAAGGTCTATACAGAAAAGCCAACTATTTCTACACACCATCAATGAATGCTTAAAATGAGATTGAGAAGACAATTTCACATAAAATGGAATCAAAAAGAATAAAAAGGAAATAAGACCCAAGACAATATCAGCCTCTATCATGAGAAGAGCTAGGGCAACGAGGGAAAGGCTGCATCCTGAGGAGAGAAGACAGCAGGAGGACCTGGACAGGAGCAGGAGAATGACAAGACCCTCAGCCACCCTGGGGGTTTCACAGGCAGAAGAGAGACAGGAAAGAACCACTAAGAGCCTTCACCACAGCTCCCTGGCTGGGGAAGAGAAGCAGAAAACACCAGCAACCCCATCACAGCAGCACACAGCCAGGCCCAACTACCAGACAACGAACGTCCCACTGGGATCAAAGCAAGTCACATTTTACCCCATTCAAAACCCTAGAACTCAAGCTGAGGTAGTAGCCACTGCTGGTTGCCATCTGCTTTAGGGGCAGCTGAGGCCACCAGATACCTTGGACCAATGCGTACCTCACAGGCAGAAAACAGTTCCACCAGAGTTAGCAGCTACCAGGGCCACAAGATACAGTGCCAGCTGTGTTCTCCCTCATGATCCAAGACTGTCCCTTGGAAACTGGGAAAGTCCTCTCTGGGTCCCACAGCTCCGGGAAGGTGGCTGCCAATGCCACAAGACCTAGTGTCACCCACACGTAACTGTGGTACCTACGGAAGATCTTATCTATGATCCTGCAGCTCCAGCACTACAAACAGCAGTGCCACCCATGCTTGCCCACAGACCTCGGAAGAGCCCCATCAACATGCCGTAGCTCTAGGACCACAGCTGCTACCACCTCCAGCCCAGGTGGGAGCCATACTTGTAGGGACATGGGAAAGGTCTCCTCCACATCCCGAGGCCTGAGGACTACATGACTGTTGGTGACAAAAGCCCTGGCATTTTGTAGTTCCAGAACCATAGCTGCTGGCACCAAAAGCCCAAGCATCTCCCACATACAACCCAAGGGATCTGGGGAAGGTACCCTTCATATCCCATGGCTCTGAAATCATAGTTGCTGGTGCCACAACCGATGACATCACACGTGCTTGCCATGCAGAGCCTGGGTGCATTCTCCTCCACATCCCCCAGCACCAGGACCATGGCTGCCACAATGCCACTGGTGATCAACTCACCAAGGCCTGACAATACACATCTTTGAGAGCCCACATCCACTATAAAATCTTGCAACTACCTTCATGAACTGCTATGGTCTAGACTACAGAGGCCCTCATCAATGAAGATATCAAAGGATTATGCTTCTGAGCTCATCTATCACCGAAGCCAAAGCACTTACCCAACTGGCACACTATTCCCCACCTAAATGAAAATGTCTTCTCCTACAGAAGCTACTCTAAAATTGGAAGAGGAGACTATTGCTCTAGACATGCAAATATCAACATGGGCTCACAAGAAACATGAAAAATCAAGGCAGTGTGATATCCACAACAAAAACATATCCCAATTTGAAGAAAATCTATGGAATGCCTGAAAAAAGAATAGTACTTAGTGAAAAGATCTAAAAGATATTTGTAGAAAATACCACCTGACAGCAGGAAAGTGAGTACACATTCTCATCTGCATGGGGAACATTCCCCAGGACAGGTCATACATTAGGCCAAATACTGAGTCTCAGTGAATTCTGAAAAACTGAAATAATATCATGTATCTTTCTCTGACCACAATGAAATAAAACTAGAACAGTGGAAAACACAAAGACATGAGAATTGAATACCATGCTTCTAAATGGCCAGTGGGTAATTGAAAATGTTAAAAATAATATAGCATATCAAAATCTATAAAATACATAAAATGCTGTACTAGTTGTGAAGTTTATAGCAATAAATGCATATCAAAAAATATATCTCAAATAAACAATGTAACAATGCACTTCAAAAACATGAAAAAACAAAATTTGTTAGAAGGAAAAAATAAGATCATGGAGTGTAAATAAAATAATGATTTCAAAAATGCAAAAAGATCAGCTGGGTGCAATGGCACACGCCTGTAATCCCAGTAACTCAGGAGACGGAGGCAGGAGGACCACAAGCTTAAAGTCAGACTCAATAACTTAAAGAGACCTTGTTTCAAAATAGAAAAGGGTTGGGCATGTCACTCAGTAGTAAATCACCCTAAATTCAATCCCCAGCATGAAAAACATATACACACGTAATGAAAAAAAAAAGTTGTTTTTTAAAATAGACAAATCTTTACAGACTGATAGAGATGACCCAATAAATAATGTCAGACATGAAAAAAAGAGATCTTAAAATTGATACCCCAGAAATACAAAAGATCATAAGAAATGACAATTATATGATTAAAAAATTGGAAAACTGAGAAAACATGGATGTATCTGGACACATAATCTGCAAAGACTGAACAATATTAAAAATAAAATATATTCTATATATGAAAATATAGAAACATAAAATTTAAACAAAATTATAATGAAATGGAAACAGTAGTTAAAAGTCTCCCATCAACAATAACCACCAAAGCCCAGAACCTGATACTTTATGGCTGAATTCCACAAAACCTTTAAATCTAATCCCACTTCTTAAACTATTTCCAGAATTGAAATGGAAGGAACTCTGCCAAACTATTTTTATCAAATTAGCATTATCCTGATAATAAAGCCATTCAAAGACACACAAAAATAAATAAATAAATAAGTAAGTAAGTAAATAAGGAAAAAACTGCAGACCAATAGCCCTGATAGAAAACTTCTCAAAAAAATGCCAGCAATTCAAATTCAACAGTACACCAAAAGGTGCATGCATGCTCCAAGTAAAATGCATTCCAGGGACACAAGGATGGTTTAACATTCACAAATAACTGTAATACATCAAATTAAGAGAATAATGAAACTTGGTATGACCACTTAAACAGATGCAGAAAAAGCATATGCTCCAAATCCCTTCATGACAAAAATTTTCATATGGGATGAACATACCTCAAAATATTAAAAGATATATATGAAAAACCTAGAGCCAACACCATACTTAACAGAGAAAAGGCTCAAAGCATTTTCTCTAAGATCTGGTACAAGACAAGAATGTTCACTTTCACCACTCTTTATTTAATAAATTATGGAAGTATTTTCAATAAGAGAAAAAAATAGAGGGCATCTAAACTGCAAAGAGGTCAAATTATCCATATTACCTATGATGTGATTTTACAAATAGAAAAAACTAAATACTTCATTAAAAAGCTATCAGAACTCATTAATGAATTCAGAAAAGTTTCATGATGTCAAATCAACATACAAAAAAATCCCACTTTATTACACCAATACTGGACAGAAAAAAAAAATCCAAGAAAAAAATCTATTTGCAATAGCTATAAAAAATATATTTAGGAATAAGTTTAAAGAATTAAAAGATCTCTACAATGGAAGATTTGAAAACACTGAGGAGAAAAATTACAAAGGAGGGAAAAAAATTTAAAAGAAAGATATCCCATGTTCATGGATCATAAAAATAATTAAAATGACCATCATGCATAAAATGCACTATTAATCCACAGCTATCCCCATCAAAACACCAACAACTTTATTAACAGAAGCAGAAAAAAGAAATCTAAAATTTATATGGAACCACAAAAGACGCAGAAAAGCCAAAACAATCTTGAACAAAGGAAAAAAAGCTGAAAGTACTCCAATACCTGATTTCACAACAGATTAAATAGCTCTACTAACCAGGCATGGTGGCACACAGGAGGCTGAGATAGGAGGATGGAGAGTTCAAACCAGCCTCAGCAACTTAGCAAAGCCCTAAGCAACTCAGCGAGACCCTCTCTTTAAAGAAAATTTACCAAAAAAAAAAAAAAAGGGCTGGGAATGTGGTTCAGTGGTTAAGCACCCCTGCATTCAATTCCTGGTTTAAAAAAAAAGCTATACTACCCAAAACAGCATGGCACTGACATCAAAACTGACACACAGACCAACAGCACAGGAAAAAAGAACCCCCAAATTAACCCACATATGCAGAGCCCCGATTTGGGAATAGAGAACAAGAATTAAACCCAGGACCTCATGCAAGCTAGGCCAAGTGCTCTAACACTGGGCTGTTATCTCCAGCCCTTTTTCTTTTTGCAGTTTTTTATTTTTATTTTTTATTATTTGGTACCAGGGATCAAACCCAGGGGCTCTTAACCACTGAGACACATCCCAAGGCCTTTTTCATTTTTTATTTTGAGACAAGGTCTCACTAAGTTGTTGAGGCTGGCTTTGAACTTGCAATTTTCCTTCTTCAGCCTCCAGTGTTGTGGGATTACACGCATGTGTTACCAAGCCCAGCTGTTTTTATTTATTTGTTTGTTTGTTTGAGACAGCTTGTCCAGGGGGACCTCAAACATACCATGTTCTACCTGAGTAGCTGGGATTACAGGGGTGTCCACAGTGCCTGGCTAAGGCACTTGATTTTTTTTACAAACGTTTTAATTAAGAACATACACTGAATGAACAACAGTCTCATCAATAAAATGATACTAGCAAAACTGAATATACAAACACACAAGAATGAAATTAGATCCCTTCCTGTAACCATATACAAAGATCAACTCATAATGGATCAAACACTTAAATTAGTACATGAAATTATAACATGACTAAAAGAAAATCAAGGGGAAATACTTCAGGACACTGGTATATGGGCAAAGATTTGGGGGTTGAGGGGACACAGGACCCCAAGAGCACAGGCAACAAATGTAAAATGAGTCAAACGGGATTATATCAAACTATAAAGTTTCTGCAAAGCAAAGAAAACCATCAAGTACAGAATGAGAAAAAATATGTGCAAAATATCCATACAATAAGGGATTCCATAATAATAAAGGAACTTAAATTTGACCATGAAAGACAAAGCCAGTTAAAAAAAAAACAGGCAAATGACCTGAATAGAAATTTCTAAAAAGAGAATACACAAGCAGCTGACAATTATATGAAAAAATGCCCAATATACCTAATCACCAGGAAAATACAAATCAAAACTACAATGAAGTTAACATCTAACCCCAGTTAGAATGGTTATTAACAAAAAGTCAAAAACTGTCAAATTCTGATGAAGAAAACAGATAAAGGGAACTCTTACACAGTGTTCAGGAATATAAATTAGCAGTCATTACGGAAAACATTATGGAGATTCTTTAAGAGGCTAAAAATAGCTCCGTGTAGAATACTTGGCCTAGTATGTGCAAGGCTCTGGGTTTGATCCCCAGCAATGCATTAAAAAGAGACAACAACTAAAAATAGAATCAAACATTTAGCAATCCATTACTAGGTATATGTCCAAGCATAACAAAACTCATCATTTCAAAGAGATACTTGCACTCTCATATTTATTACAGCAGTAGTCACATTAGCCAAGATACAGAATCATTGAAGGGGTCTATCAGTACATGAATGCATAAAGAAAATGTGGAATATACATAACAATATTACTCAGCCTTAAAAAAATGAGATCTTGTTTGCAGCAACATGGATGGAACTCACAGTCATTATGCTAAGTGAAATAAGCCAAATACAGAAAGATAAATACCATAGGCTCCTGCTCACTTGTGAAAAGTAAAAGGTTGAGCTCATAGAAGAATGGGGTAGAACTGACTCCCACTGACTTTACGTGACCCATCATAGTCAAAAGGCAAATGCTCTAAAAATGCTATATAAAATTACCTTCAGGCGATGGACATAGATGAATATAAAACACAAGCAAATTCTGTGTTCACGGTTGGGTCCGATCCCCAAGATATCTCATATGTATATGCAAATATTCCAAAATCTGAAATCCAAAACACTTCTGGGTCCCAAGCTTTTCTAGTAAGGAATACTCAACCTGTACTTAGGAATAAACTTTACAGAAGAAGTATATAAGAGATGCACACATAAAACTATACAACATTGTTGAAAGTGAAATACATCTAAATAAATAGAATGAAATCTCATGTTCTTAGTTCAGAACCCAATCCTCAAACTGATGCTCAGATTCAAAACAATGCTAATCAAGACCCTATGCAGCTTTTCTCTAAAAACTGATACTGACTTTAAAATTCAGATGAAATCCAACAGACTCAAAACAGCCAAAATATTTTTAAGAAAGGAAAACAAAGTTGCCTGGCATGGTGGTACACACCTGTAATCCCAACAGCTTGGGAGGTTGAAGCAGGAGGATCACAAGCTCAAAAGCCTGCCTCAGCAAGTTAGGCCTTAAGCAACTTAGCAAGACCTTGTCTCTAAAAAATAATAAGGGTTGGAGATGTGGATCAGTGGTTAAGCACCCCTGAGTTCCATGCCTGCTAACAAAACCATAAACAAATAAAAAGTAAAGCCAAGTTGGCAAATGAACATTGTCCAAAAATAAAAAGTAAAGCCAAGTTGAGAAATGAACATGTCCTATTTTAAAGACTAACTACATAAGCACAGTAATCCAGTGTGGTAAGAAAAAAAAAACAATATATATATATATATTTTCCCGGTGTAACAGAACCAAAAATCTAGAAATACACTCTTACACTTGTGGTCAATAATTTTTTTGGAAGAGTACAAATAAAATTAAATGGGCAAAGAACAGCCTTTCCAACAAATGTTGCTTAGAAAACTATAATCCATGTAAAAGAATAAAGTTGGACCATCACACCATTAAAAAAAAAAAAAAAAAAAGACTCAAAATAGATGACACAGACAGGCACAAAATCTGAAGTGACCTGAGGAGGAGAGACAGGCAGACTGCAAATGGAGGCCTGTCTCAGAAACTTAGCAAGACCCTGCCTCAAAATGAAAGGACAAGGGCTGGAGCTCAGTGGTAAAGGGCTCGATCTCCAGTACCCACCACCCCTAAAAAAGATCACAGACATAAAAGTAAGAGCTAAAACTACTGAACTCTCAGAAGGAAAGAGAAGTCTTCATAGCCTTGGGACAGTAGTTTCTTAGATATAATACCAAAAGAACCACCTAGCGAGAGAGAGAGAGAAACTCATATATATCAAAAATTTTAAATGCAGTGCTTTGTACAGTACCATCAAGGAAAAGATAATCCATATCAGAGGAGAAAAATAAACACCGTTTTACACTACAACCCAGCAATCAAGGGCCTCTTATTTACAAGATGAGTTAATATGAGAAAAAATGTTCAGATAAAATCCTGCACAGAAATGTATATAGCAGGTTTTCCTTTTCATAATTGCCAAAACTTGGAAGCAATTGAGATGTCTTTCAATAAGCAAATGGATGAACAAACTATGACTCACCTGTACAAAGGAACACTACTCAGTGATAATCTATCAAATCATGAAAACATGTGACTGAAAGGTCAGAGATCTGTGTAGCATTTACAGAGGCTTCTCCACTAAAAAACCAATGTGAAAAATTATCCTTATGGCATCTTCTAAACGCTTTCATGATTTGTTTTTAGTCACATTGTAACTATACCTCTAAGAATTTGGGGCATTTCCCCAGATGACTAGCCAACTGCTTCAACCTTTACAATCTTATACATGAATGCTGACACACATCCACAACACTTTTTAGAGAGTTGTTCTCAGTCAACCATATAGGTGCTGGGGATGTAGCTCAATGGTACAGCACTTGCTTAGCATTTACAAGGCTATGGGTTCAACGCCCAGCACCACCAAAAAATTAAATTAAAAATGAGAATGAGTGTGGATCCCACTTTGATTTGCCATCATTGCTAGTTAGGAAAATTGTCTATCATTCCAATCTTGAATCCTTCAACCTTTAATCTTGAAGATGTTACACAGGATTTTCTAACCCAAAGGAAAACTCCTGATTTTTCCCTCATACTCAGGCTGGAACAACAGAAACATCTTCAATTCCTCCATTTAATTCCAACTGTTATTCACTCGTTCTATCAATACAGCATTTCAACTACACATTTTACACATAAAAAAATAACTGTGAAGTGTACACTCAATGGCCTCTAATTGTACAGTAATGCTAAACATGGCCGTCTTAATGTGAACGTCTATCAATTCAAATACAAAAAGGCTGGGAGAACTGAAATTTATTAATGTTGCTCTTCTTCTTTTCTTTTTTTTTTATTTTCTTGTACCGACGATTGAACTCAGGGGTACTCAGCCACAGAGCCACATCTCCAGCCCTATTTTGTGTTTTATGTAGAGACAGGGTCTCACTGAGTTGCTTAGCGCCTCGCCATTGCTGAGGCTAGCTTTGAACTCACGATTCTCCTGTCTCAGCCTCCCAAAGTGCAGGGATTAAAGGCCTGCGCCACCATGCCAGGCTATGTTGCTCTTCTTAAGAAATTTCATTATTGAAATTCCCCAGCTTTGCATGCAAAACTAAACAAAGTTTCCATTCCTACTTCCCAGTATTCCCCATCCAACTAATTTTCCAGTCATTTCCATATATGTGTCCTTCTTTCAAAATCCATATACTCATATTATCAAACATTGTTCAAGTTGACTCTTTGACTAGAATCCATAGTATTAACCTATTTAAACGTACCCAATCTTTCCTACTTAAAAATATTTTCAGGATCCCTCAGTTAATTTTTTCAATAACAAGCACTGTTAGTTATCTACAAAACATTGACTCACCCTTCTTCCTTTCTACAGACTTCGTTTTTCAATATCTATCCTCCTCTAAGCAGAAAGAGGCTCCAGCGGCTGTGAGTGCCACTCTCAGCCTCACAGAAGGGTTAAGCCAATCTAAGCCAATCATCATTGTTCCAATTCCTTATCAGTGAGTGTTTTAAGATATGAACAATAGAGGTAATCCTAACCAATGAAATATTTATTAGAAGAAATCTTCTAGGACAGGACAATGCATCTGGAAAGAACTTAGGAAAGAACTTTCCTTCATCAAAATAATACTTTATTAAAGGTTTTGTTTTTCTGGCTCTGAATATTGTAAAAATGTGAAACTTTAAATTTCCTTCCTGTTCACCCTTTCTTGACCATGAGTAATTTTTGTTTCCTTTTCCATTCTACAAAAAGAACCAAAATGTTTAACAAAGGGGGGTGGGGGGTAGATACTGGCACAGAACCAGACTGATTTTACAAAGACACCTGACACAAATTCAGTGACATGGTGGAATTTCAAATATGGGATTTTTGGCAGGGATCAGGGTAGAGAATACACAAGAGATTATCAATTCTAAGTGTGACAATGATGTAATTTTTAATATCTTAATTTTAGAATAAGACACTGAACATTTGATTCTATTCTATTTCTAAGAGAATAGAAATAAGTGTTGGGGGGTTCTAGATTCTTTCATCTGTACAGCAATAAAGACAGTATAGAAAAATGTGGCTTTAAATAAATAAAATGATTAAACATCCACAGCACATAGAACTAAACTATTTCCTTAGTAATGCTGAAATCATCCACATCTTCAAGCTCTTGGTTACATCTCAAAGGCTCCACAGGGCAAATTAAAAATAAAGCAACATTCCATTTCCTGCAACATGGGTTGACAGTTTGGTTTATTTTTCTACCTAAAAACAAATAAAGTTCCTGTTGGAAAAAGTACAAACAACCTGAGAGAAATTTAAAAACAAAAAAACTAAACTGTTTGATAAAGACTGTCAATTAACAGTTGAGGAAATTATATTAAGCATATTAATTTTTAAAAGCAATAACACTGTCAGTTGAATAAGGATTTCTCAACCTCGTTACTACTGACATTTTGAGCTGGATAATTCCTTGTTGTGGGAGGCTGTCCCGTTCATTACACAATGTTCAGCAGTGGCCCCAGCCTCTATCCACTAGCTGCTAGAATGACACACCTCCCCATTCAAGCTCATACACTCAATCTGCCCTTTAGTGGAAAATTTCTTTCATACATGCATTTATCTGTTTCAAGATAGAAGCGACTATCCAGCGTTCCAAATCTTCACTAGGTACTAAACAAAAACAAATCAGATGTTGACCAAGCCCTCACAGTACTTATAGTCTTCAACGTGGAAATCGATAGAATACGACTCACTTGTGCATATTCAAATGTGAATTTATAAATGTTGGTAAGTTATCAAAAAGAAAGAAACATCACATATTCCACTGAGAATGCATAATGATGCATGTGTACTTAAATATTTCTTTAAAAAAGATGGGCACAATCAAAACATTTAGGGAATAATACAACCTCTCTTTCTGAGCTTTCTATCCTGTTCTCTCACCTTAGATTGAAAAGCCTAACTGTAACTTCAGGTCATTTTCATATCTCATTTTAATGGATGTAACAAGTTTAAAAAAGTTCTCTCCAAAATAAGGAGATCTAAATAGAATTAGTACATGAGTTTCACAACCAGTTTTCAATCCCAACCAAGATTACTGAAATTTACGATAGTAAAATTTCACTGCCTAATTTAAAAGTATTAATTTTTGTAAAAAAAAAAAAAATGGGTTTAAACAGAGCAACACTATTTTAAACAAATTCCATGTCCAAGTTTTTTATGACAAGCTTTTAAATTTTGCAGTTTTGTTTTGCCACAAACTTGCCCAGCTTTTGTCAATGAAGTATCAATAAAAAAAGTCCCAAAAGGCTGTTTTCAAAAGGCTCAACCCCTAGTACAAGTTTCTTTGAGAAGACATTATATTCTCATTGTTGAAATGTCACCTTTATCTCAAAAAAAAAAGAAAAATGTTTAATTCATTTAAAAATGGAGCTAGGTATCAGAATAAACTCAGCCACATGTCATGATAATAAAGGTTGACAAGTTCAGAACGTTTGTCTGTCTGCTGGTAAAATAATGATGGATTCTAGGTCCAACAGTAGTTTTATATACTTTGACCCTAGAGAACTTTGTGACATATTGAAGATTTCTAATGCCCTTCACCCAAATTATTTACGTGGCTAGCTCTATTTTTAGAGTTTTCTGACAATTTTAAGTTATAAACTTGTATAAAATTAAGCTCCAGTAACACTTTGAGGAACTTCAGTTCTTCACGGCCCACTCCATGGTCTTTTATTCATTGAGTCTCTAAGTATTTACTGAGGAATGACCAACACAGAAAAAGACCTTTAATTCAAGATATTCTTCAACTTATTCTATTCTTGAGGAAGACAAACAATAAACAAGATTAAGCAAATATACACCATGTAAGATGTTACAAAAGATAGGACATAGCAGGGACATTATGGGAGGAGGAGGTACTTGAAATTTTTACTAGTGATCCTGAACTGCAAAGACCTGAGAGGGCTCATGTCTGGAGTACCTGAGGAGACTCATGGAGGTGTCAGTGGGGCTGAAGGAAGTGAAGGAAGGGAAGCTATGTGGTAAGTATGCCAAAGATGTCCTTGCCTCATAGGGTGTGGTATCATCTCATGGGTTAGTAAGAGTTCTGACATTTTTCTCTGAATGAGGTAGATCACTGAGAGACGCAGATGCAGATGTAGATAAGGCATCTCAGTACAGACCTGTGTGTGTGCTTACCTTATTCTATGAATGAGAATTTAATACCACAATTATTGCCATTGTTTGTCAAATTAATCTACTTCATAGGAGCTCCTTCAGGCTGGCTCCTGTCCTTTCAAACAGTGCCCCTCTTTCTGAGTACTTCCTTACTTTCAACACAAGATGATCCTGGCTCATCTTCTATTCCCTGCACCAGTCCTGTAATGACTCCTTATTCCTTCTATCATAGAACAATGGTTAGAAACCAAGATTTGAGCACCAGGCAGTCTCAACAATACTGCTTCTGGGCCCTCACAGGGGACAGTGAGGAAATACCTGCAATCTACATACATCTTGGTTTCTGTTTCTGTATGAATATTAAAAACCATGTTATATTTATACTTCTGATTGAATTTCAATACCACAAGTGCATTTACCTTTTTCTTACTTGTAGTTTCTTTCTTCAACACTGAGAAACCTAATTCTCACTGTCTACTTGTAATTTATTTGTCCACATGCGGTATATACATGAGGTAGTTTTCTGAACTAACCATATTCCTGCAAGAAACACATTTAATAACTAGATCCCAGTACATTTGTGCAGTTCTTTGTCCTTAGCTTCATTTTATCTAACCAAATATTGTTTTCTACTGTTAGGTTAGTTAGCTCTTGGGCCCCCGTACCAGAGATTGCATTCAGGGGTACAAAACCACAGAGCCACATCCGCAGCCCTATTTTGTGTTTTATGTAGACACAGGCTCTCACTGAGCTGCTTACTGCCTCGCTGTTGCTGAGGCTGACTTTGAACTCACAGTCCTCCTGCCTCAGCCTCCCAGGTGCTGGGGCGCAGGCGTGCTAAGTCGGCTCTTTTCCCTATTCCCTGCTCCCTTCAGTGAGAATCCTACTATTTCTTTTGGGATTGTCCAATATCCTTATTGGTGATAATGGTTTATTCTTATTGTTCTAAGAATCAGAGCTATAAAAATTTTAAAAAATAAAAAACCTCTGAAAAATGTCACTCACTTTGATCCCTGCTGCATGGATCTGATTCCCTTCTTTCCATCTCCTTACTTACCTCTCATTAGTAACCAGTATGTTTAGTTTCTGGTTTATCCTTATTGTATTTCTTTTCCACAATTAAACATATACTCTTAGATGTCATTTTTCTTACATAAAGAAAAATGTTCACAAAAATGTTCACAAAAGAACACCACAAATGTTCTTTTACTTCTTCTTCATTTAATAATATATAATGGAAACCACTCTACACCAGGTCAGAGATATTCCTCAGTAATTGTTTTTAGAGCTACTTACTATTCCCCTGTGTAGTTGTACCATAGTTTATTCAACCATTTAAGTAACCTAAATATATGGGCATTTAGATTGTTTCGAATGCATAGCAAATTAAACAATGCTAACATTACACATTTTTGTGCTACTGGAGGTATGTTCAAGATTGATTTCTAGAAGAATCAAAGAATAAATGCATATGCACTTTATTATGATCACCAAATTTGCTTCCAGAATACTAGCACCAATTTGCATTCCAACAAGCAAAGCATGAGGATACCAGTTCCCCACAGCCTTTTCAACAAATTTGTTATATGTTTGGAATTCTGTCAGTGAGAGAAATCCTTCTGTCTTAGGTACAAATTTTATCTAAATGATTCATCCAGTGTCTATTTTATAATGAAGAAAATAAAATTTAAAAAACCAGTAGAAATGGCAATAAAACATAACACTACTATAAATTCGAGTGGCTATCTCAAGTGGTGAGATAAAGGTTTGGCAATGCTGCCACTAGTGCTGCTATAATTGACAAACCACCTACCTCCTACAAGTATTCTGTCAGCATTTGATTTGCTTAGGTCCACATAGTACTAATGCCTAGACGAAGTTAGAAGAAATGCAGGTCTCCCAAAGACTCTAGCAGTCCTCTGCCAAGGACAGGGCAAAGTCTTAATCTCTAAATACTATTTAAATATTAATTAGTAAACATTTAAAAAGAAAAAAATAGTACCTTCTGTCCAGAAAGGATAGGTGAGGTAAGCTTCCTTTTAGCTATCCTCTCAGGAAACAAATACAGAAGACCTATGTGTGCATATACACCATCTGCTTTTCTGTGTCATGACTATCATCATGATTCCCTCTTGTCCTACTGCAACACCACGAAGCTCGTGTTAGCCTTAGTTCACGGCCTTCCCTGTAGCAATTTCACAACTACATAGGAAGATACAAACCAACCAACCCCCAAAACTACCTTTTTTTTTTGGTACTAGGGACTGCACTCAGGGGTACTCGACCACTGAGCCACATCCCCAGCCCTATTTTGTGTTTTTTTATGTAGAGACAGGGTCTCACTGAGTTGCTTAGCACCTCGCCATTGCTGAGGCTGGCTTTGAACTCATGATTCTCCTGTCTCAGCCTCCCTAAGTGTTGGGATTACAGGCTTGAGCCACCGCACTCAACCAAAACTACTTTTAAAGTAATCCACAAACAAGATAGTTCTCACTGGTCCATCGAGTCTTAATCTGGCTAAGTTATGTTCAGACTAGGCAATGTACCATTGAGCGTATGCTGTTCAAAACCTAGTAACATGCATTCAAATGTAATGCCAAATTTTCCAAACGAGCATTCTGACTTGACTATTATTAAGAACAATTACCTACCTACGTGAATAAGATCATTTTGATAATCTGAATAAAGCTACTATTATAAAAACTGAATAATTACTTGAATCAAGGTCTTTGACTCAACCATACTTTTGAGAGCTTTGCCCATATTCTACCTATTAAAGCCCATATAGTGTGGTTTAAAATTTCTAGTTTTAATGTTCCTTTAGGACTATCTCACTTTTTCCAAATACATGTGTAAAAAACCAAAGCAATAACATTTCAGTTTCCTTTTCTTACAGACGGATGGCAATAGTTGCATTTATTTTTGTGACTGCTTCAAAAATCACATGAAAGGGGCTGGGATATAGCTCAGTTGGTAGAGCGCTTGCCTTGCATGCAGAAGGCCCTGGTTCAATCCTCAGCATGACAAAAGAAAAGAAAGTGACAGCAGTGAAAGCTCTGAAAAATGGGAGCCTATGTGCACATTATGTAAGGATTACACTCAAAAGATCAACTGAACCGCCAGATAGACCAAAAAAAAAAATTTATGTTTCAAATATTGGAATTAGGTTACCCTGCAGATTAAAAGACATGTCAGATATCTTGTAACTCTTATTTTGAAGCTTCCTCAGTTTTATCTTGAAAAGTAACCATATGGATGTAAAAGCATATAGTTAGCAATTCCCGCTTCCAGAAACATTAATTTCTGATTTAAATGTAAAATATTAAATATTTAAGTTTACTGAATAACCAAAAATACTACATTCTAGTGGTCTGTACAAATTTTACTCCACATAAATTACTAATTTACTATTTTGAAGGGTTTTTATACTATGGTAATCATTTAATAAATAATTCTTCCAAGTGAACCTTTATGTTGAATAAAGTTTCATAAAACCATGGTTTGAATTTCAGTTCCTTTTACTTACCTCTGTGCTCCCTGAGACAACAGCTTTGTCCACGTTCACTAACAACGGTTCTTCCACCTGGCACACTCCCAGTGACCACTCCACGCAGCGACGATGAGCCCAACAAGTGCCTCAAATGTGAAAAGTGAAAAAGAGAAGGTGAACAAACATCAAAAATATTAATGTAAATAAACACCTAAAATGTCAAAGTCATCTCCACTGTGTAAACACACCATGGCATCTTGACTCTCCCACTCGACTGCCCTTCTCAGATCATGGCCCAGTCTGCAGGCAGCAGCACCATCAATCTGGGGACTTGTTAGAAATGCAGAATCTCAGACTACATCTGAGAACAACTGAATCAAAATTTCTTACAGTTCAGCCCAGGAATCTGAGCTGAAATAAAGTGAGTTCTTATTCATGTTATTTAAATATTACTGTTTTATTTGGTATCTTAGTATAAAAACAAAAGGGACATTATTTAATACCTTGATGATAACAAAGGGGATGTATGGAAAATAAACAATACATGCACAACACATTCCACTACATCCCCAGCAAGAGCACCCACCACTTACCAGTAACAGCTCACTCTTTTTAAATTCTCTTATCACACAGCAATTGAACCACTGTCAATGGATCCATAGTTCAAGCATAGAATGAGATTTATTTAAAATTCCAACAGCACCATATCATGAGTATGAACTCATTATACTGTTTATAGTAAGAGAATCCATGTGGCTAAAATTTCCTGTCTTCCTTCCCCACAGGAAATAGACCTAGAGTGCTATGTTCCCCCAAGTTTTCACACACTCCTTTAAAATTTTCTCTTTCCTCAATTTTCAGGTACACATGGGGTTGCTATCCACACCATAGTAAATATAGATATTTATAAAACCATCCTGTGTGTTTACTGTGCAGACTTTAAATATATTAGGCAACCATCATTAGACATTTCTTTTACCTAATCAGATATATTTAATGATTTTTTTTATAATATGACCCTAATTATTTCTAGATGACAAGTATTTACTATTGGATAAGTTAATGATGCCCTAAAATGTAAGTGCTTCCAGAATTAAGAAGCAGCTGTTACTAAAGAGAAGCCCTACCTGTAGGATCAAATAAGGCTTGGACATCAATGGCATCAGGAAGGCCAACCAGACTGAGTTCATCCCACAATTTACCAGCCTGATCATCCGAGGCTGTCTGGGTGCTTACACTTACACAAGACACAATACTCTGTGGAGAAGATCGCTCTCTGAAAATAAAGTGAAATAAGATAAATAGCTGTGAAAGTGATAAGAAGTAGAATATTGCTTCATTTTATAACAATTTGAGTACAATGTACTGCCAAATAAATTTTAATTTATTAGATATAAACTGTCACAAAACAACTTTTAGAATTCACTTATTATTCAGAGTATAATATTAAAATGGGTGCCATATTACTTCATGTAAGCAACTGAGTCTCCAAATCCATAAGAATTAAAATTACAGTTGTAAATTTATTTTTCCATTCTCTTAAAAAAAAAAAAAAAGGACTCTAGTCAAGAACCATGTTTTTAAACACATACAATGACTGTTCCCTTTGTCCTTACTTAAATGCTTACAAAACATAATGAGAAATTTCTAATGTGCTTTATCTTAGAAAACTGCCAGAGCAGAGGTGGCAGTTCATTTTGTGTAAAGAAAGACTATTTCCCAGGGAAAACACAGTGTGAAAAGGAAGGTGGGGAGTGGAGGTGGGTAGAACCCATCAGCTGTAGCATCTTATGGTCCCCTCAACAAATCTCAACAGCTGGCTTGTGGCAGGATGTTGCAAGTAGTCTCAATCAAGACTGCACCTCACAAATCAGAAGTCAGAGCAAAAGCAAAATAGCTACTAAAGGCGTAAGAAAGACAGTCTAGCTGCTAACACTACAGTATAAAAAATGAATGCCAAATGCTGAATAAATGATAACATATGAGAGTTTTCAGGCTTTCAAGCCCTAACACTTTATTATTTAAGAGCATTCAGTAAACAAAGATGGCTACTGTGTTCAACAATAAATACGGGAAGTCAGATGACTGCCACTAAAACTTAAATCTTCTCCTAATATCATAGTATTTTTAACCTGATGATAATTCTGGATTAAATCACTATTGAATATAGATCATAACTCACTGCACTTCTGTATGCTGGATATTTATCATGATTCCTATTAAGAGAAAATCAGCACAATGACCAGGGTACTAAACTTTTTTATACCTGGAATCATTGAAAGAAAAAAAGTATTAACATAGTTCAATAAGTACATTTAAATATCAAACCATATAAAATAACCAGTAACTTTGTTTAGCATTAGAAATGCATAAAGAGGTTCAGCATGCTATGCTAACTTTAAATTCTCGTTTTTATAAATGGCCACAGTGAAATGAGAACAAATACTTTTCTACATATATAATCTCCATTCCTACAAATATATTAGTTACTAATCATTGTTATTTTATTGGGAGAAATAAAGACTAACAGGTCATCTATAAATACTATTATTTAAGCATTTTTTGCACTACTAGTTGATGGGAAATGGGGTATAAAAAGCAATGGAATGACTAACCAGTCTATATTACTAATCAGTTCCTAACCAGAAGTTTAAGTCAAATTCAACTGTCAGGTTTTGAGACTAGTTTGTATGTATATACCATATCAGGTGCCAATGTCAATCATACAGATGGTAGCAGCTCAGCTTAGGAAAGAGTATCAAGAGAAGTCAGCTGAAATACATACCCATAAAATTTCAAGTTATAAAGCAGGAAAAAAAAAAAGGTAGAACATTTGATTATATATTCTTATATTCAGTGCAAACAAGAGGAAAAAAATCCATTATAAAAACTTCCTGTCGATTTTTTTACATTAACTAGGTGTTCATACTTAGTATCACATTGTGCAAACATTTGAAATCATTACTAAATTAAATTTACTGTCTACCCCTACATGACTACTAAATTTTCTAAGTGGACTTCATTACAGGCTTTTCATCATTAATTAACAAACTGGGTAAAGACTAAATGAATATAACAGCTTTCAGGAAGGCAAGGCTATTTTGTAAATATAAATTATCTGAGCTCATGAAATTTTTCAATAAAAATTAGCTTCATTTGTAAAGTAAGTAAATGAAGCCCAATTCTATTTCTCAGGACAGGATTTTGTCTAATTGTCATTATTAAAGATAGAACATAAGGATATAAGATAACCCTGGTCCAATTCATCAAATTTGCTAATTATGGATGGACATTGTAAGTGTGCTGGACTTTTATATTATTAACATGTGAGCACTCAACTGATAACAAAAGATAAAGTTCCTACACATGATTTAGTTACAGCCTTAGAAATATGATGACTCTCCAAATACAGTACTTCCAGAGCTTCCTTAAACTGTTCTACTTTAAATTCTTTAAAAAGATTCTCTGTTATTGTTTCAATTCCTGCTTCAAGTATTCAAGGCATTGGCAGCAGTTCAAAAACAATGAGCCAATCAAGTAAGAACAGCACAACAGTGTTTTAGTAGTTAAATTTGGAGATAAGCCAGACAGCACTTGGGCGATTACATCATCAACCTCAAGGTTGAATTTTTAGTAATCAACTTCAAGAACTTCTCTCCTAACCAGCAGAGCCAAGTCCATATATTAAGATGGCCTTTAAAAACAACCACATAAAATATTTTAAAAGTATATTAGACAAGAGTTTTAGGTAACTGCAGTGTACCCAGGAATACAGACATGTCTATGTAAATATACTTATTTTATCTTTTTTTTTAATTATCTTCTGTAATCTGTAGAAAGGGCATTCTAAACATATAATTGCAGAAGGAAAAAAAGGGAGAAGAGAAAGAAAGGAAGAGAACTGTATTATGCTAAGAATTTATAGACAGCTCAACATTCTCTGACACACACGCATATAAATTAATTAAATGAGAGAATGAATAAATGAATGACACAGAAGACATGAACAGTGACAATTCTGACTTTGCTATCATGTTAAATGCTTACCAAAAAAGGCTTATTTAGAGAAGGAAAGCAGGACCGCACTGACGTTTTGTTTCTTGCCATATACAAATTCCATGGACTCCCCTCAGCCTAGGTTACATTCTCTAAAAGTTTCTTCCAAAAGTTAACTTTTGTCATCACACTGATTTTGTTGACATACAATTAAGAAAACATACTTTTTTAAAATAAGAATTTTCAAGGAAAGGACTGTTTGCTGGGTTAACGGTGAGCCCTAAGTCTCTTCAGGAATGTGAGAAACAGGAGGGACTCTGACAGCACAACCCCATCTGTAAACTGAGAAGCATCACAATGAAAACAGTTTTAGTCCATCCCAACAATTTAAATTC
This sequence comes from Xerus rutilus, assembly GCA_028644305.1. NCBI lineage: Eukaryota > Metazoa > Chordata > Mammalia > Rodentia > Sciuridae > Xerus > Xerus rutilus. The sequence continues at coordinate 4,708,287 of CM053407.1, read as the reverse complement.
AAAACTGCTCACTTTCTCTGTCCTCTCTGTCGCCGTGGAGCTGAGTTTTGTATTTTCTCATGGGTCCCACTGCTGTTGTCATCAGTGTCCTTGTTGGAAGGCTGGTTTTTCCATGGCAAGATAAATCCAGGTGTTACTCTGAATTGCTTTAAGTCTCCTTGTCCTAAGGAACTTTTTTCCCCACAATAACAAAAAGCACAGAGTTGTTCACTGGTAAAAATGAAAAATGAACAAGACAGAAAGAAGAAAAGCAGCTTTACTCAACAACTCTTAAGTAACATACAACCAAATCCTGGTGCTTTAAAATTATATCTTCAGTGCAGGCAAGGCTTGATCAATTTATTTTCTACAGTCTATTCTATGATTATACCATAAAAAAAATTAAGTTTAATAATGATCATACATATGCAATTCTACTTTTCTGTAGCATGATTTTTTGCCCCCTTTTCTGTGATGCTAGGAATAGAATCCTGGGCTACATCCCTAAACCACTATGATTTTTCTAAAACTAGTAAACATGCCAAAATCAAAAAATTCTAGGACTGGAGTCCCAGCTCAGTGGTACAGCGCTTGCCTAGCATGTGTTAGGCACCAGGTTCAATTCTTGGCACCACATATAAATAAATAAAGGTCGACTGACACCTAAAAAAAAAAAACAACTAAAAATAAATTCTAGTTTGTTCTTAGGAAAATGATCTTTTAAAAAAAAAAAAAAAGAAAATCTGACTAGGCTGGGTGCAGTAGCACATGCCTGTAATCCCAGTGGCTTGGGAGGCTAAGGCAGGAGGATTGCGAGTTCAAAGCCAGCCTCAGCAATGGCAAGGCGCTAAGCAACTCAGTGAGACCCTGTCTCTACATAAAACACAAAATAGGGCTGGGGATGTGGCTCAGTGGTCGAGTGCCTCCGAGTTCATTTCCCAGTAGCGCCACACCACCACCCCCAAATCTGACTAAAGAAAATCAAAACATTTATAAGAGAGTAAATCTAAAGATGGGGAAGAGGGCAAAAATTAACAGCCTCCAGGTTGCAAGCCAGCTCTGTAAAACATGTGGTAACGAAGTTGTATTTAATCACTGCATACAACTTTCTTTATGCACGATACACACACACACGCACCACTTAAGTGCATATACAAAGAAAAATAGAAAAAAAATGTAAATGGTTACTGGATTAAGTAGCTGGTGAATGTGAGGGAGGGGTCCAGAGAGGGTGAATAGGAAAGAGAAAGGCCTGACTTAGGCGAAGCACAGGGATTGATTTTTAGGGTTGTAAAACTACCATGACAGACAAATGACAAGCATTTGTCAAAACCCATAAAACTGTATAAAGTAAAGAATGAGCACTATTCTAAGGAATTTAGGTTTAAAACACTGCATCAATATTGGTTTATCAATTATAACAAATGTACCACACTAATACACAATGTTAAGTAAACTGTTGGGGCTAGAGGTGTGGTGACAAGAACTCTGTACTATCTGCTCAATTTTTCTGTAAATCTAAAACTGTTCTAAAATTTAAAAATCTACTGATTTTCAAAAGAAGTCATTAAAAAGTTAAAAGACGCGCAGGGGATGTATCTCAAGTGACAGAGTATCACAAGGTCCAGCATTCTATTCCCCAGCACCCCCCCCCCAAAAAAAAAAAAAGGAAGGAAGGACAAAAAAACCAAAAACCAAAAACAACATATACTATGGAATACAGACATAGTAAGAGACCTTACTAAAAACAAAACTAAAAGGACTGCTCCTCTTAGACATATTTTCTCCTCATAGTATATTTGCTTCTTCTACAACCAAATCTTTCTTCTTAAAGTTATTAAAAGTCTCCAATTTTCACCCCTGCAGTAGCTACTCCATTAACTTTCATAACATCTGCATTAACAGGGAATAGAAATAATCTAGTCTTTCAAAATATATATATATTGAATATTATATTATATTGTGAACTCTTTTCAAGCATATTAGAACGATCCAAAAGTAGACTATATATTAGCCATAAATAAAGAGATGATATATTCAAAATGACCACTTTCCCACAGGCAATATTCTGACAATAATGCAATAAAACTAGAAATGTGCAACAGATAACTTAAAATTTTCCAAATACTGGTAAAGCAGAAAATATATTGCTAAGAACTCTTCAGTTACTGAATGTAAAAATCTGTGAGATGGAGATAAAGTTGAAACTAAAGGAGAGCTTATAAATTATCAGTAGATTCAAGTTTAGATGTTAGTGAGCCTAAGCTTTCAACTACAGACTGGGAAAAAATAAATGAGGACGCTAATAGTACATCAATCAAAAGAAGACAAGAAGAAAAGGAAAGTAACAAAATCAGTAAAATAGACAACTAAAAACAACAGAAAAGATCAACAAACCCAAAAGCTAATTCTTCAAAAATATCTCTGGGGGAAAAAAGCAGGCAAAATGCAAACAAAATACAGAATGGAGAGGAGAAACAAGTATGTATGCAGCAAACAATGAAATCATAGAAGCTCACTCTCACCATTTTTTAAATTAACCCTTTCCAACATAGTTCTAGAAGTCCTGGATAGAGTAACGAGGCAAGAGGGGGGAAAAAAGAAAAAATTTTCTCTAATAGGAAAGACATGAAATTGTCTCTATTTGCTGATGTGATCTTATGCATGTACAGAAAACCCTGAAGATGCCACCAAAAACTGCTAGAACAGAAAAATGAATTCAGAAAAGTTTCAGGATATGAAATCAATATTTTAAAAATAGCATTTCTACATACTAAAAATTCAAAAAATTCCAAAAATTCAAAGAACAATCTCATTTACACTAGCAACAAAATTTTTTTGAATACTTCAATGTAAACCTAGCCAAACAGTAAGAGATCTGTATACTGAAAACTATAGAACATTGATATAAGAAACTGGGGGGGGGAGGGGGGGGACGGGACAGGGGACGACTACACACAAATAAATGGAAAGTTACCCCATGTTCAGGGACTTGAAGAATACTATGAAAATGTCTGTAATACCCAAAATTACCCAAAGATCCAATGAAGGTCCTACCAAATAGTTGTCCTAATAAAATCCAATGGCATTTTCCATGGAAATAGAAAAACAATACTTAAATTTGTATGGAACCACAAGACCTTAAATAGCCAAAAGATCTAGAGTAAAAAGAACAAGGCTATAAGCACTGCACTCTCTGACTTCAAAACATATTATAAAATGATTATATAATCAAACCAGCATGGTACTGGTTTATGTGTCTATAGGTACACACATAAATCTATGGAACAGGAAAGACAGTGCAGAAACAAACCTACACATTTACTGTCAACTGATTTTTGTCAAAGATGCCAAGAAGACACAATGGCAAAATAATAACCTCTTCAATAAATGGTGTTGGGAAAATTAGATATCCACATGCAGAAGAATAAAACTGGATCCTTGTCTCACACCAAATACAAAGGTCAACTCCAGGTGGGTTAATGACTGAACTATAAGACCTAAAAGTGTTTATTTTTAAGACATTCAAACCTTCCAAAAAATACTGGAGGAAGAAGAACTACAGTATAACCAAAACATTTACACCTTTACCTGGATTCACATAACATTATAATAAACGGGGTAGGGAGGTCAATCATGTGATAGAAAGCAGAGCAAGCTCAAAGGCCCTCATACAGAAACCTGATCAATGTGTTCACGGGCAGCAGGGACAGTGTGAAAGCACAGTAAGGGACAAGTGAGAGAAAGCCAGGGCCAGATCATGCCTTGAAGAAACAGCAAGGATATGAAATGTTAAATATAATTAAGTATTTAATTTCAATACAACAGCATAAGATAGTAGAGGGAGAAATGACTTATATTTTAGAATAATTGCTGCAACTTTGCTAAGAAAAAAAATTGGAGTATGGTAAGGTAAAGAGAATTAGAAAGATTATTCAATCCTTCCAACTGAAAGGAGGGATGGTTTAAAAAGCTACAGCTTCCCAAGGGCCACAATGGCTTCAACCAAGATGGCAGACAAGTTAAGACAGTAAGAAGTTGTATGAGCCACAGGATTTAATAATTTGTATTATCAGGTATGAGAGAAAGAGAAATTGAGGATTAAGTCAAAAGATTTTGGCCTAAGTTAACTGAGTAAACGTTGGTATTGTTTACTGAAATGGGGAAGTCCAGGGAAGATGATCTGAGGCTGAGGTAGAAGACAGAATGAACAGTTTGGGACAAGTTAAGGGTGAGATGTCTAGCACACCTCCAGATGGAGATGTTAAATGGACCAGCGGACATGGAAGTCCAGAGTGGCAATAGAAATAAAAATGGAGGGGTCCTTAAGGACACACAAGATTCACAGCTGTCAAATTGGGGATGCTTTCTAGCGGGTGAAGAAAGCCAGAAAGCAGGCAAGGTGTTGCCTACTTCAAAGTCGATCTATATACCAATAAGTGATAAGGTCCTATATTTCTTTTCTTAAAGAATGGGGAGAGGGTAAGGAAAAGGAGCATACTCAAGTTTACAGTTAAGTATCAAAAATCAGTTCTTATGCTGAATACTCACAGCTATTTTTTCAGCCAGGAATGGCATACTGCTAATATTCTGTGTTCATATGTGGTGACCAGAGCTACACCCTGGTGTACTCCCTCCTCTACAATTCCCAAACTCCATCGCCATCCTCCACCCCAACTACACAGAGTATTTGCCTCAAATTTAAAGCTACTAAATGATACAATTCCATCAACAGTAACATTTCAAACTGTTCCTCCCTAAATTTTTCCAATCCAGCTCTTTTCATTCTCTAACCTGATTTTGGCTTCTACACCAACAGAGACCAGGGAGTTTGGAGATTCCTCAGACACAGATCGCTGAAGAGCTAAGGCTGGCTGCTTGCTGCTATCCACTTCTGCTTCCACATCCTCTTCTGCAGACTGTTCTTTGATTTCTGCTTCACAGTAAACAAGAGAATATAAAGAGTCATTTTTATGTTTATATCAATCACTGGTGAATTTATCTACAACACATATGTGTTAATGGGAAGAAAATCAAACAACAAATGTCAATACTTCACTGATACAGGAAAAGTTCATGTACACAATTAATGCTATTGTTTATATTTGTTCCCTTCAGCAAAAGGATAATCAAAAAATTTACACTTTAACAGTCTTAAATATCACAAAGTATGTTTCATCCTTGGACTTATAAAAAAAGATGTTTATAAAACAAGGTATACTTTTCCTTGTGCCCATGGCAAAACAGACTCAGAAGTTTCATCTTCGTAAACTGGTTTTTTTTTTGGCAGGGGGGTGGTGGGGAGCAGAACAGGGGATTGAACTTAGGGGCACTAGACCACTGAGCCACATCCCCAGCCCTATTTAGTATTTTATTTAGAAACAGGGTTTCAATGAGTTGCTTAGCACCTCATTTTTCTGAGGCTGGCTTTGAACTCCCGATCCTCCTGCCTCAGCCTCCCAAGCAGCTAGGATTACAGGTGTGCACCACCATGTCCAGCTTCATCTTAATAATATTAATACTATTCAGGATTATAGCAATTAATCTTTAGAACATATGTATTTCAATGTGACTCATTTTTAAGTTTCTTCATATTTTATAAACTGAAATTATCATTAATTTAAAATAATCATGTGTTCTAATTATTAGCCATTCTGAAAGCTAAATATTTGAGAACACATCTTGATTATATTGTTTTTCAATTCTCCTCAGGACTTTAATCCCAAATACCTTATACCTCCTTTCTCAGGAGGCAACCTAACTGCTGAGAGGATTTTCAAACACCTCCACCCCTAACATCATTGTCTTTTTAAATAAAAATCGTATATCCGCTCTGGCATTCCTGCATATTACCAGAATAAGGAGACACTGTGTCTCTATCAATGCTCCCAAGGCACTTCTACACTTGGTTACAGCCTTCTCTTCTAACTTGAAATCTCTTTACACCTTTCTACACCAACCCTACACCCCTGCCAACAACCAAGTAAATTGTCAAGGCCTTTCTGCTGCTCCAGTTGGAGCCAAACTTCATGAAATGCACTGTGGAGTCCCTGAGCTCCCTCCTCTTCCTCTCAGCTGTCCCCTTCTAAGAGACACTGATCCTCTTCAGCAGCTGTTCTCACCAACTCCACCAGCGGCCACGCACACACCTTCAAACTCCTAAAACACATTTCACAGGAGCACTAAGGTCTGCATCTGTGGAACTCCCTCCTCTCTGACATCCCTGACCACATGAGACCTACACAGCAGACACATCTCACAGCTTGGGTGGTAATTTTCACATCAAATTTGATCTTTCATCTCTCATTTCAGAACTTCAATTTGACATCCCTATTTTAAGACTATCTTCTAAATTCAAAATGTATTTTAGGGAAGTATTTTGGGGAAAAAATGAACAATTTTGGTAACTATTAATTGTACAGTTAGAAAAACTACAAATAATTGTAAATTCTGTCAAGTAAAATCAATAATTACATGAGGCATCGAACAGATGGTTTTAGTTTTCATTGTTAAAATAACATTTTTCTCTTTTTTTTAATTAAAACTGGAAAGTTGACTGTGCATTGCTTATAAGGCATATCAACCAAGATGTCCTGTCTATCCCTAGAAACAAAATTGATATAAAGTACCCAGAACCAAATCTACAAATACATGTTTATATCTAAGGGAGACCAAACACAAAAGTGGTATCAGAAGTGGGGAAGTGTCATAACCAAAACTAATACTAAGTGGCTTAATAATCAGGCCACGAGATACCAATACTGCAATTTAAAAATCAACAGACTGTTTTCATGCGGCGTCCACATCTGACCTAACTGCAACCCACAACAATTTGGAGAGCAGGCTGCGCCTACAAGGCCTGTCACTCTAGGGAATCATCTGGAAAGCCCCAGAGCTCATTCTGTGTTGTCCGCTCTCTAGGGCTTCTACAACCAGACAGAAAGAAATCCAGTTCTGCTAGAGATTCACTCTGCCTATTATATTTGAAGTACTATAAAATGGGATGTGTAAAAACACCTTTGGAAGCATATCATATTTACTCACAGAAGTCCAACACACATGTGGGCACACCTTTTTTTTTTTTTTAGCATTGTTCTTAATAGTAACAAGAAAGGTAATAGAAAGAAATGATAACTGTAGAGTAAGTTGGTGCTTCAGATGCTCATGGTGAGCCAAGTGGAACAGTCCCATGTCATTACATTTTCTATGAACATTTTTTTCTCTAAAAGACAGCTCCATTATCCCTAACCCAAACTGTTCCCTCCAATTCCATCTGTCCTGTCTGCTACTTGTTAATACGCTGCTATATACCATTTATAATATCTAATAGAAATTTTCTTCTCCTGGCAAACTGTATAATAGTTCTCATGCCTTATGATTATCCCCTCACCCAAAAGAAAAAACATAGCACAGTACTTCTAACGCATAACACTTCCAGTGTTTTGAGAAAGCTGTACTGCTTACAACAAGGAAAAACAAGCAGAACAATGTTTTTGTCTGTACATCGTTCCCTTTCTCTAGAAGGAGAAGGAAATGGCAAGGCTAAACACAAATGCCAGTGGTAGGTAGACTGATAGGTTTTCAGATAAACACCTTTTGAAAATAGGTTTCCTCCATTTCAGAGGAGGGAAAAAACCAGTTCAGACTCTAGGAAAATTATTCATTTGTTTGATTGTTTATGTTTAAGAAATGAGATCAGGACCAGTTCTGAACCACAAAGGCTGGCTTTGAGAGTTCAACCTGTTTGTTCTCTTTTCTTTATTATTGCTATCAATTCTTCTAATGAGCATAACCTGGATATGCTAAAGTACAGTTGGGATTGATGAGTTTGGTTTTATTTTTGGTCTAAATTTTGCTGTTTTGCCTTTTTTGTTCTTTAATGAATAAAAAGGAATCTTGTAAATGCTTCCTTAGGAGTTAGCACTTCCAAAACAAACAAAATACATGAAACTATATGTATTCACAGAAACTCTTTTTTTGAACTGTCACTCTGCATTTGACAGAATACTTTATATCCTGTCTGTCAAAGTCAAGACAGAATAATTACAGCTTATGACTTTCCCTTTTCCCTAGACCTAGTCTTGAAAACACTGTCAGAGTGTGGCAGAAAAATGTGTGACGGACTTGTGCTGGCTGAAAACAACATCAGACAAATATCCCATCAGAGACGTCATCCAGACATGCTCTGGATGAATGTGACCCAGTGATAACCAATGGAGTGTTCCTAATGTCAGCACTTGGCTATCTCTAGTTTATCACCTAAAATGCACACTCAAAGCTGATGCTTTGTCTAAAGGGAGAAGCTAGCCATTCAATCAATAAAATAGTCCAGGCTGGGCTCCTTGGTCATTTAACAGAGTTTTTACCTTTCGTGGAGTTGTATTTATTCGAACTGCCTGCAGCCCAAACTTATGGAAATCAAAACAAAGACCTTTTACATTTAAATTATTTGCAGCAAATTTTTCTTTGATATAAAATCCCCAATGAATCTCTCCCCTTATATTTTTAACCTGACCTAAACACAAGCAATGCTACTTGGTCAATGAAATGCTCTAAAGCCACAATGCAAACAGGTGTGTGTGTGTGTGTGTGTATCCCGAGCAGCTACTAGTGGTTACTATCTAACCAGTAGGTGGTGTGTGTGCAGAGGTAACTACACTACTGAAGAATCTAAGCTTATGTAGGGAAGCTGAAGTTTCTAAGAGAACTTGACATTATCTGTGCACTTCATTAAATGACATCACCTACAGGCCAGGCATCTTTGGGGATACCAAGGTAAGTGAGATCTAACCTCTGCTCCTACATAATTCCATTACATATTTTCTTTTTAACTCTTTGATTTTCCACTTGCATGACTCAATCCTAGTTAGTTCTATGACAGGAGAAAGTTTAAGTTACTAACAGAAGTTGTTTGATGTGGTAAAATCAAAGGTTTAAAACCTTAGAATCTGCATCTTAGGCTCAGCCATGGACTAGCCATATGACTTTTGTATATTACTTAACCTAATGTCAACTTCAGTTTTCTCCCCATTTAAAAAACAGATACTACCTAATATAAAGCTAGCTTTTGGATCAAAAAAGACAAAGCATGAAAAGCACGTAGTCAAATGCCTTAAGTAAGTGAAGGTTCATTGTTCTTAATAGTAACAAGAGGGGTAATAGAAAGAAATGATAACTGTAGAGTAAGTTGGTGCTTCAGACGCTCATGGTGAGCCAAGTGGAACAGTCCCCATGTCATTACATTTCCGATGAACATTTTTTCTCTAAAAGACAGCTATTAATAATAGCTATTAATAATAGCTAATAATGCAGAATAATGTGTTATTCTGCATGTATATCCACCTCTTTATCTGCAAGACTTTTTTTCAAGAGGAATAAGGATATTAGGAATTGACCCAGGGCCTTAACCACACCAAGCACTCTACCACTGAGCTACATACCCAGCCTAAGATCTAACTGTTGATGCCAGACCACAAATCATTAAATTGTATTTTGAGAAGTAATGAGAATAGAAAAAACATATATTGCTGGCTCTGTGCCAGAAGTTAGAGGCACATTCCTTTAGAATGATTATTTACCAAACAAAATTTGGGGAAACTACCACATTGTATTCAAATGCAGTCAGTACAAAAATAAAGTCAGAAAACCTGTCCTTAATGGATTTCTGTGGAAGACAGAAAATGGTACAGTATCTGACATGACAGAGGACAACACAGGTATGACAGGGTTAAGGGAAGAGGTGGCAGTGCAGCTCATAAAGGATTTGAAGAGGTATCAGGAGCCCAGCTAAAACTACAAAAAGACAGAGGCTGGCTAAGGATCATCTCCTTTACATAGACCCTCTGGGGCTAGAGACAGAGCTCAGTAGATCACTTGCCTAGCACACACGAGGGCCTCCGTTCAATTCATAGACCTAAAAACAACAATCTGACCTATTATCCTCATTTGAGAAATAAGGAAGTTAAAGTCTCAAAGTTAGCAAACTGAAAGTCACAAAGCTGACGGGCAAAGCCAGAATGCACAATCAGGTGTGCGCACACACTGTGCTGGCACAGTGACAAAGCACAGAAGGTGTACGAATAAACCCATGTGAAGGGGAAATGCTAACAGTTTCACAATGACATTTTACTGATGAATCACTTGCTGAATATCAAAACTATGAAATGAAAACTGAAAATGTTTTCCTCTTTGAGTACAACTAAGATTATAAAGTGGCAAGAACACTTACCTCACACACAAGTTCACAGAAATAAAAAATACTGATTTGGAGCAATTATGAAATTATTTCCCTCGAAAGTTACGTAATTCTTGTCGGGTGAAGTGGTGCATGCGTGTAATCACAGTGCCTCTGGAGGCTGAGGCAGGAGGAACCCAAGTTCAAAGTCTGCCTCAGCAACTTAGCGAGGCCCTAAACAACTCAGTGAGACTCTGTCTCTAATAAAATATAAAAAAGGGCTGGGGAGGTGGCTCAGTGATCAAGTACCCCTGGGTTCAATCCTGGTACAAAAAAAAAAAAAAAAAAAACTATTTTTTATCTGAAACAAATACATGACAAAATTTTCAGGAAATAATGTCAAGAGTTAATAAATGGGACAGCATTAAATTAAAGTTTCTGCGCAGCAAAGGAAACAATTAAGAATGTGAAGAGAGCCAGGTGCAGTGGTGCACACCTGTAATCCCAGCAACACCCAAAGCTGAGGCAGGAGGATCACAAGTTCAAAGGCAGTCTCAGAAAAAGTGAGGCACTAAGCAACTCAGTGAGACCCTGTCTCTAAATAAAATATGAAATAGGGCTGAGGATGTGCTCAATGGTCAAGTGCCCCTGAGTTCAATCGCCAGTGGCAAAATAAAAAAAGTTACATGATTCTTTCAAAGGACTATGTGATTCTTAAAACAAACTCACAAGTATAACAGACTATAAGATGTCAAAATATAGGCTGAGGATATAGGTCAGCTGGTAGACTGCTTGCCTTGCATGTACAAGGCCATGGGTTCAATCCCTAGCACCACCAAAAAAAAAAAAAAAAGACATCAAAATATTCCACTGTTCAAGTACAGCCTTTCTTACCAACACAGTACATTCTTTCAAAGCACCTTGGCTTTCAATGGATCTTTATATTTCATTTATTAAGGAATTCTAAGATCTTGCAGGAAGAAATTACATCTTTACTTTTACCTCTATTTTTACTAACCTGCAAAATTTAGAATTCCAAGAAATTATCAAAACAGAATATGAGCAACAAGCAGTGTTACTGGGAATATCCATTTCTCTGTCATTAGTAGAACCGTAGGTATTTTCTTATTGCATTCAATTGTTGCAGATATCCCAAAATATCATTTACCTTATCACTACATCAAAATTATAGTACTTATTAAATTCATTGACAGATTTTATAATTTAAGGGTAGATCTGTAGAATCCTATGCATCTTATTTTATTCACTTAAAAACATTATTTATTGAGGAATATATGGACCTCATCAGAGTGCCAGAGGGACAAAGGGCACAGAGGAGGTGAAGAATCCCCTCAGTTTACTCTGTGGAAACAGATGTTGTGTTTGTTTTATAAACCAGAGACTGTCATAAAATCTGATAATCATATCCTAACTATAGATCCTACATATGCAAATACAAAGAATTATAAAATTTTAAAAAATTAATATTGGCTAATTACATTAGTCAACACTAGCATTCATTATCTGCTAATTACCCAAGAAATATGCATGCCTTCCTGTATGCTCTGGTACACTACAAAATAAAGGAAAAATCATTTTCCTCTCTCTTGACTTCCTTCACCTCCACAGCTTAATAATAATACTTTTCATGCTCCTTTCATATGAAAACTGAAGAAAACATAACTTTGCTTTTAAACAGAAATGGTCAAAAGAAGTCTATCTTCCGAGAATTACGCTGTCCAGATGCGTTTGTGTCTTATCTAGTATATCCTCTTACCTCTACAACATGCCATAAAGCTAAAGTATTAGCACTGTTTAGAAACGGCATACTTTTTCTTCATCTTATATTTACTCACTAAATTTATTAAAGTGCTGGCACTGATTGACAGGAACATGTCCATGCTTTAACAGAACAATACATAAGCATCTAAAAGACACAAAAATGTGAAACTGGTTTTGAGAGTTAACACTTTATAGGTGACTTTTTCCTTAATCACAGCTTCATAAATTGTAATAAATATGTATTGGTGGCATAACTGTAATGTGATTTCTTTAAGGCAAGCACAGAAGGCTTAAAAATAAGTGCCCAAAACATATCAAAACCCAAAAATGCACTAATATCAATTAAAATTCTGATTTTACATATCAACTCTTCTCTAGATGGTTTATTTAGTTGCTATCAACATTTCGTTTCCCTACATGGTTTTAAAAAAAATGTGGTTTTAGTGGATTTGGGGGGGCTATAAATAAATGAAAACAAAAATAAAAACAGCCAGGCATGGTGACACACACCTGTAATCCCAGCGGCTCTGTAGGCTGAGCCAGGAGGATCACGAATTCAAAGCCAGCCTCAGCAAAAGCGAGGCACTAAGCAACTCAGTGAGACCCTGTCTCTAAATTAAATACAAAATAGGGCTGAGGATGTGGTTCAATGGTTAAATGCCCCTGAGTTCAATCCCCGGTACCTAAAAAATGAAAAATAAAAAACATATTTCACCATATGTCTTTACCTTATAATAATGCTTATTTGTATCAATATTGATCTTCTTCTGACACCTTTTTTTAGGCCTAAAAATACATAAATCAACCAATGTAACTGTCTTGAATCCTCTAGACAGGCCCAGGTTATCGACTGACTAGCAACAAGGGATCCTAGCTGATGTTAGAGGAGAGCAGAGTTGCTGAGGAACGCCCACTTGAATTCCTGACCCACAAAAATCATAGGACATGTCTGTTGTTTTGAGCCATTATATTTTGTGGTGACTTGCTATGCAGGTTAGATAACTGAAAATTTTGTTGTCAACCTGTCTGCAAATGGCATACTATCACTAATCAAAACCAAATATTTATAAATGTGTTTCTGCTCCAGCATCTCATCTAAGGATCAAATGTTAAGAAAAAGAAAAAGAAAAAAAACCACACCCACTACTGCAAACACTGATACTAATGGTGAAAGAAAAACAGGCTTAGGAAGGTTTTGCTCCGGTCCATAAGTGACCTACATGATTCCCAACCACAACTCACTGGACACAAGTAATCATACGGCCACACGAGAGGACCAGAAAATGAATTTCAACATGCATACAGAAGGTAGAGAGTGAAAACTACTCAACAGACAACACCACTACTCATCTACCATGACTATGTATAAAAAAAAAAGACACACTAAAAGTTAGTGGGAAAAGTATCAAGATTTAAAAAATGATGCAAAAATATAAAAGTCCATTACAAACTTTCATGCCTAAACAAGGTAGGAAAGTACAAGTTGTATTATTAAGCTATATAACCAAGACCCTCTGTGCATATGCTACCACAACCTGGTACCAATTAACAGCTGGACTTTTAAAATGTGTAATGGTTTTGAGTGTCCACTCAAAACCATTATTTTAAAATAATATACTGTAATTTCTATTCTTGTAAACAAAGGCACATATAGGGTTTTATACAAGCTTGCATATTAAACATACTGCATATAAGTATTCATTAAATCATCACAGAACCAAAACGAAACTGAACTAGTCATATATATGATTTGGGCACTCCAATTCCACATACTTCATCACATGTGCTGACACAGCAGGCAACTCCTACCTTATCTATGCCAAGTAAACACTAAGGGTTGAACATCACCACTACATAAGAACTAAGTCACTAGACCAGCAGTAGCTAAAAATAAACACAAAACTGAGCCTGAAGATAATCCAACATCTTTATATGTAGTCCTCGTTATATAACACCAGAGTTTTGCCTCTTGAATGTACCCCACAGGCCCAGGTGTTGAAAGCTTAGTCTCTGGCCCACGGCACAACTGGGAGGTAGCAGAATCTCTAGGAAGTAGGGTCTTGGTGCAAAGAAGGTAAGTTGTCAGGGCATGCCACTGAAGAGGAGAATACTGGCATGCTGGTCCCTCATTCCCTCTGCTCCCTTTTGCTTCTGTCCACCCTGAGGTGAATGGCACTCCTCTGTCACACTATTATGGTTTAAATATGAGGTGTCTCCCAATAGCTCATGTGAGGACAATGCAAGAAAGCTGAGGTAAAGGAATTGGGTTGTGAGAGCCTAACTTCGTCAGTGCATTAATTCCCTTGAATGGATTAACTAGGTGGCTTCTGCAGGCAGATAGGGAGTGCCTGGACGGGGGTCCGGGGGGGCCTTTGGGTATTTTATTTTGTCCCTGGTGAGTCAGCCTAGTCTCTCTCTGCTTCCTGGTAGCCACGTCCTGAGTTGCTTTCTTCCACACTCTTCCACCATGATCCTCGCCCTCACCTCCAACACACAGCAATGGGAACCCACCTTTTGTGGATTTCTGAAACTTTGAGCCCCATATAAACGTCTCTTCCTCTAAAATTGCTCAAGAGGTTTTGTTGGGGGGCGGGGGGGCGGTCATTTGTTTTGTTGTTTGTTTGTTTGGTCAGAGTGGCCAAACTAAAACACATCCATTCCCAACACAGGCTCAAAGGCAGTGGAATGGAGCAACCACTAACTGAAACCAAGCACTAAAATAAACCTTTCCTCTTTATAAGTCAATTGTCTCAGGTATTTGTCACAGTGATAGAAAGTTGACTAATACATATAACCAGATGCCATTAGTAGAAATCCCTCTATAGTTTACAAATGGTAGTGCTAACATTAAATAGTTTAATTTTACTTATTAAATTATTACTTAAATTAAATAAGTAAATGGTTTTACTGTGTTAATACTGATATTATCTGTGAGACATTTTTATACTCTGTGTGTGTGTGGTGTGGTGTGGTGTGGTATGTTTGGGGTACAGCCCAGGGTCTTTGTGCATGCTAGGCAAGCACACTCCTACCACTGAGCCGCATCCTTTGTCCAAGACATTCTTATTGTAATGTGTAAATATAAACTTGTTTTTGTATTTTTTTTGTAACCATTACTTATAATCTGGTCGATTGACTGCAAGCAGCTCACCAAATTATTATTTTTTAAGTTATAAATATAATTAGTAGGTGTGAGTACATTAAAAAATAACACTTGAGCCAGGCGCAGTGGCGCATGCCGATAATCCCAGCACTTTGGGAGGCTGAGACAGGAGAATCGCGAGTTCAAAGCCAGCCCCAGCAAGGACGAGGCACTAAGCAACTCAGTGAGACCCTGTCTCTACATAAAACACACAATAGGGCTGGGGATGTGGCTCAGTGGTTGAGTGCCCCTGAGTTCAATCCCAGTACCAAAAAAAAAAAAACAGAAAAAAACAAAACAAAACAAAAAATAACACTTGAAAAGACTTCCAGTCCCCAATCCAGTATACAAAAGTTCCAATGCTGCCATTCAATTTGAACAAGTAAAAAGTGAACCGAAGAAGTGATTTCTTCCTAAACCTGTAAGAGAAATCAAGTCACAGGGCAAACTGCTCCTCTCAGAACAGGAAAGGCAGACATGTTAAGAATCACAACTGAGCAGAAACATGAGCAAAAATCTCCAGCATCAGGAAATCTTGCACTGTAACTGACAAAATGCTGGAGGCCCAGTGTGGACAAGGGTAAGATTAAAAACTCCAGGGTGGCTTGGGTGGGGATGGAAGTGGGCACACAAAATTTGGGAATTTTACCACCAGGAGTTCTAGCAGGTTCTCACAGTGAATACAGCAAAATCCTTTGGGCCTGGGGCAGGGGAAGGGGAGGGGAGGGACCATTTTTAAATATGCCACAGCATTTCTGTTTTTAACTAGGCCTGCCTATCTCAGGAAAGAAAAAGTGAAATATTAAACATGTTGACAGAAAACATCAACATAGAATTCTGTACCCTGCAAAGTTATCCTTCAAAGCTAAATGGGAAATAAAGTTATTCTCAAAAAAGCAAAAACTGAGGAATTTGTCCAATTGACTCACTATGCAAGAAATGTTAAAAGTTATTTAAGGAGAACAAACACAATATAGGTCAGAAACCCAGATCCACATCAAAAAAGGAAGAGCATCTCAAAAGGAACAAGTTAAGATTTCAAATTTTATTCTTAATTGATCTAACAGATACCAATTAGTTCAAAATAATATTTGCAACAGTGTATGCAACTGAATATGCTTACATATACATATATTTATGAATAAGTGAACTGAACAGTTGGCAACCATGCCAGGGCTGGAAAGACAAGACTACTTTTTTTACTATAAGGTATTCACACTACCAGTGAGGCCGTACAGTGTTACTTGAAAACAGACTTGAATAGATGTAATTACATATTGCAAACTCTAGAACCACTACAAAAAGGTTAAACTGGTACACACTAAGACAGGAAAGAAAACAGAATCACAGAAAGTGCTCAATTAAAATCACAATGATGGAAAACAGTAGAAGACAAAAATAGGAACAAACATCAGAATGACAAGTGTAAAACAGTAATAGATACAGGAGCTATTAATTTTACTCGATAGAGGGCCCATAAACATACTCTTCACAATCTAGCAATCATGTTGTGTGGTTATTTACTCAAATAGGCTGGAAACATGTCCACACAAACATATGCACACAATCATCACAGCAGCTTTATTCACAACTGCCAAACCCTGAAAATAATCAAGGTGACCTCCAGTAAGTAAATGGATGATAAATAGACAATGGTACAATCAAACTCTGGAACAATATTCAGTGTTCGAAAAAGCAACCTATCAAGACATGGAAGAAATGTAAGTGCCTATCACTAACTGAAAAAAAAGTTGACCTAAAAAGCTACAACTATTCAACGTTCTGGAAAAGGCAAAACTAAGTAGAAACAAAAAGAATGGATGACACCAGAGGGTGTGGGGAGGTAACAATGACTAGGTGAAGACAGATGACTTTCAGGGTAGTGAAACTACTCTCTATGATACACAATGGTACATGTCAATATACATTTGTCCAAACCCACAGTAAGTACAACACAAAGGATGGGATTTTACATAAACTATGGACTTCAGATGACAGTAGTATGATCCTAATATAGGAGGTTGACAATGGAGAAGACCATGCTTGTGTGGGGTCAGAAGGTATATGGGAAATATCTATGACGTCTCCCCATAACTGTGCTGTGAATTTAAAACTACTCTAAAAAATGAAGTCTCAGCAGAATTCTCAGGAGAAATCTCACAGGCCAGGAGAGAGAATAGAATGAAACATTCAACATTCTGCAAGAAAAAAATTGCCAGCTAAAGTACTAACCCCAAAGCCATATTTTAGAAATGAAAGAAAAATAAAGACTTTCCATGACAAGCAAAAACTGAAGGATTCACTACCACTAGACCAGCTCAACGTAAACACTCAGGTAAAGAAGTCTACATAAGACGCGGACAATAACTGCTATCACAAAAACGCACAACTGTACAAAACTCAGTGGTACAGCAGGTACACAAGAGAACTAAAAGAAGCTACCCCTGTTGGTCCAGAAAACCACCAAACCACATAGGTAAGCAGACGGGAAGAAAAAAGCAAAATACATGCAGAACCACCAAAGGCGGAAAAAAATAATAGAATGACAAGTATACCTTCATATCAATAATAATCTTGAATTCAAACAGATTATTTTCCCCAATTTTATAAAAGATAAAGACTAGCCAAATGGATTAAAAGAGCAATACCAAATAATGTGCTGCCTACAAAAACCGCAACCTCCACCACCACCTTAGAAATGCACACAGACTCAAACCAAAGGGATGGAAAAAGATATGTTTTGCAAATGAAAACCAAAAGTAAGCAGGAGTGACTATACTTATACCAAATAAAACAGAATAATAATAATGACAAAAGGATCAATTCAACAAGAATAAATAATATTGATAATGTATATGTACCCAACGCACTGTTAGATCTAAAAGGACAGATAGATCATATAACTATAATAGTTTGAGACTTCAATGTTCCATTCAATGTTCCATCATCAATGGATAAATGATCCAGACCACTCCCTGCCCCAAAATCATCAACAAAAAAACAGCAGAGGTAAATCATACTATAGACCAAATGTACCTAACAGACATTTACAGAAAGAGCCATCCAACAGCTGCGGAAAGCATTCCTCTCATCAGTACACAGAACATCCTCCAGGACAGACATATGTGCAGCCTCAAAACAAGTCTCAGAAAACCAAAAATTTATTAAAGTTATAACACATATCTTCTCTGACGCCAGCATAATAAAACTTGAAATCATCAACAAGTTACTTCAAAATTGTATGAATACATGGAAATTATTCCATGGAATTATTCCATAAATCAAGAGATTTTTAAAATTTCTTGAAACAAATGGAAATGAAAACACAAAATCTCAAAAACCTATGGCATACAGCAAAAGGAATACTAAGCTATTACACTTATAGCAGTAAGTGCTCATTTAAAAAAAAAAAAAAAAACAGATGCCAAAATTAGAAGAAGGAAGGTTATTTCTGTAACAGATGAGAGCAACAGTAATGGCCATTTGTGGATTACTCAAGCCTGCCCACCAACACAACATGCGCATTTTAATTAATACTCTTACACAGAATTTATTATATTACAATTATTAAGTGAGTGTGTCAAAGCATGGAATTTATGTTGGTAAGAGAACCCATCAATAAGCTTTTGAATCCTGAGACATACATGGAAAGGCTGGGACCTTGTATAAGACCTGAATTTATGTGTAAGTTAACTAGAAATTTACAGAACTCCTCTCTTGCCTGGGTTCACTTGTAGGCTGATTTAATGACTGCTCCCTCCACTTTCCTTCCCTATTCTCCTTGACCTATGTGTTCCCTAAAAGAACTGGATGAAGGCCTTTCTACTGACAGACACAGAGCAAAGATTAATACACAGGCCCTTGCTTAACTTCAGTATAAAAGGCCAGGATTAAAAAAAAAATACCCTCTTGCCCCTTTCTCTAACTTCAGTTCTGACCTCCCATGGAGACAGTATAAGAAGACAATCCAGGGCTGGGGCTGTAGCTCAGTGGTAGAGCGCTTGCCTAGCATGTGTGAGGCACTGGGTTCGATCCTCAGCACCACATGTAAATAAATGAATAAAATAAAGGTCTATCAACATCTAAAAAAAAAAAAATTTAAGAAGACAATCCACTTTTGTGGCCTGCTATCCTACTCTTAAGAAAAAAATTAAATGTCAGAAATTTATTTTTCTGACAATGTTCCAAAAACAGTAGGTAGTTTAGAAAATGCAAACTGGAAGGCCTAAGATGTCACTGCTCCAGTCAGTGAAATGAAGGCCTAATGTGTGCCTGGAGTATTGACCTCACAGCACTCACATTCCAGTGTGGAAGGCACAGAACAAATAAACGTGGAACATAATATCTTATCTCTTAAATACCAGGAACAGAAGTATAGCAAAGGAGATCAGAGAGCAACAAGTACTGGGGTTTTTTTTTGTTGTTGTTGTTTTAATTGGGGAAGTACTGGAGAATTGAACCCAGGGGTGCTCTACCACTGACTTCTTTATTTTTTAAAAGAAGAGCCTCACTAAGTTGCTGAGACTGGCCTCAAACTTGAGATCCTCCTGCATCAGCATCCCAAGTCACTAGAATTACAGGTATGTACCATCACACTCAGCAAGTGCTGCTTTTTAGACAAGTTTGTAAGGAAAGACCTCTCTGGAAAGACAGTACCTGAGCAGAGAACTAACTGAAGTAAAGGAATAAGCTAGAGGGAAAAAAAATATTCCAAATAAAGAAAACAAAATGTATAAATTCCTTGGAAAGAAGCATGCTAAATTCCAGGAAAGGAAAGGAGGTTACAAGGCTAGAACCCAGGGACCAAAGGGAACAGAAGATGGTGTGGGACAGGTAGCCCAGGTCAGGGCAGAAGAGCTGGAAGGTCATAGTGCAGACTTTAGATTGTATTCTAAGTACTCCTGGAGGCTGTGGATGATTGACAGATGAAACCAGCTCTCACAGCTGGTTTGGAAGGGTCACCACAGGTACTACATGGGAAACAGGACTAGAACAGAGTGAGAGGAAAAGCAGCACAGCCACCGAAGAAGCCACATGGAGGCCACTGCCACAGTCCATAGGAGCAAGGGAGGTGGTGACCGGCTGTTGCAATGGCAGGCAGGGGAGGAGAAGGAAGCAGCTGAGCTCAGGAAACACCAAGAAGGTGAAGTCCAAAGAAGCTCCAGGAAGATAAATCAAGGAAGACTCCAGCCGCAGTCTTGGTGAGACCCAGTTTCTAATTAAATAATTAAAAAATAAAAATAGCCAGTCAGGGTGGCACACACCTATAATTACTGCAGTTTAGGAGGCCGAGATAGGAGGGCCACAAGTTCAAAGCCAGCCTCAACAAATCAGTGGGGTCCTAGCTAACTTATCAAGACTCTGCTTCAAATTTTTTTAAAAGGGATGGGGATGTGGCTCAGTGGCTAAGTGCCCCTGGGTTCAATCCCTCATACTCCATCCCCAAGAAGAGACTCATGGGCCGGGAGTTGTAGCTCAGTGGAAGAGCACTTGCCTAGCACTTGTGAGACACTGGTTTGATACTCAGCACCACAAAAAAATAAATAAATAAAGATACTGTGCCCTCTACAACTACAAAATATGTATTTTTTAAAAAATTGAGCCAGGCACAGTGGCACACACCTGTAATCCCAGCAGCTCCAGAGGTTGATACAGGACAATCGTGAGTTCAAAGTCAGCCTCAGCAATGGTGAGGTGCTAAGCAACTCAGTGAGATTCTTTCTCTAAATCAAACACAAAATAGGGCTGGGGATGTGGCTCAGTGGTCGAGTGGCCCTGAGTTCGATCCCTGGCACCCCTAAATGAATGAATAAGTCGCGACCAGATGGATGCAGTGGTGCACACCTGTGATTATGGCAACTCAGGTGGCTGAGTTAGGAGGGTCACAAGTTCAAGGCCAGCCTAGGCAACTTAGTGAGACCCTGTCTCAAAACAAAAAAAATAAAAAGGGCTGGGGATGTAGCTCAATGGTAAAGTGCCCCTGGGTTCAATCCCCCATATCACCAAAAAACAGGGGACAGGGGAGCAGGAAAGATGGTGGAATGGGATGGACATCACTGCCCTAGGTTCAGGTATGGCTGCACATATAGTGAGATTCTACATCATGTACAGCCAGAGAAATGAAAAGTGCTCCATCTGTGTACCATGAATCAGAGTGCACTCTGCTGCCATGTGTGCCTAAGTAGAATACATAAATTAAAAAGGAAAAGAAAAATGCCTACAATCACTTTTTAAGGCAGAACATTTCACTCTGATAATAACTTGAATCTGTTATTTGGGGACTGTAGTCACTCATATTTGGCTCAGAATAAATTAAATTATTTTTTTAAATATTTTTTTAGTTGTAGATGGACACAATATCTTTATTTATTTATTTATTTATTTATTTATTTATTTATTTATTTATTTATATGTGGTGCTGAGGATCGAACCCAGTGCCTCACGCATGCAAGGCAAGTGCTCTCCCACTGAGCCACAATCCCAGCCCAAATTAAATTATTTTTAAAAATAGTAGCAACCGTAAGACAAATCTTTCAAGGGTTTCATAAAGACAACTGTCAAGGATTTTTGCTATAAAGGTGAGCAAAGAACCTCACGCACAGTCGCTGAGAGGGGATGAGTGATCAGTAGAGACTGTGTTTGAGAGGGATGATTCTACAACACATTTTGCAGCTACTAAATGATTTACTGAGTTGGAAAAAATCCTGACATAGGAAAGCCAAGAAAACTGCAGACTCAGAATCCACAAAGCTGGACAGAGACAGAATCCAGGACATAAGTAAAGGACTTAGCCTCAGACAGCCACAGAGACTTTTTGTTCCATTTTACCATGTGGACAAAAAAGTCCAAGTAGAAAAACAGATTTGATGGGTGAATCTAAAAAAATTTTTTTCACTGAAATAAGTAAGATGATCAGCTAAAGAATTAAAGTCGTGGGGCTGGAGCTGTAGCTCAGTGGTAGAGCGCTTGCCTAGCATGTGTGAGGCACTGGGTTCGATCCTCAGCACCACTATAAATAATAAATGAATAAAATAAAGATCCATCAACAACTAAAAAAATTTTTTTTTAAATTAAAAAATAAAAAAAAAGAATGAAAATCGGGGTTGTAGCTCAGTGGTAGAGCTCTTGCCTAGAATGTGCGAGGCACTGGGTTCAACTCTGAGCATTGCATATAAATAAATGAATAAAATAAAGGTCCATCAACATCTTAAAAAAAAAAACTTTAAAAAAGAGAATGAAAACTGGGAGGAAGTATTAGAAGTCTGCAAAGAGAAGGTGGTGAAGTAATCATTTTCAATAAATGGGAGAAAAAATTCTTAAGTATATAGAACAAAAGGTGCAAGGTGCCTTGGCACATGCCTCTAATCCCAGCAGCTCAGGAGGCTGGGGCAGGAGGATCGCAAATTCAAAGACAGCCTCAGCAAGGGTGAGGCTCTCAGCAGCTCAAACCCTGTCTCTAAATAAAATATCAAATAGGGTTAGGGCTGGGGATGTCGTTCAGTGGTTGATTGCCCCTGAGTTCAATCCCTGGTATGCTCCCTCCCCACAAAAAAACAAAACAAAACAAAACAAAAAAACCTACAATGAAAGGAAGGCAGCAATCATCAACAAATTGATTTGAGGTCACAAGTTTAAAATGAAACAAGTCAGCAAATTATGCATTTCTCTACAATTTCTCTACAGCTATGTTCAGCTACTAGAATACACAATCCGGGCTACTGGAAGAGAATGACCACAATGATGAGTCACAGAATCTGGCTAGAAAGGAGACAGACCAACAAGTCCACTGGTAAGACCAATGAACTAGAACTCCTGATAATGCGGAAGGGTCACTGTGGTGTAGACATTAGGAGAAGTGAGATGGGGGAAAAGAGTAGCCAGAGGGTAAGACAGCTGAGTTGAGGATTTGGAAAAGAAACAGCAATCGTCTTGGTAACTAGTACAAAAAGAAAGTTAATACATGGCCATAAGAATGAGCAGCTGAGGACTGAAGAACAGGATTTCTGAGGAAATTGAGAAGCTGAAAGGTTGGGGTATTAAACAGGCTATCAAAAAAGACAACTAGAGAACCACAGGAGAGTAAAACAAAGGCAGGTGCTAACCTCTGCTGGTGAGTGAGAACACCAGGAAGTGTGGATAAGCGCAACAAACTCTGGTAGCACTGCTTTAATTTACCAGTAATCACCATGATGAAAATATTATTTAAAGCTTCAGAAGGACTCTTCATTAGTAACAGAGAACTACAGAAAAAAATATATATGAAAAAGAACTAATGCTATTTATATCAATTCAAGTTTGGAGTAGTGTGCACAAAAGAGTGAATTTAAAATTCAGAACTTTCGGGGCTGGGGCTACAGCTCAGTGGTAGAGCGCTCATCTAGTATACATGAGGCACTGGTTTCATTCTCAGTACCGCATATAAATAAATATAGGTCCACTGACAACTAAAAAACATTTTAAAAATAAAATTCAGAACTTTTGAGCTTTATTTTATCATTCTACCTAACTAGGCCCTGGTCAAGAGAGATGGAAATTGTGCAGACTATTTGAAGGCTTTCCAAAAATTATAACCATATAACAACACATTTGACAACCCAGAACGCATTTTCCCAAAAACTGTATTTTTAAAAGATAAAGCAATTTTAAACTTTTCTTTTTTTTTCTTTTTAAATATTTTTTTTGTTGTAGATGGACACAATATCTTTATTTATTTTATGTGGTGCTGAGGATCGAACCCAGTGCCTCATGCATGCGAGGCAAGCGCTCAACCGCTGAGCCATAGCCCCAGCCCCTAAACTTTTCTGTAAAAACCATATGACATTCTTTAAGCATCAGGATGATATTCAACTTTAAGAGAAAGCCTAACACTACATCCAAATTCTATCCAACAACCATAGAAAACAATGCCAATAAGGGACAGCCTCTCGTAGATACACTCTACATAAAATATGAAACCCAGTCCCTTTGACCACTTACTAAAACACCAGTTTCCTGTAAATTCTGGAAACCACGCTGGGCAACCTGCTCTACCTATATTTTGCTGGTGCACAATACATGTTAGCTAATTGAGAGCACTTAAAGGTTCTGCAGACCAAGAACCTTAACCCAATACTTCATACTACTATTCACTAATGAAACATTTTCTCTCTACATACATTTTAACAAAATAAGCTTTAAACAAACACTTGATGGTTCACAAGCCAGTAATATCCTGTGAGCTGATGGTCTGAGTTATTGTTTCTTCCCGTTTTCATTTTAGTTTGATAAAACAGATAATCCATAAATATAAAATAATTCTAACTCAGGGCTCAAGGAAAAGGTGGGGGGGTAGAGCTGGATTTTTCACACTGTGACTAACTAGCACCCTAACTGGGACACATGGAACTGGAGTGCAGTACATCAACCATAGCTAACACAGCACATTTCCACACACATGCCAGGTGTGTGCACGCACCCCACCATGTCCATTGTTAAACATTCCTATTAAACTGTGATACCTGTTTCCACGATATTTTCCGCTTCTGTTGTCTCCAGCCCATCCATGCTGTCTTCATCATCCACTGTAGTTTTTCCTCTACTTCGAGGCCTACAAAGAAATAAACACATATAGTTAAAAATAATGAATTTTAAAGCTTCTATGTTGTACTCCATATAAAGCACAATTTAAAGGTCTACAAAATAAAGTAATTTGGGCATTTCTCCAGCATTTTACCATGTTAAACAGTAAATATCAGACTTCACGGTCATTTTCACCCCTAAACTCAGCCCTTCCTTATGGCTGAATGTGAGGACACACCCAGGTAAGCGTGCTGTGCCATCACAACTGGCTGAGATTATCCCTATTCTAGCCTTTCCTCTTTTGAGTTGATCTTCCCAAGACTCCCTTTATCTACAGCAGTAGCTTCAACCACCTAGCAGGTTCTGGACAGGGTACATACACCAGGCTATAGCTGCACATTGAATGAAGTGAATGAGGGATGCCCAGACGTACGTATGTGTTTAAGGCTGACACAAAGGACCATGATCCACACTGATCAAAGAAAATAAAATTCCAAAAATTGAGGATGATCTAATTGTGCTACCTTGTAAGTGTAATAAAATTTAATTTATTAACACTTTAGGAAAGTAAAATAAAGGTAACAGTAGTGATAAGGTAGATTCTTTAACCCTATGTAATGTAAAAAAAATTAAAACTAATATATTTAAATTATTTTGACATATCCTAAGGGATAGAAATGAGGGGGGGAGCAATTTTAAAAATAACATATTACAAATAAGAAACTTTAAAAACAAAAAACGATATTCAGATATTTTAAAGCTTTTAAATTATCTTACTACTTAAAGAAAAAAAATACAAATGAACTTGAAATTTGAAAACAAGTTAATAAAAGATAAATGATATAAAAAATAAGTCAAAGAGCTATATTTTAACTAGGAAATCCACTTAAAGCTTATTTTTAAAAAGTAAGGTAACCAATCTAATCATAAAGGAGATATAACACGTTAAAAGTTAAAGTGATCTAAGTCCAAATAGTTTTGGGTGAATTACTTCAAGCTGCCAAAAGTCGTCTCCAAAGGTGGGGAGGTGGGGGGTGAGTATCTGAATCAAATTTGTGACAAAAACTATCCAAAAGTAAAGATTAAAAAATTTTCAGAAAATAATGCCAAGAGTTAATAAATGGATGGAATGGTATCAAATTAAAAAGCTTCTACGTAGGAAAGGAAAGAAGAATGTGAGGAGGGCCAGGTGCACTGGAGCACACTTGTAATCCAAGCAAATCTAGAGGCTGAGACAGGAAAATTGCTAGTTCAAAGCCAGCCTCGGCAACTTAACCAGACCCTAAGCAATTTAGCAAGACCGTGTCTCAAAATAAAACATAAAAAAGGGCTGGGGATGTGGCTCAGTGGTAAAATGTCCCTAGGTTAAATCTCCAGTACCAAAGCGGGGGCGAGGATATAAAGACAGAATCTACTGAATGGGAGATATCTTTGCTAGATACTCTTCGGACAGAAAACGAATATCCACAGTATACAAAAAACTGAAAAAACTGAATACACACACAAAAATACTAACCCAAGCTGGGCATGGTAGCACATGCCTATAATACCAGCAACTCAGGAGTCTGAAGCAGGAGGATTCCAAGTTAGAGACCAGCTTCAACAACTCAATAAAGCCCTAAGGGCTTAGTGAGACCCTGTCTCAAAATAAAACATAAAAGCTGGGCACAGTAGTGTACACCTATAATCCCAGCGACCCAGGAGGCTGAGGCAGACGGATCTCAAGTTCAAAGCCAGCCTGAGCAACTTAACCAAGCCCTAAGCAATTTAGCAAGACCCTGTCTCTAGATAAAATATTTATTTAGGGTTCAGTGCTCCTAGGTTCAATCAATGGTATCATTAGATAGATGATAGATAGATAGATAGATAGATAGATAGATAGATAGATAGATAGACAGATAAAATAATACATGGCTCAGTAATGGAGTGCCCTTGCATTCAATCCCTGGTGGTGGTGGTGCTGTTAACAACAACCCAATAAATAAATGGACAAGTGAACCAAACAGATAATTCTCAAAAGAAGTAGCGAACAAATATATGAAATACCATTCAACATCCTTATCAACTAGGGAAATACAATCAAGATAATACTGAGATTTCATTGCACTCCAGTCAGAATGGCAGCCCTCAAGAATACAAACAATAACAAATGCTGGAGAGGATGTGGAGAAAAAGGAACACTGTTACACTGTTGGTGGGACTGTAAATTAGTACTACCACTATGGAAATCAGTATGGAGGTGCCCAAAAAGACCAGGCATGGAACCATATATGACCCAGCTATACCACTTGGTATTTATCCTCAAGAATTAAAGTCATCTTACTATAGTGATACATGCACACCCATGTTTACAGCAGCCCAAGTCACAAGAGCAAAACCATGGAACCAGCCTGGATGTTCATCAATGGATAAAGAAACTGTGATATGTATGTACAATGGAGTTTTATTCAGCCATAAAGAAAAATGAAATTATGTCATTTGAAACAGCCAAAATATCATTTCAAACTTCCTGTAGGGTGGAGGGGAAGAAGGCAGAATCAAATCAAGAGACTACAAAACTTGGAAGATAGGAAAGCATGATCAGGGCTAACGCATTCTAAGAATGATTTTACTATTCATGACAACAAGGAGAAAATGATTATCTGTAGAATTTATTAAGCAGTTCTGTTAAGACTTAAAGAAAAAATTTAAATCGAAGAGGAAAAAAGAACAAGAAGTTTTTGATAAATCCTTATTGCAGGCAGAAGAGAAGGAACAATATACATAGTTAACAGAAAACAACATGAAAAGATAAATACCAATATGAATTTTCACAGTAAACATCAATGGCTTAAACTCTCCTGCCATCATTAAATGATAAAAAGATGAATTCACCGAGATAACTCTAAGAACTTCACATTATGATATAAAGCAAACATCTACACAACAAAGAGATAATGATAACTGAAAATTAAGGGAAATCTAACATTCCACACTCACAAACTGATAGATAAAACCACAGTCTGAGCCTTTGAACAAACACCTGGACACCACATGACAAGCTTTGTGAGCTCACTGTATCACTCCTTGTGTCAACTGCTCCATTGCAGTAGCTAAGGCAAAGTCATTGCCCTCACAACCGTCCTCCAGTGACAAGAAAGACACACATAACATCAAGGAAATAAAGCACCAAGAGCTGGCGACTGGACACCACACTGATAAAGTTCTGTATGAACAAGGAGATGCCTGGGCAGATCTGGGGTAGAAAGTCTCTCTCCAATCACTAGGACATTTGGGCAGAAAGCACTGCCACCAAGGGAATAGCACTGGCAGGACCTGGGAGGTTCTTTTAAGGAAAGAGGGATGGGATGGCATCGGTTAGGAGGCTGATGGGCGGAAGGAGAATGAAACAAGGCGTGAGGGGAGCCTGTATCTCCTGGCTGAGGAACCAGCAGACCAACATGACGCCTTGGGCCGAGAGGCTGGAACCTCAAGGCAATCCAACACAGCTGCCACAGTGGGGCAGAAAGCAAGTGATCTCAGCGATTCCAAGGAGGGAAATTTAACCTTTGGTCCCTCCTTCTCGGTCCTTCACAATCACAGTGCATTTCTAAGGAACTGGTGACAGACAGCTGGGCAGGCTTTTCATAGAGCCTGCAGACCACCATCCTGCTCTGCTCTGAGCTTCTCGCTCCATTATTCCATCACTGTCTATGTGACTATTTTTTGACACAACCGGCTTATTTTAGACTCGTTTTATCTAGTTTATAGCCTCGATCAACACATCAGTTATCTGTACTGTGCTATTTATTCAAGAAGAATTCTTATTTTAATTTTTGTTTTTTTTCCTTCTTGCGTTTCCTCCTGTTCCTGGCTTTGTCATCCAGAGACATGTTCCTTATATTCATAAGCCCATCAGAATTCTTTTCTTTCTGGCCAATGTACCGACTTATCAACATGTCCTTTTCAAATCTCTCATATTTCATTCATGTGTTTCTGACTGCTGCCCCAGCTTCTGATATGTGACTATTCTGAGTGATCAAACACTAACTTCTGGATTCAGAAGATAATGATCACACTTGTCAAACACATACCAACTGCCAATTTCCAGGTTTAAATAGAAAAATACATATATTATTTATTTCTATACAGATTAGGATGTTTCCAGTTTTCATTTTTAATAAACGTTTGAAATCTAATTATAAATGACAATATAAAATTATTTACTTGAACCCCTTGGGTCCTTCCTGTTTTCCCTATCTCTTAACCCTTTCATTTTAGTTTTCTTTACTTCATTTTATTACAAAGAAATTTGAAGTAACAGAATAGCATCAACTTTAGTTGAGAAATTTTTCTAACAAAATGTAATGTATTATAGTAATCTCGGAAGTTGACATTCTGCAACTAATTTGAGTTCCTAAAATAAGAGACATCTACTTAACATAATATGGGAGTTCAAAGAGGGTTCAAAATCACCCTCCAGTCACAAAGAACTAGAAAACCAGACAAAACATGAGAAATGACTATTATCAGACACTGGCCAACAGGAGGTGCAGAACTGAATCCCTAAACAGAAGGAAACACACCAGGGAGCCCTTTCATTGCACGCACCTTCTGCCCGGACTGAACTTACAAACTAGAGCACAGGGAGAACCCAGAGAGACCAGAAATTGTACTGAAATGAGAATACAGAATCACCAGTCAGGGAGGCTAGGGAGGCCAGAATTTGTGGGGCAAATTCTGGCAAAAAAGGGAACTTTGCACGAGGGCACCCACGAGTTTTTAATCTGAATAGCAACCTGTATACGTGTGGTATGAAATCTCCTAAAGCTAAATAATGAAATAATAATTTTAAGGGGAAAATAATTCCAAGAGAGCTATAATACAAAAAAGTCCCAGCTCACAGAGAGCTGGGAGTCATCATGTCCCTCCAGCAGGTGGCAAGGCCTCACTGACTATATTCAACACATCAATAGAGTGCAGCAAAACTCCTTAAGAGCAGGGCTAAAGGAGACTCAGAACAAATGCTAGTCTAGACCATCCCTGAAAGAGCACACAATTCTCAACAGATCAAAATAGTTACAACTAACTAAACTGTCAGAAAAATTCAACACTTGTAGAAAGACTATAATAAAATAAATCACAGGGGCTGAGGTTGTGGTTCAGTGTTACAGCACTTGCCTCGCATGTGTGAGGCAGTGGGTTTGATTCTCGGAACCACATATAAATAAATAAAATAAAGGTCCACTGACAAGTAAAAAAAATTATTTAAAAATAAATAAATCACAATGTGTGCCCATCCAATTAAAACATAAAAGACTTAAGAAAGGAACCTCAAATGTAAGCCATGGTCAGTAGAAATGAGAGAACAGAACCAAACGAGAATAGGTAAGAGAAGGAAGAAAAGGGAAGCAGGGATATTGAACCAGTCATTACACGTTTCATATGCTCCAGAATGTAAAGAAAAACATGAACATGAGAGAAATGGAGGTTGTTAAAAATAAAAATGGAGCTCATGAAAGTAACATCATAAAACAGTGTCGATCTCTAGCAATTAGAGAAATGCACATTAAAACTACACTGAGGTTTCAACTCACTCCACTCAGAATGGCAATTATCAAGAATATAAACAATAAATGTTGGTGAGATGTGGGGGGAAAGGGCACACTCATATATTGCTGGTGGGACTGCAAATTGGTGCAACCACTCTGGAAAACAGTATGGAGATTCCTCAAACAACCAGAAATGGAATCATCTTTAATCTAGTTATTTCACTCCTTGGTATATATCCAAAGGAGTTATAATCAGCATACTAGAGTGACATGGCCACATCAATGTTTATAGCAGCTCAATTCACAATAGCTAAGGTATGGAACCAACCTAGGTGCCCTTCAACAGATTAATGGACAAAGAAAATGTGGTATATACACACAATGGAATATTACTCAGCCATAAAGAGTGACTTTATGACATTTGCCAGTAAATGGATGAATGTCAAGACTATCATGCTAAGTGAAATAAACCAATACCAAAAGAACCAAAGGTCAAATGTTCTTTCTGATATGCGGATGCTCACACACCAAGTGGGGGAAGGGAAGAAGTTCAGTGGCACAAAGGAGAATAAAGGGAAGGGTGTTGGACAGGAAAAGGAAAGACAGTGGAGTAAATCTGACATAACTTTTCTATGTACATATATGAATACACACAGCGAATCTCAACATCATGTACATCCATAAGACTGGGATCCTAATTAGAATAAGATATATCCCATGTTTGTATAAATATGTCAAAATAGAATCTACTGTCATATATAATTTTTTAAAATAACTAAGATAATGTCAAATTAAAATTTCACACTGGGAGATTAACGTCTAATTAGAAAAGAATAAAGATCACAGCCCTTAAAGACACTTAAAAAAAAAACTATCAAAACTAAAGGACAGAATGAAAAATAATAAACACAGATACAAGGTCCTGTTGGAAAACAAACATGTCTAATGGGCATAAGGCTGAAGTAAAGAAAGGCAGAAAATAAAACATTTAGCCAAATAATCGTTACAAATTTTGCAAACTGTGTCTCACATAGACAGTGATAAAGTGGTTTACAGTCAAATTGCTAGAAAAGAGTAACAGCAGAAAAATCTTAAGAGTCACAAAGAAAAGAGACATTATCCACAGAGTGACATAAATAAGGCAGACAACAGGCTTCTCTTCTGAAATGGTGAGCCAGACCATGGAAAACATACTTAAAAATGCTCAAGGGAAAAGTAAAGGAACCAGATGCAGTGGCACATGCCTGTAATCCCAGGATTTGGGAGGCAGAGGCAGGAAGATCTCAAGTTCAAAGCCAGCCTCGGGAACTTAGCAAGGCCCTCAGCAACTCAGTAAGACCTTGTCTCAAATTTTAAAATTAAAAAAATTTTTTTTAATTTAAAAGGCTGGGATGCAGCAATTAATTCATTAATTAATTAAAGGAAATCTCTGTGAACAGTCAAGAAAATGTGTAGTAAGCTACATCTATCAAGCCTGTGATCACAGGCTCTCAGGAGGGTGAGGCAGGGGGATTGCAAGTTGAATGACAGCTTGACAACTCAGTTAAGACTATTCAAATTTTTTTCTTTAACTTTTTTCTTTTTTTGTTTTAGTTGTAGATGGACACAATACCTTTATTTTATTTGTTTAATTTTTATGCAATGTTTAAGATCAAACCCAGGGCCTCACACATGCTAGGCAAACACTCTACCACTGAGCTAACTCTAGCCCCTCAAATTTTTTTTAAAGAGCTGGGAATGTGCTTCAGTAGGGGAGAACTTGCTTAGGAAGCTGGAGGCCCTAGATTTAATCCCCATTACCACACACAAAAAGGCATCCATCAATGGCTGAGGCTGAGCTTTGTAGTGGAGCCTTTGCCTAACCTGCAAAAGGATTTGGAATCAAGCCCCAGCACTATAAAAACAATAAATACATAAAAAATCCTTCCCCAAAAAAGTATCCTTCAATAGCAGTGAACTAAAAGCTGTTTCAAATAAATGCTGAATGAATTCTTTACCAACACATCTTCATTACAAGTGCAAGATATGCTAAGAAAATTCTTCAAACAGGAAAGTAGCACCCAATAAAAAAACATGAACGTATGCAACAGAATAAAGTGATAGTGATGTGGATGTGAATTTGAAAGACTTTTTCTCATGTTTACATTTCCTTAAAAGTTAACTATTTAAAGCAAAAAAATATATTGTGGGAGCCAGGCGCGGTGGCTCAAGCCTGTAATCCCAGCACTTTGGAAGGCTGAGACAAGAGAATCACGAGTTCAAAGCCAGCCTCAGCAATGGGGAGGCGCTAAGCAACTCAGTGAGACCCTGTCTCTACATAAAACACAAAATAGGGCTGGGGATGTGGCTCAGTGGTCGAGTGCCCCTGAGTTCAATCTCTAGTACCAAAAAAACACACATATATATATATAGTGGGGGATATAATATGTATAAAATTAACATGCATAGCTGCGCATGGTGGAACATGCCTGTAATCCCAGTGGCTTGGAAAGCTGAGGCAGGAAACACAATATTTCAAAACCTATAATGAAATGAATAGAGGGAGATGCACAGTTTAACAGTTATATCAGAAATCAAGGAAAAACCCAACTCAATAATTAAGTTGCCCCTTAAGAAATGCAAAAATGGAGCCAGACATGGTGGCACAAACCTGTAATCCCAGTGACTCAGTAGGCTAAGGAAGGAGGACTGCAAGTTCAAGGCCAGCCCCAGAAACTCAGGAAGACCAACCTCAAAATAAGAAACAAAAAAGGCTGACGATGTGGCTCAATGGCAGAGTCTGCCTAGCATATTCAAGTCCTAGGTTCGATCCCCAGTATCACCAAAGGGGGTGGGAGGATTATCAGCAAATGGGCAAAGCTAACCCATAACTAGAAGGGAAGAAACAAAGGCAGAAAGCAGTGATATTAAAACATAATGTGGGCTGGGGTGTGGCTCAGTGGTAGAGCACTTGCCTAGCACGAATGAGGCACTGGGTTTGATCCTCAGCACCACATAATAACAAAGAAAAGTGTTGTGTCCATTTACAACTAAAAAAAAATACATTAAAGTACATAATACAAAATTTTTTTAAAAATCATTTAAACCAAAAGATGATTCTCTGGGGCCAGGATTGTAGCTCAGTGGTAGAGCGCTTGCCTAGCATGCATGAGGCACAGGGTTCGGTCTCTAGCACCACATAAAAGTAAATAAAATAAAGATATTGTGTCCATCTTCAACTAAAAAAAAAAATTTTTTTAAAGATGGTTCTTTGAAAAAAAAAATGAATAAAACTGATGGATCCCAATCCAAATATGATCGAGAGGAAAAAATACAACTTAACATCAAAACTGAAAGGGAATGTCACTACAAGAGCAATATACACTAACCTATTAAGTCCCATAAGTTCAAGTCCACAAATGTAATAAATTTTCACATATTATTTCGAAGTTACCGTAAGTGGTGTATTTGTTCTTAACTGAAGCTTATGTAGGTGTTCCACATCTAGGACAATGGCACAAAATGGGCTAAAAGGACAATGAGAAAACACTATAAATAATTCTAAACCAAAAAACCAAAAACTTACATGAAAAAACAAAATTCCTTTGATGGCACACCAATTACCAAAATTGCCAAAAGACTGTAAACAGACACTGGGATATTCAAATTTTCTATTAGAAAATTTTAATTGGTAGTTATAAACTTTCCCACAAAGAAAATTCAATCTTTATTGATGAATTCTATCAAGCATTAAAAAATACTAGCCCTAAACTACCCTTAAGGAAATAAAGGGAAAAGAAATACTTCCCAACTCATTCTATAAAGTCAGCTTTGCTCAGAAAGCAAAACCAAGACAGACACTGAGTAATACTATATCCATCACAAAATATAAATACAACTATTGTTCCAAAGAATTAGAAGGAACAGGGGCTGAGGCTATAGCACAGTGGCAGAGCGCTTGCCTTGCATGTGTGAGTCACTGGGTTCAATCCTCAGCACCACATTAAAAAAATAAACAAATAAGGTATTTTTTTTAAAAAGAATTAAAAGGAACAAAACACTGGTACCTATGTTTTGCAGGTATGATTCTCACACCAAAACAATACAAAAATAATGAAAATAAATTATAGCCTGCTTTTCATTTTTAGATACACATAAAATTCTGCATGAAAAATTAACAGTTGCTCCAGTTCCAGATCAGATGAAGGAACACATGCCAACCCTTATTTCCCACTGAACACAACTATAAAACCCAGAGAGACTGTTCTATGGATACTAACTTAAATAGGAGAAATGAATTTTTTGGTGTTCTATTTCATAGCAGAGTTACTACAGATATTGATAATACTCTGTGTATTTAAAAACTCAAAAAAGGAATCTGCAATGTTATGAACACAGAGAAATGATACATGTTTGAGGAGACAGACTTTTCCTGATTTAAACATTACATAATATATATGCATACTGAAAACATCACGTGGTACTCCATAAATTGAGATGATTTTTATGTGTCAATCTTTAAAACCAAAAAAGAAAACCTGGGAATAACTCTTTGAGTCTCCTGGAAAAACTTCTAATTTTATACACACACATAAACAATAAGCTGAGCAGGAATAGACATCAAAATTCAAAGTACTACCAAAATAGCAATGGGTTCGTTTTATTCCTATCTTATCCCCTGACCTGAATTTAACAAAGTCCCAAGCCCAGGAGTGAGTACCAATATGCAGAAAAAGCACATGCTTGCATCCTGGGCTCGCCTACCACCTGACCATGGATGAACCGGATCTTAGCTAGCATAATTAGTTAAACAAAGACCTTGACAACTGAGCTAACACAATTCTGGCCAAGTGCCAAACTTCTTAGTACGCACATACCCCACATATAGACACAGCACTGCGAAGGCTTTGAAATTTAAGATGACATGACCGTGGCCCACACAAGGCTGGTAGGAATTGTAGCCTGTACCTACTCAGGCCAAGTGCCAGCTAGGCCAAAAATATCAATGTTCTCCATATATAAAACCTTAAGTTTCATCATATTCCAAATGTTCGATACACAAAGAACTACAAACACATCAAATCACATTAAAAACACATTCAACTAAGGCCAATGACAAAGTGACACAGAGTTTGAAACTGACTGGTGAATACTTTAAAATGGCTATTATAAGCCGGGCGCGGTGGCTCACGCTTGTAATCCCAGCACTTAGGGAGGCTGAGACAGGAGAATCGCGAGTTCAAAGCCAGCCTCAGCAATGGCGAGGCACGAAGCAACTCAGTGAGACCCTGTCTCTACATAAAACACAAAATAGGGCTGGGGATGTGGCTCAGTGGTCGAGTGCCCCTGAGTTCAATCCCCAATACCAAAAAAAAAAAAAAAAA
This sequence comes from Xerus rutilus, assembly GCA_028644305.1. Classification (NCBI taxonomy): domain Eukaryota; kingdom Metazoa; phylum Chordata; class Mammalia; order Rodentia; family Sciuridae; genus Xerus; species Xerus rutilus. The sequence continues at coordinate 4,672,758 of CM053407.1, read as the reverse complement.
AAAATGGCTATTATAAAGGTCTGAACGAGCAATTACAAACACTCTTAAAATTTAAAACAGAACATATCATCAAACAGACAATAAGCCAAGTAGAAATTTTAGAAATGAAAATTACAAAACAAATTTAAAACTCACTGAAAGCAAGTAACAAAAAGATGGATTTAAAGACAAACATACTAATAACTATATTAAACAAACAGTCTAAACACAACAATGAAAAGATAGACTATCAGAATCTTTTTTTAAAAAGACCTATTTATATGTTGCCTGCATGAAAATCGATTCAAATATGATCTGTTTAAAGAAAAATTATATACAATGCAAAGAGTAATCAAAATTAAGCTAGAATGGCCATGCCAACACCACACAACATAGATTTCAAAACAAAAACAAAAAAGGTTAACGGATTTAAGAGGATTACTACATATTGATAAAAGACTCAATTCACCAACAGATAATTCTAAATATGCATCCATCTCACAAATGAATTTCAAAATACATGAAGCAAAAATATACAACTGAAAGGATTAAAAACTCCACAATTGTACTGAGAAATTTCAACATTCCTTTCTCAGTAGAACTTTTGGACAGAAAAATCAGCAAGAATTTAGAAGAACTGAACAACATCAAAGAAATTAATGTGACTAACAAAACTTATAAAAACACTCCACAAACCAGGAGCGGTGGCACACGCCTGTAACCCCAGCACTTTGGGAGGCTGAGACAGGAGAATCACGAGTTCAAAGCCAGCCTCAGCAAGGGCGAGGCGCTAAGCAACTCAGTGAGACCCTGTCTCTACATAAAACACAAAACAGGGCTGGGGATGTGGTTCTGTGGTCGAGTGCCCGAGTTCAATCTGCAGTACCAAAAAAAAGAAAATACTCCACAACAGCCAGAATGCACATTTCTTTCTTTCTAATGAAATGCTTCACGAGTTTGCACGTCAACATTGCACAGGGGCCATGCTAATCTTCTCTGTATCGTTCCACTTTTAGTATACGTGCTGCCGAAGCGAGCACAAGAATGCACGTTTCTCATCAGGTACACACAGAATATTAACTACAGGCCATATTCTCTGGTCATAAACCAAACCTTAAACCCATTTAAAAATCATTAAAAAGTATGTTCTCAGAGATAATAGAATTGAAGCAGAAATCTTCAAATAACTAGAAATCAACACATTCCAAATACTCCACAAATCAACAGAAAGTCTCAAAGAAATAAAAAAAAATACATAAACAAAAATGAAAACAATATATCGAAACTTATTGGACACAGCTAAAATAGTTACTGGAAAAATATTCCACAGTATCAATGCTTACGTTAGAAAAGAAGGCAAAAATAAACCCATATCAGGCTGAAGGAAAGAAATGAGCATGAATCAAAAAAAATGAAAACAAACAAAAAAAGCAAAAAGCAACTAAACCATCAAATTTTTCTAAAGAATTAACATTCAGAATATATAAAGAACTTCTAGAGCTCAACAAAAACAAAACTCAATTCAAAAAGGAGCAAAGAACTTGCGCGTTTCTTCAAAGATATACAAACAGCCAAAAGCACACGAAAAGATGCTCAACATAACTAATCACTAGGCAAATACCAATCAAAACTAGGAGATACCATCATCACAGCTATTTGGATAGCTACTTTCAAAAAATAGAGAATAACAAATGTTGGTAAGAATGTCCAGAAGTTGGAAGTTGTGTGCACTGTTGACAGAAATGTAAAAAGCTATGGCCACTATGGAAAACAGTGTTACATTTTCTCCCAAACTCAACAATAGAACTTCCACATGATCTAGAAATTCTATTTCTAGGTATGCCCAAAATATTAAAAAGCAGGGTCTCAAAGAGATATTGGTACACCCGTGTTCACATCAGTATGGTTCACAATAGCTAAAACATGAACTAGCCAAAATGCCCATCAAGTGACAAACAAGCAAAACGTAGTATATACATACAACAGAATACTATCCTGCCTTATAAAGGAAGGAAATTCTAGGATAGGCTATA
>CM053407.1:4646770-4670246 GCA_028644305.1 Xerus rutilus | reverse complement strand
TTTGGTACTGGGGATTGAACTCAGGGGCACTCGACCACTGAGCCACATCCCCAGCCCTATTTTGTGTTTTATGTAGAGACAGGGTCTCACTGAGTTGCTTAGCGCCTCGCCATTGCTGAGGGTGGCTTTGAACTCGCGATTCTCCTGTCTCAGCCTCCCTAAGTGCTGGGATTACAGGCTTGAGCCACCGTGCCCGGCTGGACATAATACATTTATTTACTTACCATATGGTGCTGAGAATGGAACACAGTGCCTCGCGTATGCTAGGCAAGCGCTCTACCACTGAACTACACCCCCATCCCTTATTTTTTATTTTGACATAGGGCCTTGCTAAATTGCTAAGGGTCTCACTAAGTTGCCTAGGCTGGCCTCAAACTTGTGATCCTCCTGCCTCAGCCTCCCAAATCAATGTAATTATAGATGTGTGCCACTTTAACTGGCTACTACTTGTATCTCTTGTGAATTGCACAATCATGTTTTATTCATACTTTATTGAGAGAATGGCATTTTTAATGTTTTTTCATGTTACTAATTTAAGCTCTTTATATGACATGGACATTGCTCTAAGTATTTTGCCTCATTTGGTTGTACAGAAAATTATCTTTTGTACAGTGAAGTTCCCTTTTTCTTTTTAAACAAAACATTAGAATTTCTAACTTTTTCAAAAGTCAAAACATTTGATGTTCTTTTTTTGTTCATTTTCATTCTCTTTCTCGTTACTGGAGCACAGTACTGGGAGGAGAAATAGTTTTAATCATAGCATTGTTTATTTTGGTGATAATTATTGGTTAGTCATATCTTCTCTTTCATCAGTAAAATATTGAGAAGTTAAATTATCTCATAAGTTTAATGAAAAATGGTTAAACACTTGAGGCACAAATGAACATGTTACTTAAGTAAGTGGATATATTTCTTTACTTACTATTGCTCATATCCTAGTTTTTTTTTAATTCGTTACTTTTTCTCTCTGAACATGTAATTGTATTGGCAGCTGTTGCAGGAGCAGCCCCATGCTTCCACACAGTACTTGACTTCACTTGTCCCCTGTGTCTGCAGGTGACACTTAGGGCTTTTGGGGATGTTGTGTGGTCGTGAGGGTAGTGGTGAGTTAACTAAAGCAGCAGTATTTGATTAAGCTTACTGATGACAAGGTTCTGCCACACAGGGTATGCCATTGCGGAGCGTCTTAGCTTGTGTCGTGGTGGAAGGGCACAGACCAGGTGTGCGGGCGGGATGGGAGTCTGGTGATGATGGCAGCAGTGATTTTTCCACATACAGTACTTTTGTTAAACCTAATTTGAGTGATTCTCACCATTGGCAAATCTTTGTGCTCCATATATACTTTCTAAATGACTTTAATTAAAACAAAAATCCTGGGATTGAAACTTGTATAGAGTTTTATTTATATTTGGGGATAATTATGATAAAGTGGAAATAAAAACAACAAACTTTTCATTGTGTCTTTTAAACACACTTGTTTAATATAATTTCACAGTTCTTTATAGATAGTTCTTGAAGGTCACACTATTTAATCTGATTATAATAAATCAGTAGACTTCTATTTGTCTTCTAATCCAAAGCCTGGGTTTCTAATGGTGCTTTCTGCATACAAGCATTAGTGATGCAGTTAGTGTTTTTTTTGGTACCAGGGATTGAACTCAGAGGCACTTAACCACTGAGCCACATCCTCACCCCCTTTTGTATTTTATTTAGAGACAGAGTCTCACTGAGTTTCTCAGGGCCTTGCTGTTACTGAGGCTGGCTTTGAACTTGTGATTGTCCTGACTCTGCCTCCCAAGCTCCTAGGATTACAGGCATACACCACCATGCCTGGCTGTAATCAGTATTTTTGTAGAAGGGATGCTGTCTTGATTTTGTCTTAAATCTTAACTCCTTTTAGGTTCGTTTGTGTGTGTGTGTGTGTGTGTGTGTTGCTGGGAATTGAACCCAGGGCCTTGTGCATGCGAGGCAAACACTCTATCAACTGAGCTATATCCCCAGTCTAACTCCTTTTAGTTTTGTGATTCTGGATTTTAATGGGATTGCCATTACATTTTAGATTTGGAGAATGTTTTGTGGAAAGTTATACTCTATAGTCAGGGTTCTGAATTGGTAAGGTTTTATAGAATACCGGAAAAGAAAAATAATTTCTTGACCTGGCCTCTAAAGTTCAGCCTTGACCTCTACTTACCCTGTTCTCTCTCTCCTACTATATTGAAAGTCTAAAACTTTTTTTTATTTTAAAGTAGGTATTTTTTTTTGGTAACCCAAGACCAGTGTTGAATCATCATTTAAACTCATTAATTAGTTCATTAGAACAACAGAAGTAGGCTACAGTTACGTAACGTTTTTGTTTGTTTAGTGCCAGGAGTGGAAAACATTTGGCCAGCTTCATGAAGGATTAGAAAGTTGGAGAAGGAGAACTGTTTATTGAACAGGAGGATGATTGTCCATAATTGTAGATACTGTTTTGAGGCTTGGAGAAGGTGGTTAAAAAAAAAACCTCTTGATAGCTGGGCACTGTGGTGCGTGCCTGTAATCCTAGCAACTGGGAGGCTGAGGCAGGAGGATTGCAAGCTCAAGGCCAGCCCCAGCAACTTGGTGAGACCCTGCCTCAAAACAAACAAACAAACAAATAAATAAATATAAATAAAAAAGGGCTGGGAACATAGCTCAGTGGATAAGCACCCCTGGTTTCAATCCCCAGAAGAAAAAAAAAAGTAAAAAAGAAAAAAACCCTCATAAAAGGAAAAGTAAACACTTATGAGGAAGAAAAATTGGTTGCAGCATCTTAATTAGATTTATTTAAATGAAAACTTTCCATGTAAATGGAAGAAAAGAGGTTCTGCTTGGCAAACTGAGGCCCAAGTAGGACATTTCTGGTCCACATTGAAGACCATTTCAGGTGTTTAATATTTGTTTTTACTTTCTTACTCCAGAGATTGTAGATTGGAAAGGATTTACTGATGGGATTAACCTAAGATTTTAATGGTGTAGTGCAGATTGATCTGTTTTTTTCCCCTTTGTTGTGTATTCTGTTCTTCTAACCGAATTGTTTTAAATAATATAAAATAATAAAAATGCACTTGTTGGGTTTTTTGGAATTAAGCAGCAAAGGGGAAAGTTCCTTTAAACGGTTAGCAAAGAGTTAACCTGGAAGGCAGTCTACCAGGCTGTGGCGGGATCCCGGGTCTGCGCTTTTGAGAAATCCATCCCACCTTTTTTAGATGCCTGCTATAAGTCGGATCTACTTTCTCTAGTAGTGTTTCTGTCTCCTCCTCCTCCTCTCTTTCCTTTTTCTTGTAGGCTGGGGGGTACGTGGTGGTAGAGGAGGAGGAAAATGTGTGTGGCCGAGAGGAGGGAGAGTCGTGGCCCTGGCACTTGCAGTCTTAATGCTCCTATGACTCTTGCCTGGGCACCAGTTGGCAGGGTGTGGGCCGGAGCCGCCGATGCTTCCGGCGCTCTCCAGCGGACCTCCGGGGCTCATCCTGGCGATGGGAGCAGGTTTCATAAAATGGTTTAGGTATGAGATGTAAAATGATGATAACAAGAGCTTGAACTCCAGATGCCCTAAGGATGAGAAGTTTGTTTCTTTTTGGAGGATCATATTTTTGCATCTCGTTCTGAAGGATGACTTGTCTTGGAGTGTATTGTTAAAAATAAAGTCAAAGCGAAAAGAACCGTTGTCTTTAGTATGTCTTTAATGGTATTAGATCATTAAATTTGATAGCACTACTTACAGACATGTGTGTTTTTACTGTGGAATCAAATCTAGGTTGGTAAATTAGGAAAGAATAAATAATCATAAAAATTTTGTGATCTGTATTTGGAAGTTGATTGATAAAAGAGTAGTGGCACTGAAATAGTATCTTCCTCCTTTGCTTTTCAGAGTTTTTCACTTAGTGTCATGAATTTTATTAGTTATACTAGAATAACATTTTGAGTCCAAGTCTGTATAAATTGATGTGTGTGTATGAGATACACTTCTATAAAATATTTAAATGGTAGTAGTAATTATTTCCTTTGTCCTTTTTTTTTTTTTTTTTTTTTTTGCAGTGCTGGGGATTAAACCCAGAGCCTGTGCACACTGGGCAAGTGCTCTGCTACTGAGCTACCTCTTCAGCCCTAGTAATAATAAATCTTAACAGTTTGAAATATTTATATAATTTGAAAACTCAAACACTTTTGAAGTATACCATTACAGATTTGAGGATTTTCAGCACATTTTTTGTTCTGTTTAGTTACGTTATAATTAAAAAAATAAAACAAGCAACCCAAGAAGTACAATCTTTTATTCTTTAACCAACATTTTAACATTTCTTCTGGTAATCTGATTGCCGTAATTTAATTAGATGAGAAGACAAAAATTAAGACTCAAAGCTATTACAATTCTATAATATTTTTAGAGAACTTGTTTTAAGTTAAAAGAAAACTGGTATGTTGAGTTAATTACATGTTCTCTTTTTAAGTAAAACTACTTTAGATCGTGGAGGGTCAACTTCATGATGTTCACAGTTAAACTCGTATTCACCTCAGGTGGCAATAGTTATATGTTTTTCTCTTCAAATTCTTGCACTGTATGTTAATTATGATAAACCATTTCTTCTAGATTAAGGTTTTTTTTAAAAATATTTTTTTAGTTGTCTATGGACCTTTTATTTATTTACATGTGGTGCTGAAAATCAAACCCAGTGCCTCACACATGCTAAGCAAGCGCTCTGCCACTGAGCCACAACCCCAGCCCTAGATTAAGCTTTATTACAAATTAAAGCAGTGGTGCCTAGTTTTTAAGTAGAAGTTTGATTTGTTTTTGGTTTTTAATCCTAGTGCACAAAATCTTTTTTGACCACTCTTCTAAAAGTAGTGTTAAATAATAACTGAATTGGCCAGTCAAGGTTGTGCACACTAACTCCCGCTTCTGGGGAAGCGGAGCAGAAGGATTGCAAGTTCCAGGCCAGTGAGGGTAATTTAGAGGGAGCCTGTCTCAAAATAGGAAACAAGATGGGTTGGAGACATAGCTCAGTGGTAGAGTGCCCCACCTTCAATTCCTAGTACGGGGAGCAAACAAAAACTGAAGTACATGTTCCTTAGGGACTGTTGATTTGGAAACAGTGTATTCCAACAAAGTAGATTGGAAATGGGAATAATCAATAGTATATTTTTCTGAATAAATAGTTGCTGCTTCTAATATAAAATGTCTTACTTGTTATAAAATCTTTATTGTTGTGTAGTTTCTTTTTGCACATGTTTAACACTTAACCTATATAGAATGTAAAATAGTGAAGGACATGTTATGGATGCATTCTTTCTAAACCCAATTCCTGTTAAAGAATACTAAACCATTTTTTTTTTCTTTACTCATTTTAATGATAATGTAATTCAGGTGTCAAGTTACTGGGTTCCTATCTTTTGGTTTGAGGGGAGTTTTGTATCTTATTTTTTAAGTTTTGTTTTTGTTGCATTTTATGGATGATGGAAAAGTGGGTCTGTGATGGAACAGAAGGCTGGCATAGGCCGCTTTTGTCTGTGTGGCTAGCACGGCACTTGGCACTCTGTGGAGTGGATCTGAATGTTCTGTCTGTGAACAGTCACACTAATTTGTTTAGCTGCTGTTGATGGCATGCCATAATTATAAAAATGTTGCTATATGGAAGCTTGCTCATGATATAATTGATGTTTTGGGGAAGTAAATCATAGTCTGTTCTTAGATGTTTTATTTAAAAAAAAAAAAAAAAAACAGCTTCTGGGAGCTGGGGATATGGCTCACTGTTAAGAGTTCTTGCCTGACATCCGTGAGGTTTTGGGTTCTATCCCCAGCACTAACTACTTCTGTTTCTGGAGTGGGATGTTACCAACCAGAACAGTAAATGCTATAGGCGGTGATGCTGGAGTCATCCTTTTAGCTGCCACTTGTCTGTAGAAAAGGATAAACCAGCTCCACAACCTCCAGCCTAACCAAAAACCCCTTGGTCTGATGAAAAGAATGGCTTTGCTAGGCGCTGTAGCGCATGCCTGTAATCCCATTTGGCTCTGGAGGCTGAGGCAGGAGGATTGCAAGTTCAAAGCCAGCCTCAGCAAAAGCGAGGTGCTAAGCAACTCACTGAGTTCCTGTCTCTAAATAAAATACTAAATAGGGCTGGAGATGTGACTCAGTGGCCAAGTGCCCCTGAGTTTGATCCCTGGTACAAAAAAAATGGCTTTAAGATTTTCCTATTATTATTTTTAAAAATTTTTTTTAGTTGTCAGTGGGCTTTATTTATATGTGGTGCTGAAAATCGAACCCAGTGCCTCACACATGCTAGGCAAGTGCTCTACCAATCTCTACTGAGATTTTCCTATTACTATTTTTGATGTCTCACTTGGATCTTCCCTCATAGGTTAAAATCAGGCATGTTTCTTCTAGTTTTTTTGTTTTTTTAGGTATTGTGGATGGAAACCAGGGGATATTTCACCAGCCCTTTTATTTTTTATTTTGAGACAGGGTCTCATAAAATTGCTGAAGATGGCCTTGAACTTGTATAGCCTCCAGTTACTGGAACTTGGCTAGAGTTAGTTCTTATCCGCATATTTTTGTCCTGCTCAAACCCAGTACTCTGTAGTTTTGGGTAAATGTTTTTTTTTGTTGTTGTTGTTGTTTTAACTACATTGTTTCATATAGTGACAACTTGTTCTTTTTTGTATCTTGTGTTATTAGTAAACTTTAAGTTCTTTCTCCTTTTAAGTTCTGGCACATTAAAGAATAATGAAACTTAATTATATACAAAGAAAAAGACTGAAGTAAATTAAGATATTGGATTTGAAATGTTTATACCATTAATGTTAATAAAACCTAAAACAATCTAGTAAAAAGATCTGGAAGATTTATTTTTGTATTTATGATCAAGTATTAAAATTAAGAAACCCCATACAAATATGCAAATTTTGGCTGTCTGAAGTACTGTGAATTAGTTTCTGGTCACATTTTACTTTGACATGGAATGACGATCCAGTCCTGTAACTTGACTTAGTTGTCTACAAATGCCTCTTAAATTGTTGTAAAGCCTGAGACGATTGATTATCCTGGTACCTTGGAAGAAGAGAATATTAAACTTAAGTTACAGTATGGGGAGAATTTTATTTTATGCCTTGTGTTTTTCATAGGAAAATGAGTATTCTTTCAGTTTTTAAGTTCATTAAAACTTTTTCCAAATCAGTAGTATACATAATTGGAAAAGGTGATATAGCCCAGAATGTTTAAAATAAAAATTGGTAATTTTTCCTCACTCCTTAGCACCATTCCCCAAAGGAAACTTACAAATTATTTCTTTGTTTGGCATTATTGTAACTAAGTAATATGCTTATTTAAAATTCATTTTATGATGGATTTGTGCTCTGATAAATGAGGATTTGGCTTCCTTACATATACTTTCCCCATCAATATATCATTTTTAGTTTCTTTGCAATTTATCTCTTAGATATTTCTTTCATGTTTATATAGATGGTGTGTCTTGATTTCCCAAGCGGTAATAACTTTTCTCCTTTCCTTTCTTTATGTGCTTTTGTCTTGTCTTGTCTTGTTCCCCTACCCCCCACATTGTCAAGGGTCTGAATATGTATACTCAGAACTCTGTTGCTTTTATGTTATGACTTTTAAAAAAATATTTGTTTAGTTGTTGATGGATCTTTATTTATTTTATTTATTTATATGCAGTGCTGAGAATCGACCCAGTGCCTCATGAATGCTAGGCAAGCGCTCTACCACTGAGCTACAACCCCAGCCCCATGTTATGACTTTAAAAAAAATTTTTTTTTAATTGTTGATGGACCTTTTATTTATTTATTTATATGTGGTGCTGAAAATTGAACCCAGTGCCTCACCCATGTTAGGCAAGCGCTCTACCACTGAGCAACAATTCCAGCCCTATGTTATGATTTTAATAATCAAAAGTCAGTGAGTGGCTTTTAAATTATTGTGATTTTATGATACAGTTCATAGCACAGGCAAGTGGCATATCCCATTTCTTTGTATTATTTTTTGTTTTGAGGCTCTAATTGCCTTCTCACATATTTTACTTCTTTCTTTTAATTTTATCAATCTTTTCATACAGTTAGTCTTTCCTACTATGATTTTGTGCATCTCAAGTGTATTCCCACCCTCTAAAGGCAGCTTTTAGCCCTTTTTCTTCAGATTGACTAGATTTCATCTGGACCTCTTGCCTGCCTCTGTGCTGAACTTCTTTTGTGGTGTTTGCACATTGCTGCTTCTGTTCCTAGATCTTCCTTCCTTCCCTGAGTAACTTCCCTGTTCTAATGGAGTATATTCTTCATATAAATATCCAGGAATGGTATGTGGGACAGACTTTTGAATCTTGTTTATTGGAAAAGTCCTCATTGGTTTTTACAGTTGGTTGGTATTATTTTATCCAAGCTCAACTGAGTTGAACATGATTTTCTCTTGCAGATTAGAAGCTTTTGCTCCAGTGTCTTTTGGTGTCCATTGTTGTGGATGAGGAAAGGTCTGACACAATGTGATTCCTGTTTCTTTGTGGGTAAACTGTTCTTCCTGGAAGCTCTTGAAGTGGAGTTTTTCCAAGATGTCTAGATGTAGTTCTTTGTATTACAGTAAACTGAAGCCTCATTCTCTTCAGTTCTTAGAAATAATTTTTCTTTTCCTCTTCCTCTTCCTCCTCCTATTTATTTTTTTATTTTTAGGAGACAGGGTCTCCCTCTGTTGCTCTGGCTAGCCCTGAACTCCTGCTTTAGCCTCCAGAGTAGCTAGAGATTGGTACTGAGGATTGAACCCAGTGGTGCTTTTTTTTTTTTTTTTTTAAATATTTATTTAGTTGTAGATGGACACAATATCTTTATTTATTTTTATATGGTGCTGAGGATCAAACCCAGTGCCTCACGCATGCAAGGCAAGTGCTCTACCACTGAGCTACAACCGCCAGTCCCCCAGTGGTGCTTTACTACTGAGCTGTGACAGGGCCTCATTAGGTTGCCCAGGTTGACCTTGAGTTGGATCCTCCTGCCTCAGCCTCTTAAATTGCTGGGATTGCAGGCATATGCCACTGTACCTGACTCTGGCATTAAATTCTTTAAATTATTGCTTTAATATCTTCCTCCTTTATTTTAAAATTAATTATTTACTTGACTTCTGGAATTAATCCTCTCTCCGTGAAAGTCTTTTGCTCTGTTTTTCGGGGCATTTCTGTTCTTCCTTGAATTTTGTTTTGCCATCATGTTTAAAATTTCCAGACTTGTACTTCCCTCCATGCCACCTCCTCAAATGTCCTTTTCCATCTTATAGATTCATAATCTGATTGAATTTCTCTGAAAATGTCAAGAGTTTTCTTTAGTCTTGCTGCTTACCTGAATATTCTAGTGTAATTTTTGTTGTTGATCTTTGTCTCATTGATATTATAGTCTTTTAATCAGATATCTACTGATCCTTAGTTATCTTTCAGATTGAGAATTAGTAGAAGGGTTCAAAGAAGCTCTCGGTGGGAATTAATGACTGTTCAACTTTACTTAGGCAAAGCTGTTAATTATTATTATTTGTTCTGACGTTTAGCAGTCAGTTGTTTTACCCCAAAGGGCCAGCTTCCACACCAGATTCACTGGATACCTCTCTGTGGCTCATATTTCTTCAGAAGAGATTGTTCTATTTTATTTGGTTTTTTAAATAATATTTTTCTTATTTTTTAAAAAAGCATAATTTAAATGGTCTGTTATTAAAGGAAGATAAATGTGTGTTGAATTTGCTATTTGAACAGATCAAATATGGTTCTCTCAGCTTTTAAACTGTATTACATTTAAAACACTATGGATATCTAGATGTTTGTTTATCCAGTGTTTTGGAATGTGTTGGGTTTATTTATCTATCTGTTTATTTATTTATTTTTTGTGGTGCTGGGGATTGAACCCAGGGCCTTGTGCATGCGAGGCAAGCACTAACCGAGCTATATACCCATCCCTCTTTAATGATATTGAAATTACATGTTCATCTTAATTATACTGGATCTTTCATTTCTTAGGTAATAATGTTTTAGATGGTAGTGACTAGCCTTTTTTTAAAAAATACATTTATTTATTTATTTATTTATCCATTCATTCATTTTACTGGTGCTTTAGATTGTGAATGAGGTAGCTGGGTGTTTCGGAAATCAAGGGCTGAGGTGTAGCTCTATTGTAGAGTACTTTCCTCAGTCTACATTTCAGAGGTAATTACAGGTAGCTATTTTGTATCCTTCTTGACTTTCTGTTTGTAGGTGCATATATGTATGAGTAATAATTCTTACAGTAATGGAATAATTTAGTATATATTGCTTTTGTCACTTCATAGTTACTTTGGGCGTCTTTACCTTTTAGCATTATACAGCTATCTCATTTCTTTCAAAATTCATCCAGTGATATGAATCAAGTGCCTACTTTATAACAAGGACTATTTCATAGCCTTTTTTTTTTTTTTTTTTTTTTTTTTGTGGTACTGGGGATTGAACTCAGAGCCTTGTGCATCACTGAGCTACATCCCCAGCCCTTCAAGGACTGTTGTAGATGGTGGAGATTCAGTGGTATATAAAAGAGACCAGCTCTTCTGCTCATGGAACAACATTTCACTGGTGAGAGAGACAAAATGAATGTATTCCTAGTAGTTAATTTCAGATAGTGAGAAATGCTCTCGAGAAAATAAAATTTGGTAATATATTGATAGTGCCTGTTAATTTTCTGAGAGAGAGTAATGCATGTAGCTAGCGTTGTTGGGAAGATCTATATGATTCAGTGATGTTAAAATAGACTTTAATGAAGAGGCAGTTGTGAGAAATTTTAGGAAGAACACAGTTCATTGTGAAGTCTCTTAAAACAGAATGAGCATGTTGTACTCAAGGGACCTTCCCATCCTCTGAAATAAAAGGCTGGTGCTATTGGGCAATGAGGAGAGCTTAGATCATGTTTGGGAGGTGCATAGGGACCTGATCATATAGTACTCTGAATGTTGTGGTAAGGAGCTGGGATTTTATCAGTGAAAGCTCCTAGAGGGTTTCAAACATGGGGACCAATAAGGTTGTCGAAGTAATCTTGGCTTTTGAGATTTGTAGTAGGATAGTGGCAGAGGAAAAAGTGACTATGAGTATTTGGGAAGCTACAGTGGCAAGATCTGCTAAAGGATTTGATAAGAGGAACGTGAAGGAAAGGAGAATTAAAATTGTCTTCTAGATTTTTGGCTTCTGCAGCTGGGTGGGCAGTAGTGTCATTTAATTTACAATTTGAGAGTTTAGTAGAGAAACAGGTTTTAACTTAGATCGGAGGCTCCCTAATGAATCATTTCCCTATGTATGCTATTTAGTTGCTTTCAGTTTTACTGCTTTGTTATGAATATCCTTGAATATTTGTACATGTGAAAATAGTCTAGAAGATAAATTCCCATATATAAAATTCTTTCCTCAAAGAGTACATATATGGGCTGATATGTAGCTCATTGGTAGACTCTTGCCAAGTGTGCATGAGGCCCTGGGTTTGATCCCCAGCACCAGAAAACAAAAACAAAAACAAACGTGGGTTTCAGGATTTGAAGGGTGCTGACCACTTGCCCTCCAGAAATGAGGTGTTCACTTGGACTCCCACTGCAGAGCATGTCGTTTTCCTGATGTCCTCACCAGCAGCTTGTACTGATGGGACAGGAAGGGAATGGGTTGCAGCCAATGAGAGTTCTAATAGAATTTTTTTGTTTACTAAGTCATTTGGTATCGTGTTCCAAGAATAAAAATCAGCAGTTATCTTTTAGTATACCCAAAGTCATAGCATGTCTGTGGCCGTAGTTTCTTCCAGTACTAATCACAAAGCTGTTGGTCACTTCTTGTAGGCTTCAGAGATGTAATGAAGCCTTTCATAATAATTATGGTAATTACAATAAAAATAAAAATGATAGATTATTTAGTGAATACCAGAAACTACTCTAAGTGCTTCATATGTGCTGTATTCTAGAAAAAACAATCTAGAAAATAAGTACAATCATTATCTTCATTTTTCATGTGAGAAAACCGAGACAAAGACTTAATACTGTTTGTTTCCCCTTTCTTGGTGGTGCTGAGGATTGAATTCAGGGCCTTGCACTTGCTAGGCAAGTGCTCTATAACTGAGCTACACCTCCAGCCAAGGTTCTGCTAGTTTTTTGATTGTCTATTCATTTTTATCTATTTCTTTGTCAGAGCATTTCTTTCTTGTAAGTTTGGCATTGTTGCTTGAATACCTTTTGTTTTTGTGGATCACAACCTGAACACTAAATAAGTGGCAGAAACAGGCACAGACAGAATGACGAACATGCTGCAGAGCATGCCCAGTGAGGCAGGATGATCTTAGTTCTGGCTGGTATGTTTGTAGTCTGTGGGGGTCTGGTCATCAGAAGCACTCAGCTTCAAATCCTAGCCTGTCCCTTAGTAGCCATTTGATTTGGGGCTGATCATTGGTCTTTGTGATAGTTTCCTTAAGTTTAAAAGCTGGCACCTGTTCTCGAGGCAGTGAATAGTGCATGTGAAAGTGACCACCAGAGGGTACCAGCTTGTCAGAAGCAGTGACTGTGTTCCTGGTCAAGTGAACAGTCTTGTCTAGCACTTAGAGCACATGAGGAATATGGAACATAGACTGTCACGCTTTAACTGAGTTGTATGTGTTTGTGCATTAAAGAAAAACAATGCCTCTTGTGTTTAGTGAATCATGTTAAATGGAATGTTCATGTACCAACTTGTTTTTTTTTGGTACCGGGGATTGAACCTAGTGGTACTCGACCACTGGGCTACATCCCCAGCCCAATTTTGTGTTTTATTTAGAGACAGGGTCTCACTGAGTTGCTTAGCACCTCGCCCTTGCTGAGGCTGGCATTGAACTTGACATTTCTCCTGTCTCGGCCTCCTAAAGTGCTGGGATTACAGGCATGTGCCACTGTACCTGGCATGTACCAACATTTAAGGTTTTGCTGAGTGATATTATTTCATGGTTATTTTAATTTGCACGAGTTATAATTAAGTTAAATTGAGTATATTGACACTGGTTTATTTTTTTACTGGTTTTATTATTTTTTTTCTGCAAACTGTCTACCTTATCCTGTGTCAGGTATCTCTTGGCTTCCAGTGATGGAATCCTTAATTATAATGGCCTAAACTATAAGTAATATTTTACATCATGTGCCCAGCAGACCCAGTATAATTCCGTGGCCCAGTTAAATTGTCAGGGATCTAGATGCTTTTCCCTTTTCTGCCTTTTTTTTTTGGTACTGGAGATTGAACTCAGGGGCACTCGACCACTGAGCCACATCCCCAGCCCTATTTTGTGTTTTATGTAGAGACAGGGTCTCACTGAGTTGCTTAGTGCCTCGCCATTGCTGAGGATGGCCTTGAACTCGCGATTCTCCTGTCTCAGCCTCCCAAAGTGCTGGGATTACAGGCTTGCGCCACTGCGCCCGGCATCTTTTCTGCCCTTTTCAACCCCAGCTTGTTGTTGATGGTTGCTGGATAAATTGTTTAATTACTCAGCACCTGCAGTGCCAGACAGTGTTCTATGGCATGGAAATGCAGCAGCAAGTGAAACAATGCTTGGTAGGGCTGAAGGCAAGATACCTTGACAAGTAGGTAAAATTTATAGTATGTCAGGAGTTGTTAAGTATTGTGGAGAAAAGAAAAGTAAAGCTGTGAGAGGGATGGGAAGGGTGTGTTGGATCATCAAAATAGAGTGATGGGGAGGCCCCAGTGAGTGACAGTGAAATAGAGTCTTCAGTGGGAGGAAGAGTGCAGAGGCAGGTCTGTGGGGAAAGCATCTGAGGCACAGAGCAGTGAGTGCAAAGGCCCTTGTACTTGGCTTGTTTACAGAGCTGAAAGGAGAGCCCTTGTGGTGGGGGGCTTGGAGGAAGAGTCAGAGAAGGAAGTCGGCCATGCAGGGCGTCATGAGGTCTTCCATCTCACTTTGGGTGAGACAAGATGCTGGTGAGGCTTTTGAGCAAAGGAGTGACCATATTTAAGACTCTGAAAGGCTTACACTGAATGTTGTATTGAGACTAAAGGAGATAAAGGCAGACAGAGCAGGCACGTTAAGAGAGTTGCCAGCAGCCAGGTGAGGGATGATGTAGAAGAAGAGGGGTCAGAGAAGTACCAGTGATTGTGCATGTTTTCAGGTAGAGCTGGAAGGATCTATTGAAGGATTGGATTGAGGGTTGAGGGGGATGTGAAAAAAAAGGGTTTGTAGTTCATGCCAGATTTCATTTGGAATAAAGAGCTCTCCTGGAAGCCCTCAGCAGTTTTCCTCACTGTAGTGATTGGTCGTACAGTCATGTCCTAGGGGTAAGTGACCCTGGGAGAGCAAGGGTCTGTCCTTTTAGCTTCACACTGGAAGGGGGACTCTGTCCAAAGCAGCAAGTGGTTGAGGGAGGAGGGCTGTTGGTTAGGTGACTTAACAGTGACTTAGGTCCATTTTTCTGTTGAGTTGGCCGTCGTCCTTCTAGAAAATAAGTAGTTGTAATAATGGATTCAGATATTTCTAAGCCATGTATTTTTTCTTCCTTCTGAGATTAGTTTATAAATTCTGAAATAAATGAATCTTTCAAAGTTTACTAGCAGTGCCAGGCAACTGCAGAATACAGTGCATGGTTTATTGTTAGTTTTTCCTACTCTGTGTGCAAGTGTCACTTTTACCTGAGTAATGACTAGTCATTTTTTTTTTAGTTCAATTTCATTCTTTAATGATATATTTCATTTATTTATTTATTTATTTATTTATCCGTCCGTTTATTTATTTATTTGTGGTGCTGGGGATTGAACCCAGGGCCTTGTGCATGCGAGGCAAGCACTAACCGAGCTATATACCCATCCCTCTTTAATGATATTGAAATTAACATTTTCATCTTAATTATGCTGGATCTTTCATTTCTTAGGTAATGTTTTAGATGGTAGTGACTAGTCTTTTTTAAAAAATACATTTACTTATTTATTTATTCATTCATTCATTCATTTTTTTAATGTGGTGCTAAGGATCGAACCCAGTGACTCTCACATGCGAGGCAAGCGCTCTCTACCACTGAGCTACAGTCCCAGCCCCTCTAGTCACTCTTTATAAAGCTATCATCCTCTGTCTGAGAGGGGCAGTAGTGTTCTGCCTCTGCATCTTCAACCTCTCTGTTGAAGAGTGCAGTTTCCAGCAGTGAAGATGTGCAGTTTAATATGAGGCAAACTCTTCAGTGAGGGTTTCTTTTTAAAGTTTCTTCTGGCTTATCTCTTCAGGAGTTATTCATCATTGACTTTTCTTCTCTCCCTCTCTTTTTCCTTCACCAAAAAGGCTGATAACTGGGTTATTCTATAGCAAAAGATTTTTGTTTCATCGTGTCTGTCATACATCCTTCAGTGGTGAGAGGGAGGCAGTGTGTTCTTTTTCTATTTTTACTTGTAGACGGACACAATGCCTTTTTATTTATTTGTTTATTTGGGTACTGGGAATTGAACTCAGGGGTACTCAACCACTGAACCACATCCCCAGCCCTATTTTTTGTGTTTTATGTAGAGACAGGGTCTCAATGAGTTGCTTAGCGTCTCACCATTGCTGAGGCTGGCTTTGAACTCAGGATTCTGTCTCAGCCTCCCAAAGCGCTAGGATTACAGGCGTGCGTCACAGTGACTGGCTTTTATTTATTTTTTATGTGGTGCTGAGGATCAAACCCATTGCCTCACATGTGCTAGGCACGTGCTGTACCACTGAGCTACAGCCCCAGCCCCAGCAGTGTGTTTTCCAGGTAGGCTTTGTTATCAGACTCCCGCAAAGCGTTTGGGCCTCAGCTCCACTGCTGCTCCGCTCTTGGTACTGCACACTGTCCTGTTGGGAAGGGCATTTGTGTAAGTGACTGGGGGTGGGGTGGGGATTTGCTTCTTGGAGGTGTGCAGATTGCCAGTTCTGATGTGATGGCAGGCAAGTTTCCTAACTCTGAGTCTTTAAAGAGCTGATGCACATGGGCTGCTAAGCACAGTACCTTTGAGACACTTGGGGAAGATGATACACAGTTCCCAACTTTGGCCAAAGGCTAGTTCCTCACTAGCTGGATGATTATGGGGAAGTAGCTGCAAATTACTGTAAAGGTTATTTTTTTCCTCCTCAGTCTACACATTTCATTGTTAAAAAATTGTGAGTGTAGGACTTTGGGCCATGCCCACAGTTTTGTGGGTGCTCTGAAGCCTTTCCACTTCTCCTTCCTATTGTAGGTGGATAGGGTTGTGGGACCAGATAGGTGGAGTACAGATACATGAGACACATTTACGCTGTCCATGGTAATTCATTAAGCATAGCCAAAAGGGGAACTATTAATTGGAGGTAAGTAAAAATATATGTAGTTCTCTTTTTTCAGAGTGCTGGCTTTTATATACTTGGTAGACTAGTAATTTCTGAGTTCCACATTCTCTGTGGAAAGTACCCAGTTGAGGTTTGTACCATGAATTTGAGTAGGGCTATCACGTTGTTAAGGCAGTGTTGGGAATCTGGTGTTAAAAGGCTCAAAATGGGGGCTGGGATTATAGCCCAGCAGTGGAGCGCTTGCCTGGCATGCGTGGGGCCCTGGGTTCGATTCTCAGCACCACATACAAAGCAATAAAATAAAGACATTGTGTCCATCTACAACTAAAAAAAAATATTAAAAAAAAAAAGGCTCAAAGTGAATCTGTTACCATATATCCTTTCTGTGTGGAATCCTTTTTTGGGAAGGGTTGAATGTAGATTCACAAGGAAAATCAGTTTAGTATGCATTATATATAGTGTATTCTTTTTTTTTTTTTTTTTTTTAATATTTATTTTTTAGTTGTAGGTGGACACAATATCTTTATTTTTATTTTTATGTGGTGCTGAGGATCGAACCCAGTGCCTCCCGCGTGCTAGGCGAGCACGCTACCACTGCGCCATAATCCCAGCCCATATATAGTGTATTCTTTTTGATCAAAATTTGCCTAGAGGAATGTTTTTCCAGGAGAATGGGGTTGTATAATGATGAATAAGGGTAAATTTTTAAGAATGATTTTTAAGATGGTGATGGACCTTTATTTTATTCATTTATTTTTATGGGGTGCTGAAAATAGAACCCAGTGCTTCACACATGGTAGGCAAGTGCTCTACCACTGAGCCAGAATCCAAGCCTGAATAAAGGTAATTTTTAATGGTGGTGGTGGGGGTGTCCTGGGACTTGAACCTAGGGAAGATTGTTTTCATTCTTGGTGAAGTTAGTCACAGACCAAAATTAAGATGCTTAAATATTTCCTTATATTAGCCTTGCAATATAATTTCCCTTTATGACTCAGATTTATAGGGTAGTTATCACATCTCACTTTGGAGATTTGAAAAGACTACATAGTGGAAGCTGGGTGCAGTGGTGCATGCCTGTAATCCCAGTGACTTGGGAGGCTGAGGCAGCATTGCAAGTTCAAAGCCAGCCTCAGCAGTTTAGCGAGACCCTGAGCAACTTAGTGAGACTGTCTCAAAATAAAAAGGGCTGAGAATGTGGCTCAGTGGTAAAGTGCCCCTGGGTTAAAAATCCCCAATACCAACCAACAAACAAACAAACAAAAAGAGAAAAGACTACATAATAATATAAATGGGTGTTTGCTGATAAGACTAGGAGTTAAGTGTTAGTGGGTGGCCCAGTCAGAAGAAATGGGGTAAGGAGAGGAGTCACAGAAGTGCGACATTGCTGGGCTTATTTATTTTATTTTATTATTTTAGTACTGGGGCTTGAATCCAGGGGTATTTTCTCACTGAGCTACACCCCCAGGGCCCCCTCTTCCTTAAAAATATTTTTAGCTGTAGATGGATACAATATATTTTGTTTATTAATTTTTTATGTGGTACTGGGGATTAAACCCAGTGTGTCGTGTGTGCTAGGCAGAGTGCTCTACCACTGAGCCACAACCCCAGTCCCTGCTGGGCTTATTTGTAAAGTGTTCAATATTAATAAAAAGGCAGTCTCCTGTATGCTGTAGTTTTCACATGGAATGTTACCATGTCTAGTCACATCACTTTTCAATCATGTGACATATCAGTAAGAATTTGAAACCATAGCCTCACATATATATATTCTTTTTTCTTTTTTAAAATAAATTGTATCTGTTTATTGGACATTGTGGATGGTGGGGCATGCCTTGAATCCTAGCAGCTTGGGAGGCAGGAGGATCACAAGTTCAAAGCTAGCCTCAGCAACTTGGTGAGGCCCTCAGCACTTAGTGAGACCCTGTCTCTAAATAAAATATAAAAATGGGCTGGAGATGTGGCTCAGTGGTTAAGTGCTCTTAGGTTTAATCCCTGGTACAAAACAAAACCAAAAAATAAATTGCATCTGTTTATCACAGTCCTCATAATTGGAAGATTTACTTTTGTACTTCTTGTTTTTGTTAATCTTAAATTCTAATATTTTTAGGTTGATATGTGGAAATTTAAGTGTCTTTAGACCATTGCTCTAAAAGACCATGTTATAAAGTAGCTTATGACTGTTCATTTTTGTTTTCTGAGTATTAAGTGATCTGAAGTGTAGAAGAATGGAATGGTGTGAGTAATAACCTTTGAATCCCAAGAGGCCACTGAAAAAGTGATGAAATGAGCAGTTAGGCTTCTTGGTCTGCTGGGCTGTGGTGGTCATTACTCAGGCTCACGCACGTTTGTGTGGTGTTCACGTGTGCCTTTTCTCTTCCAGTCACTTTCATGTCTAATGCTTAATCCAAGCCCTTCACTGATAAAGGAGGCTAGTACATTAACATGTATAAGTGGTAAAGCCAGGCTTTTCCATGTCTCTGATTCAAAGGTCTTTGTTTTTCCTTTTATGCCCCTCTCTTTTTGAGAAGCCTTAAAATCTACTTATGGGGGCTAGAAAAACGTGTGTTAGAGGAGGTTCTAGGTTCCTTGGGAATAGTGACTATAGTTCTTGAGTCATGACTGCCTCCTGTATCCAGGCAGCGAATTGCACAGCATGTTTCTAATAAATGCTTGTTACTTGAGGGCCCTTAGCATCATACAGTGTAGCATTTTAAGGCAAATGGACTTGGGTTTGAGCCTCCACTCTGACTTCCAAGCACATAAACTTGGCCACTTACTTCATTTCTATGTGCCTGAGTTTCCCTATCTGAAAATGGGAGGAATATTAATACCTGTCCCATCAAATCATCAAGATGCAGTGGTAATGTATTAGAAAACATCTGATGCACACCACGTGACTGGTGGTTTGTAGTTTCTGTAGTGAGTGACCCTTCTTACTGCAGCCTGAGGCTTGCTCCTCATACCCTTATGTGCTCTGTGGCTGGCTTCTGCGTCTCCAGGGGCATTTAAATTTTTTTTTCTATTTTTAAGTTTTTTTTTTTTTGTGGTAGACAGACACAATACCTTTATTTTATTTATTCTTTTTTTTACTTGGTGCTGAGGATCAAACTTAGTGCCTCACAGTGGTAGGCAAGCACTCTACCACTGAGCTACAACCCCAGCCTTAGGGGCATGTTTAATACTTTTCTCTAGTTTCTTTGTGGAGCAGGTGAAATTTGAAAATAACTATTTTAACATAGCATTTATTTCAAATGATAAATGGTAAGAGAATGTGTGTTTTTTTTTTTTTGGTGTTTGGAATCAGGCACAGTGATATGTAGCATTATGTCATTTTATGACTTTTAAGTTTTAAAATACAGATCAGGGGGCTGGGGTGTGGCTCAGTGGTATAGCGCTTGCCTAGCATGTGTGAGGCACTGGGTTCGATTCTCAGCACCACATATAAATAAGTAAAATAAAGGTCCATTGACAACTAAAAATATTAAAAAAAAAAAAACAGATCAGCATAAAGATAAATGAAAAGGCCCACAATCCTACTGTTACTTAATGCCTGCTAGTGTGAAAAAAGTCCATGTGTATGATGAGGAAATTTAAATACCACATGGGAGAAAGCTTCTTTTGTTGGCTTGCTAGGGTTGCCATAACAAAAACTGCAGACTGGGGCACTTAAATAGCAGAAACTTAGTTTCTTCTTATTTAGGAGGCTAGAAGCCCAAGATTGAGGTGCCAACAGGGTTGGCTTCTTTGCAGACCTGTCTGCAAGCAGAGAAGTCTTTCAGGTGGCTGCACTCTTGCTGTGTGCTTACAGGCCTTCCCTCTTTGTTTTTGGGTTCAGATCTCCTCTTATTTTATAAACACCAGACACACTGGATTAGGGTATGCCCCAACAATGGCAGTTTAACTTGGTTTCTTCCATATAGACCATCTCCAAATAAAGTCACATGCTGACGGGGTGTTCGACACAGGGTTCGACACAGGAATCTTGGGATACAATGCCTTATCCTTAAACTGCATACAGTTTTATTTATGTATTTCCAGGAAAATTCCTTTCAATATAGCTATGGGCTGTAAATTTGTATGATTAGGGATGATTAAATTAGTTTATTTGGACTTATTGTAAACAGTTTGCATAGCAGCAAAAAATTCACTGTGGAATTGTACCTAGTTGAGGAAATAAGCCTATATGGAAGCAGACATGGTATGTCTGTGTATGCGTGTGTACGTAAATACTAATATCAGAGCCTCTGTTACGGCTCAGATCTCGAATGTCCCTAGAGGCTTCTGTGTTCCCAATGCAGCAGTGCTTAGAGGTGGGCTTTGGAGATGTGATTGGATTATGAGGGCTTTGATCTCTTTGATTGATTAATTCGTTGATGGGTTCATAATTGAATGGACTGGTGGCAGGTGGTGGGAACTGTAGGAAGAGGGACGAAGTTGGAGGAAGTAGGTCACGCGGGGCAGGGGCATGCCCTTGAAGGATATATCTTGTCCCTGGCCCTGTTCTCTCTCTGTCTGTGCTTCCCTGATGCCACAAATGGAACAGATTTCCTTTGTCACACCCTTCTGCCAGGATGTGGTATTTTAGACAAAGGGAGCAGCACCTGTAAAGGCAAAGAAGTTTGAAGGGATGATAAGTAATTGAATAAGATGGAGTGTAAAACGTGGAGAGGAGGAGGACAGGTGAGGCTGCCGGCTCAGCCCAGACTGTGGTGGTGAAGGCCTTTGTGCTGCATGAAGAGCCTTGGACTAAACACACTGAGACATGAGAGGGGGGAGTGGTGTCAGATTTGCTTTTTCAAAATACCTACCTGGCCGTAGGATGAGGGGTGTAAATACAGGGAGGTTGGAAGCGGTTAGGGGTTGGCAGATGAGAGAGGCGTGAGAGGCACGAGAGCCTAGAAGAAGACAATCGGGGTGGTGAAGGGACAGCAGTCTCAAGCGGGTTGCTGAGGTAGCATTGATAGGAGTTACTCAGGAAGAGGAAGGAATGGAGTGTTTGAAGTTTCTAGGTGGTTGTAGCAAACTGGGAGAAGCCACCTGATGACGGATTCTGTTTTCGATCAGTGTGAAGTTGCTTGTGCTTTGTTCAGTGAAAGTGGTCACTGGGCATTTGGTTATATGGGTGGTGAGTGTGGAATGGAGAGCAGAGGGTCAGTGTGAAGGTAGATGTTGGAGGAAGAAGACAGTGTCCCGTGAAAAGACAGACTGAGACCCTTACTCCAGGGACCATCAATATTTTCAAGGGTGGCTAGAAGGAAGCATTGGAAGGAGCCGAGAAGGAACAGCCCTGGAAGCCAGGATGGAGGTTGGTGTGAACTTGTGTAATATTAGTGGCATTTTGTTCTAAAGACAGCTGCAGAAGACGACAAGGTAGTTTATAGTGTCTGATAGATACAACTACGTATTATAAGTGAAGTAGTTGGTTTGTTAACCACATTGCAGAGGGTTCAGTGGTGAATTAGAAATAAGAGAAAGTGTAAGCACAAATGATGGGTTAGTCTTTCTAAACTGGTTTGGCTCTAAGGTAAAAAAAGCGCGTAATGTCCACAGAAGAAGGAAACAGGCTCAGGAGTTGTGGACCTTTAGAGGCAGGTAGAAGCGTGGCTTAATTTATGGATTTGAGGGCTGGGGACAGTGGTAGAGATGGTGGTGGTGGGGAGAGGCTAAAGGTAAATAAGGAGAGAGGGTGGTTTGGAGTAAGGGTTGAGATGGGAGTACAGGTGGAAAGATAGCAAGAAATGCTGCTGGCAAGTGCATCAGCACAGGTAAGGGGACACCACCACTTGTAGTCTTTTGATGTAAAAACAATGCCACTATGAATATTTTAGTGAATTTTGTTTTTTATTCCTCTATCAAATGATTTTCTTGGACAATCTCTTGAGTGTGAGTTGGAAGATATTTCCAGGGGCAAAATGTATTCTGGTGTCAAGGACTCCACTTTTGGTCTCATTTTCAGATATATTAAGGTAAGAAAGGCTGCATGGTGATCAGCATCAGCTCTTTTCTCACGACAGAGGAAGAATCTAGCATTCTGAATCTTCCTGTTACACAAAAGTGGGGCTACTGTAACAAAGTGCCACAAACTGCACAACTTAAGACAACTGAAGTGTATTCTTTCACAGTCCAGAGGCTAGGTGTCCGAAGTGAAATTGTTGGCAAGAGTGGTTCCATCTGGAAGTTCTGAGAGGATCTGTTCTGCCTGTCCCATCGCTTCTGGCAGTTGCCAGCATTCCTTGGTGAACCTTGACTTGTAGCTGCATGACCCAGTCTCTGCCACCCTTGTTGGCTGTCCATCTTCCCTGTGTGCTTCTCTTCAAGTTTCCCTCTTATGGTAGATTTAGGGGCCATCCTATTCCATGATGACCACATCTTTTCTTTTCTTTTTTGTGGTGCTGGGATTGAACCCAGGGCCGTGTACATGCAAGGCAAACACTCTACCAAATGAGCTGTGTCCCCAGCCCACATCTTAACTTTATAAATCACCAGCAACCCTATTTCTGAAAAAGATCACATTTCTTAGATTCTGGATGAACGTGAATTTTGGGGGGACACTCTTAACCAGTAGTTGTAGAATGTGAATAAATTTCATGCATCATCGAAAGTTGTGTAGAAAGTTTTACTCACAGAATTGTTAAAGCAGACTCATTAGCATTTTTTAACCTATTCAATGCTTAAGTCTGTATGATTAAAATTTCTTAGTAATTTTTAAAATTGTGAATCAATTCAGGTAAAATTGGCATTCAGATGAAATTGAAATCAATTTCAGATGAAGTCCTGTCTAGATTAATAAATCTGAATTATAAATTAAATTTTCCCAATTTTTATTTTTTGTGCACAAGGATACTATTGTTATCAAGGAGAAATCATTGAGAATACTCTTCTCATCAGATAAGGAATGTCATTGCATGTTTTGAAGTAGATAGTTGTGAAATGCTTACTGTTGGATTTTCCTTCGCCCCCCAGTACCAGGTAAGTTTGTTAAATAGTAAATCTTCTTATAATAAACGTAGTGGTATAAAAGAAGCTTAACCTAGTCTAGAGAGCCATCACTTTTTAAAAGTTTCTGTGGTGTGTGTGTGTGTGTGTGTGTGTGTTTCTGTGGTGTTGTGTGTTTTCACGGATGACAGAGGGGTAGATTTTTGTCATGTTTTGCTTTCTTTTAAAATGTATATAT
>CM053407.1:4577545-4639412 GCA_028644305.1 Xerus rutilus | reverse complement strand
GCGGGAGCGCGCTCGCGGCGCGCGGGGGCCGGCGGGGGCGGCGGTGCGGGGCGGGGCGGGCGGGGCGGCCGTGCGGGGCGGGGGCCGCGGGCGGGGCGGGGTGGGGCGCGGGCGGCGGCGGGCGGGGCGCTGCGGGCGGGCGGGCGGCGGGGTCTCGCCGCGCCCCTCCCCCAGCCCCCGCGGCGCGCGGAGAAAGGGCCGCGGCGGGGGCGCCCGCAGCCGGGCTGGGCTGGGCTGGGCTGGGCGGGGCGGGGGTCGCGCGGGGCGGCGCCCCTCCCCCGCCGGCGGCCGTCCGCCCGTCAGCCGCGGCGGCGAAGTTTTGACAGCTGCTCCAGTTGTTGTGGTGGGTTCCGGGCTGCGCGAGCGTCGGCCCCCCGCTCGCTCGCGCCCGCGCGCACACGCTCGCTCGCACTCGCTCGCCCTCCGGGGCGCGGGAGGAGGAAGTTTTGCGGGTGTGCGTGCACCACACACACGCACACACCCCACCGTGGCCGTCGCGCGAGGCCCGCGCCCGGCTCCCCCGGGGCGACCCGCACCACAGACCTCTCAAACTCGCCGCCGTCTCGCCCACACACGGCCGCTCGCGCCCCCGCCCCCGCTGCCGGCCCCCGCCCGCCCCCCGCGCCCGCTGCCACTCACGGGGCTGGCTCCGCGCATGCGCCGCGCCGCCGCCCGCGGACGCGCCGCCGTGACCTCACGCCCCTCCCCCGCGCCCCGCCCGCTCTGACGCGGCGCTGGCCCGCGCGGCTGCGGCCCTGCTGTCCCCCGGCTCGGGCGGCGCCAAGCTGCGGACTAGAATCCAGGATCCGGAGCCCAGCGGGGCCCGCACTGGGCGCGGGCACGCGGCGCCTCCGCGCCCCCGCAGGCGCCCGGGGCCCCCGTGTCACCCGGAGACCCCGGTCGTAGTGGCGGCTGTGCGGAAGAAATGCGATGCAACTTGGTTACAGTGCATTTGCGCTGATAGTTACGAGATTATAACGTCATTTTTTTTTAAATCTACCGAGGGCTTATAAAGCTGTCAGACAAAAAGAACGACAGCATGTTAACGAATAAACCGCTTAAAGACACGACGAACCAGCAGAAACCCAGTGAGTTGATTTCAGCGCTTAGTGTGTGGTGCTGAAGACTCGGCAACACAGTGTTCCCAAGACGCCTCGTAGGAAACGTGAAACGGGCTGGAATCAGCCTGGAGCGCGCGCTTCTCGGGGAGGGCAGCCCCGCCGGGGACTCCGGGTTTCTCCTGACAGAGCCTTTGCACAGTGCTCTCTTCTGCCCTCCATCCCCTGCTCACCACCGCGTGGGAGTGAAAGCTGCACGCTGGGAGCGGGGGAATATTAAGACCAATCAGCCGTTTGTGGAAGGACTGGGATAAACTGTCACTCAGAAAGCACCTACTCTGGGCCGCGCGCGCTTTCTGATGATGATTTCTTTCCACCTTCCCAACCTTGGTAAGGTAAAAATAGTAAGCTCGTTTGCCAGCGTATTGTTCGCCACCTTTTCCTCCCAACAGCCAGTATGTTAACTTTGAACGGTGTTTCCTATTTGGGAAAACTATACACACTTTGATTTCCAGAGCCTATTCTAATTCAAAGTATAGGATTTGGGGGTTTTTCCCATAATAGCCGAAATGAGGAATATAGTAAAATAGACCTTTTAATCCTTCAGGGTTTAATTCCTGCAGGCTTTTTCAAGTTTATTAAATTTACAGCCAGATGAACTTTGGGACTGGGGAGGAGGCTGGTATGGTGAGTGCAAATTATAAATTTAAAGTATCTGTTACACATAGATACTTTATATATGATTATTGATAAACTTTTGTGGTATATTCAAAGTTAATTATTATTAAGTACAAATATGAAAACTCACCCTTTTTCATTTCTTTCTGTACATTCCTTCAAAATTGGGTTATTGATCTAAATGTTCATCTGTCCTCACTACTGAAATTAGTCATTTCCACTATTTCAGATGTACAAAATTATACATCAAAATAATTGATTTTGATACACTTTTTCAACACTTGGGAGAATTTAAATGTAGATGCATATATGCAAATTGCAAGTCACTCCTGCTGGAGAGTAAAAAGGAAATAGAGACTGAGAGCAGAAATGAGGTAGAGTGCATGAAAGTGTAGAAATAGAGATTTCTACATAATGATACTTCGGGAAAGATAAAGGCTGATGCTATGAGTAAGCCTGACTTTACATCTCCATTCCTCTGGCCACTGAGCATACAGGGTGCTAAGATCTGTATTAACAAAGTCTCATTCACAAAAAGTTACCAAGAGCAGAGCAAATAAAATATAAGCCATGATGCTGAAGGATTCGAGGAATACTTGTTCAACACAAATAAATGTTTTCCAGAGGTTTTTCCAACTCAGTCATCCAAATTACACAGCTCTGAGATCTCCATGGCAAAAATCCAGGAGTCATGCAGCTCAGGTTCCTCAAATTATATAGTCAAAAGACATGAGCATCTGGAAGAGGGACCAAATGCAATTTTTTAAAAAATTAGAATGTTTGCATTCTAATAAGTACATCCTAAATGTGCATTTTAAAAATCTGTGGGCTGAGGCTGTAGCTCAGTGGTAAGAGCACTTGCCTAGCACGCGTGAGGCACTGGGTTCGATCCTCAGCACCACATAAATATAAAAACAAATAAAATAAAGGTATAAAAAATACAATAACATTTTTTTAAAAAATTTTTTTAGTTGTTGATGGATCTTTATTTTATTCATTTATTATTTATATGTGGTGCTGAGGAACGAACCCAGTGCCTCACACATGCTAGGCAAGCGCTCTACCACTGAGCCCCAGCCCCAGCCCTACAATAACATTTTTAAAACATTTTTAAAAATAAATAAAAATATGGTAGGTATTCACTAAACTGTTAATAACAATCACCTCTGAAGGACTGCATTACAAGGGACTTTTACTTTCTATATAACAGTTTTCTAAAATATTTGGAATAATTATAATGCACCAGCAAAAAGTTTTTTAAACAAGTAAAATAATTGGACTCTTTCAGATGTATGCATATATATTTTAAATTATGGAGGACTATGTGAGACTTTTTTTCTTTTAGAATTTAACCTTTATTTATTTGTTGTTTGTTTGTGGTGCTAAGGATCAAACCCAGTGCCTTACCCATTCTAGGCAAGTGCTAAGCCATAACCCCAGCCCCAGACTTATTTTCAGTAGAGAACAAGTAGGAAGATTACCTGAGAGTCTAGCAATCAAGAGAGTAAATAAAAATTCATAGGCAGGGGCTGGGGTTGTGGCTCAGTGGTAGAGCGCCTGCCTCACATGAGTGAGGCACCAGGTTCGATCCTCAGCACCACATAATAAAATAAATTAATAAAATAAAGATATCATGTTCATCTACAACTAAAAAAAATATTTTAAAAAAATTCATAGGAAGATCCATTCTTACTAATTGAAGGCCTATAAAATGTCATTGAATGGTTTTTATTTAGAGTGCAGTCTTTGTTGTTTTGCTTTTAGTAATGTGAAAGTATTACTGTGGCTCTTCCACCTGTTCCTACTAATGTTTTCCATCTCTTCTTGGTTTCCCATGGAGTCTAAGTCTTCAGTTCATCAAGATTTATTGCTGTGGTGGTGGTAGTTCTTGATTTTTGAAACCAAACTTTCACAGCCATGGAAGGATGGGTGAAAACTTAAATTCTAGATATTGTCATTTTTGCGCTCATATTTGTACCATTAAAATTGCACCTTCTGGCTGGGGTTGTGGCTTAGAGTGGTGGAGTTTTTTCCTAGCACATGTGAGGCACTGGGTTTGATCCTCAGCACTACATAAAAATAAGTAATTAAAAGTAAAGATATTGTGTCCATCTACAATTAAAAATAAATAAATAAATAAAAATTGCACCTTGCTGGGGATGTAGTTCATTCAGTGTCAAAGGCTTACCTAGCACTGGGAGCGGTGGCACATGCCTATAATCTTAGCTGAGACAGGAGAATCAGGAGTTCAAAGCCAGCCTCAGCAAAAGTGAGGCGCTAAGCAACTCAGTGAGACCCTGTCTCTACATAAAACACAAAACAGGGCTGGGGATGTGGCTCAGTGGTCGAGTGCCCCTGAGTTCAATACCCGGTGCCAAAAAAAAAATTTACTGATTTCAGTTATGTATATACTATACCCTTGTGATAGAAAATTTAAAGGAAGAAACTGAGTAGAAAACAAACAGAGCTATTGTCTTCAAAATTCATTTGAGTATAAAAGTAGGAAGCATAAGTGGAATTGAGTAGTGCATCTTATATAGATATGAGTCTTGCCCTCTGAGGGTCTCTACTTCAACCTGGCAGGAGTACAACAGGATAAACAAAAAGGACAAGTAGGCGATAAGAAGATAATCATGGGAAAACATGCAAATAGAAAGATTAAATATTTACATCCATTGTGTACGAGACCATAATTTAGAAGACATGCATCTGTGGGACTTGGGGGAAGGGCAGGGTGGAGGAAGCCACAGCTGACGTCTGTATCTATTCACAATAGGGCGGTACAGAAAACATTCCGCTGGCAAGTGTCATAGACTAGAAATTCTAAAGTGATGAGGGATGATCATTATGGAAAAGTCTCTCACTCTCCTCTCCCACACCTTTCCTCAGGCTCATCTCTATAGGTACTCAAGAAGTATTAACTTCTTAGAGGCTGCGACCCCAAATGCCACAAACTGGGTGGCTGAAGACAATAGAAATTTATTCTCTTACAGTTCTGGAGGCCAGAAATCCAAATTGGGTATCTACAGAGCTGGTTCCTTCCAGCAGGCTTTGAGGAAGACTTTTCCATGCCTTTCTTTTAACTGCTGGTGGGCACCACAACCCTTGCTGATCCTTAGCTGGTAGACACATCACTCCAGTCTCTGCCTCTATGATCTCAAGGTCTTCCTCCCAGTGCACTGCATTTCTTCACATGGTGCTCTCTGTGTCTGCCTCTTCTCATAAGGACATCAGTTGTCCTGGAGTAAGGGCCCTCCACAACTAGGATGACCTCATCTTAATTACATCCACAAAGAACTCTATTCCTAAATAAGGTCACATTCAGAGGTTCCAGCAAGGACGTGAATTTTGGAGGGAAATCATTCAGCCCAGTAAACTACTAAGCATGCTATAATAATGCTTACACATCTCAGCAGATAAAAATATATATTGTTGAGATGGCTGGGGATGTAGCTTAGTGATAGAACACTTGCCTAGCATGCAGGAAGCCCTGGATTCCATCCCCAGAAGTGCCCCAATGTCTAGATTATGAAAGATGATAGATAGATAGATAGATAGATAGATAGATAGATAGATAGATAGACAGACAGACATTTTTAAATGTATATAATGGCCTAACCATATGCAAACTCTTCTTGGCATGAAAAATGATTCACATTTGTTTTACATCTAATCTATATACCTGAATAAAACCCTCAAAAGTGAATTTAATAATGACAATATCCACAAAGTAAAAAATGAAATTGAGATTTGGTAGTTCTGTGGTTGGTTTGATCTATGTAGAAAGAGATCAAAAAATTCAGTCCAACAAACACAATTTGGGGCCTAACTTATAAGATTGTCTATCTCTAGTGGTCACTGACAATGCTAAGACCGTCACTCTCCTGTACCACGCGGTCACACAGGACGAGATCACACATAAAGCTGTACACTGTTGCATTAGAAACAGTGTAGAGCCTCCCCACAACACTTCAGGGGAAATGTAGCTTCCTTGGCCTGGCTCGGGGATAGAGAGCCCCTCACCCCTCCAAAATGCACCTGTCCACCCCCCACCCCACCTGCTTCCTCCTCACCCAGCTGCAATCTTTAGGACTATACTTGATGGACTACATCACCGAGCCATCCTGGATGCTCTTCTGTTCATCTGACCAATATGTCCTTCTTTTTCCCATTGTCTTCAGCTCTCATTTAAGACTTCATTTCTATCCTTGACTTCTGCTTTCCCCATGAAGACGGTTCTTCGGTTCTTCGTTCCCCTGGATGTGTCTACACCTTGTGCTTTCGGGCTGGGGATATAGCTCAGTTGGCAGAGTGCTTGCCTTGCATGCACAAGGCCCTGGGTTCGATCCCCAGCACCACAAAAACAAAACAACCAAACCTTGTGCTTTCTCCAATCACAGGTCTCGTAGCTGGTAACAAAAGTGCTCAATTAACTGCCTGTACCCACCTTCTATAAGCCCAGTGGAGAGTGACGGTTATCTGCCTTAGCTGCTGGATTAGTCAGCAACAGCTCAATAAATGGTTGTACAACAAGCAAAACAGGTATGAAAATGTTAGATGTTAGAGAGCTAAATGATCCTCTACAGAAGTGTCTATTACAAAGAAAGAAAGAAACTGTATCTTTATAGGCAATGTATACATGTGTACTTTGCTACACTTTATGTTGGTTGTTACATTTTACATTTCTATAACTTGAGCAAGTTATCTTTGCCCCATTACCAACCTTCCTTATGTGGCGCTATCACTGGCTTTCAGAAGCCTGGAGGTAGAGGATTATGCCTGTCTCTAGTGGAATATACAAAAGCAAAAGAAGTCAAATCAAGTATGTGTCAGACATGCCTATAATTCCAAAGACTCAGGAGGCTGAGGCAGAACCACAAGCTCCAGGTCAGCCTGGGTAACATAGTGAGGCCCTGTCTCAAAATAAAATAAAAAGGACTGGGGATGGAGCTCAATGGAAAGCGCCCCTAGATTCAATCCCATGTACTGAAAAAGAAAAAAAAAAAGCAGCGGAGTGGGGCTGGGGTTGTGGCTCAGTGGTAGAGCTCTTGCCTTGCACATGTGAGGCACTGGGTTCCATCCTCAGCACCACATACCAAATACATAAATAAATAAAATAAAGGTTTAAAAAATCTTATTTAAAAAAAGCAGGGGAGGGGTGTGGGGGAAGAGATCTAAATAGCTGTCCATGGTCTTCAGACAAAATAATATTTTTCTAGAAACATTCTCTGAGCCAAGATAATGTTGCCAGGAAAAGGATTACAGAATAGCATATATGTGTCAGTCTACTTATGTAAAATTGTTACTTATCTATGCATGCAGATATAATGTGTAAAAATGCTCATCAAAAAATTTAAAAATTGGGCTGGGGCTGTAGCTCAGTGGTAGAGCACTTGCCTAGCATGCGTGAGGCACTGGGTTCAATCCTTAGCACCACATATAAATAATAAATGAATAAAATAAAGATCCATCAACAACTTAAAAAAAAATTTTTTTTTAATTTAAAAATTGTTATCCCTAGGTTGGGGTCCCAAGTGACCTTTACTTTCTATGTACTTTTTTTTTTAAAAAAAACTTTTATAATTAATGGTATCTTTACAAAAGCAATCAAATTGTTTTTCAAAGAAAGATGTTTTTTCCCTCCAAGGTGACCTCCTTTTTAACCTTACCTGTATTTAACTTTCACTATGACATTTTTCTTTTTCTTTCTTGCTGTCATCTCCTCTGTGAAAATATTTTTAAAATGCCCACCATCCTATCATGATCCCTGGAGAGTGTCATCAGTTTCAGAGTGCTATTTTTCATAAGGACATCTGCCACTAAACAAAGTAAACAGGATTTTCTCCAAATGAAAAATGGATGGCATTGCTCTGACTTTCCCCCACCTCAATAGACAGATGTGTTCCTCAGTTCCGCCTGGTGCTCCCCTTTACCCCCTCAGAGGCTGGACTCGCTATGTTCACCTGTGTTTCACTGCTGGTTTCTAAGTTCCTATCTTTGTATTCCTCATTGCGCTGAACACAGTGGGTGCTCCAAAAATATTTGTTATATTAAAGCAGAAGCATCCTTAATCTGTATGATGAAAGGGAGGAGGAGGAAAGGGAATGAAAAGAAGGGACCTAAATTGTTTTGTCTAGTTTTTGGTTTTGTTGTTTGTTTTTATTTTGTGTGGTTGTTTGGTTTTTTTGTTTTTGTTTTTTCTGTGGTGGGATGGAACCTAGGAACTCCTTGCTGTTTGTTTGTTTGTTTGTGGCACTGGGGATGGAACCAAGGACCTGATGCATGCTAGGCAAGCATGCCACCACTGAGCTACAGCCCCAGCCCAGAAGGGACTTAAATTTCAAGGGCCAAGGGTAAGAAGGGCAGTTAGCATTTCCACCTCAGAGCCACCACTCTTCCAGCACCCTGACCCTCTGGGGCCATTTCTATTCGTATGACTTGTAGGCTGTCAGCATCTTCCCCTCCTTTGTGATCTGCCTTTTGCCAGCTCAGAGACATCACTGGCATTGGGAGCTGCTACGCAGGTACACACACTGCGCAGCCTACCACATGCAACCTCAAAGGCCAACAGACCCACAGACACCTGAAGGAACCTGATAAAGAGGCACACACTGATAAGATAGCCAAAAAGGCAGAGCAGGCAGACAGCAAAACATGACTAGTATTACACAGCCCTCCAAGAGAAAGTCAAACAACAAAACACAGACGTCATCTTTCAGTTCCCCTTCAAAAGAAAATAAAAGATAGCCCCCAGAGCTTCACTGGGAATCTGAAGTGGATAGGTATTTTTGTCTCATTTCCTCTACATTGTTGCCCCAGCTTAAAAGAAACTCTGGGGTCTGGGATAGAGGTATGTGCACCTCCACAGCTGGACAAGGCCTGACCTTTGCCTGCCAGCAGGCCTCCTAATTCTAACCGTCCTTCTGTGACCTCATTCCCTGCCACTAGTTCCATTTGCCACTTTGTGATTTCATCAATTAAAGATCCCATTTCAGCTTCTGAGCATCAGAAGCCCCAAGAGCCCAGCTCCTTTACAGAATCGGCTTTGGGGGTGGTTTTAGGACTGAGCTTTCTGCAGATCATGCTTGGCCCTGAGCCAGAGTGCCTCTCCAGGTTGACTTCTTCAGATATCAGGTAATGGGCACTTGGCTGCTACTTCCACTGACTCCCTGAGTAGCTTCGAAGACCACTGCTGTCTCTAGAGCATCTCTGCAGACCACAGGGCCTGCTCTCCCAGGCCATGGGCAGCAGAGTCCTTTCAGCCTTAGAACTGCCTCAGCGGCTGGGGCCCACCCTCAAGGACAGCCGAAAAACTTCAAGAGGGGGACAAGACAACCTCCTGAGCAGTATGGCTGCAGTCCAGACCCTGGCCAGTGTCATCCGGCCTTGCTACGGCCCCCACGGCCGGCAGAAGTTCCTGGTGACTGATGATGGGGAAACAGTGTGCACGGGCTACACTGCTGCCATCCTCAGGGCCCTGCAACTAGAGCATCCAGCAGCCAGGTTTGTCCGAGAAGCAGCCCAAACACAGGCAGAAAACAGCGGGGATGGCACAGCGTTCGTGGTCCTCCTGACAGAAGCCCTGCTGGGACAGGCTGAACTCCTCCTGAGGGCCGGGCTGCCTCCTGCCCAGCTCCGGGAGGCCTACGCCACTGCCAAGAAAGAGGTCCTGGCCACACTGCCCTCCCTGGCCATCCGGTCTCTGGGGCCTTTGGAAGATCCATCCTGGGCCCTCCACTCTGTGATGAATACTCACTCCCTGTCCCACACAAACTACTTGACCAAACTGGTGGCCCAAGCTTGCTGGGCTAGCAAGGAGCCAGACGGCAGCTTCAGGCCTGAGCGTGTGGGAGTGTGCACACTGCCTGGAGGGACCCTGAGGGATTCTCACCTGCTCCCGGGGTTAGCAGTATCTGGAGAACCCTGTGGTCAAATGACCATGGTGATGACTGGTGCCAGGGTAGCTCTGTTTGTTTGCCCCTTTGGTCCTGCCAACCCAAATGCACCAGCAACTGCCCATCTCTCTCACCCCAATGACCTAACTAAATTTATGAAAGAAAGTGATCAATTACTAGAAAAGCAAGTAGCCCAGCTGGCAGCTGGGGACATTAATGTGGCAGTGGTGTGGGGGGACATCGATAAGAAAGCCCTCACCCTGGCCGACAAGTATAGCATCATGGTGATTCAAGCCAAGTCCCGGAAGGAGGTGGCTTATCTGAGTGAGGTGTTGGGCACCCCCCTGCTAACCCATCTGCTTCCTCCTCTGGAGCCAGGGAGATGCCAGCGAGTTTACAGACAGGAGCTGGGAGACAGTGCAGCTGTGCTGTTTGAGTGGGAACCTGTGGGCACTCCTGCTCTCACGGTGGTCCTCAGGGGTGCCACAGTTGAGGGGCTGCGGGGTGCAGAGCAGGCTGTCTACCACGGCATCGATGCCTACTTCCAGCTGTGTCAAGATCCCAGACTGCTTCCAGGAGCTGGCGCCGTGGAGATGGCCCTGGCAAGAACACTCTCAGATAAAGGAAGCAAATTGGGAGGACCAAATGGTCCAGCGTTCCTAGCATTCGCCCAAGCCCTGAGGTCTCTCCCTAAAACCTTGGCAGAGAATGCAGGCTTAGGTGTTTCACAGGTGATGGCAAAAATGAATGGAATTCACCAGACTGGGAACTTCCTAATTGGAGTGGGAACTGAAGGGATAATAAATGTGGCCAAGGAAGGGGTGTGGGACACCCTGATGGCCAAAACCCAAGGACTTCACGCAGTGGCTGAGGCAGTGCTTCAGCTTGTGACTATAGATGAGATTGTGGTGGCCAAGAGCAGCTCCTTGCATCAGCCTGTCTCAAATCCTGACTCTAAGAAAGCCAAGGAACAACTGTCTCACCCAAAGAAAAAAATCCTTCAAATGTACAAGTAGCAACATTTTCAAACATTGGGGATTGCCAAGGAAGGCCCAATCACTCCCCCAAAATGGATGCTTGCCTTATTTATTTCCTCTCTGCTTGGTACTTTTGGAGTTTCTTTAGATAATATGAAGGAACATAAAAGTTTTTCCACTGACTTCCTTTCCAAGTCTTGACTTTTTCATTTCCTGTTTCTCTCCATTAGATTCTGTTCCTTTCTATAATAAAAGCAGGATTCAATTCTAATAAGATTTTTAAATTGAGTACCTGAATTTGGAGATTCAAAAAAAAAAAAAAAGGCAGTAATCCCTTCTCAACCATCATGTGAGTATTCTCTGAATGATATTCTAATATATGTGAATTTGTCTAGATGTCACTTTGGTACTCTGAAAATATTCAGCTTACAAGAGTGGCCAGTCATTCCTATTGTGGTTATTGGAAAAAAGAAGATAATATCATTTTTAGACTATATGTATATTTGATATATAATATTTAAAATATATTTAGATATTATATTTGTATTAACATATATATATATATATTTTAAAGCAAGGCAGAAAATTGATGGCAGATGGAAATTTAAGTTGAGTTTTTGTTTGTTTGTTTTTGGGGGGGTTTTTTTGGTACTGGAGATTGAACTCAGGGGCACTCTACCACTGAGCCACATCCCCAGCCCTATTTTGTGTTTTATGTAGAGACAGGGTCTCACTGAATTGCTTCCCCCTCGCCGTTGCTGAGGCTGGCTTTGAACTCGCAATTCTCCTGTCTCAGCCTCCCTAAGTGCTGGGATTACAGGCTTGTGCCACCACACCCGGCTTAAGTTGTTTTTAAAAAGAACTGAGGCTGGGGATACAGCTCAGTGGTAGAGCATTTGTCTAGCATGTACAAGTTCGATGACCAGCACCATAAAAATAAATAACAAAAAATCACTCCTGGCACAGATAATAGGAGATACTAAAAACAACAAAGAACACACATGCCCAGTAATTCTGTGCTCAGGTTGTATAAACAGGACAGCAACCCCCCATCGCTAGGGTTGGATGCTCCTGGGCACTAAGGAGCCGTGTGGAGTTAGCACTGTTACCCAAAGCCTTTTCCACTCTAACCCTCCAAGTCATTTACCTCTCTGTGAAAAAAATAGAACTCAAGGGCAGAATCTAGGAGAGGAAAAGCTACACTCTCTTAAAATCAAACAACAAAACTTCTGACACTTGGAGTCAGACTCAGAAAGCAAACATCTTATAGCATGCAAATTAGCTGACACAAAGCCTAATTTGAGAAACACAAGACACTGTTGAAATATTTTTACTGGTTTTGTCTTCATCATTATATATGTGTTTTGTTTTTTGGTACCGGGGATTGAACTCAGGGGCACTCAACCACTGAGCCACATCCCCAGCCCTATTTTGTGTTTTATGTAGAGACAGGGTCTCACTGAGTTGCTTAGCGCCTCGCCATTGCTGAGGCTGGCTTTGAACTCGCGATTCTCCTGTCTCAGCCTCCCTAAGTGCTGGGATTGCAGATGTGCGCCACCACACCCAGCTCATCATTATATTTTAGTTTCTATAAGTGCTTTCATATTTATTTCCTACCCTCAAATTTCCTATTATTCTCAGAAAATCTCAAGTTCCATAAGAACAGTGATAACACAAACAGTTAACTTTTCAAAGCAGTTCAAAAGCATTTTATGTGAATTTTATTTAACCATCAAAACAAATTTATAAGAAACTTGACTCTTGCTCTGATGCCAAAGACATGATTGAGCTTTAGAAAAATTAATTGACTAACATTAAGTAAGTACAAGAAAGAAACCCAGACTCTCATCATTTTATTGCCCTAATCCTAAATTCCTCTATTGTGGATATTTTCAGAGACATATCCCTATGATTATGTAGAAAGTCTGTCTAAAAAAAGCCCTTTGAAATACAGCAATTAGTGTTTTTTTAAATCAAATAAAAGCCAAGCTTATTTTGTGAAGATATAAAAATCACTCTTTCTCACAGAGAACATTTTAGTTATAAATCCAAAACACATGTAGGCTAAAACATATAATGTAGAATATTTTAAATATCCTAAGTGAGATATACCAGGGACTTTTTAATAATCTATTTTGGGGGAAGTCACATTATGACATTTCACTACCATCTCCTTCTCCCCTAGGCACACACACACACACACACACACACAGAGTTATACATATGAAAAAGGCAAGTTAAAATTCATATCAAGAGCCAAACATACCGGTGCACACCTGTAATCCTAGCACGCTGACTTGCAAGGTTGAAGCAAGAGGATTGCAAGTTGGTGGCCAGCCTGGGCAACTTAGGGAGACTCTGTCTCAAAATAAACAATAAAAAGGGATGAAGATGTAGCTCAGTGGTAAAGTGCACTAAAGTGGTAAAGTTCAATCTCCACTCCCCAACACCTCCCCCCAAAAATTAACATCAGCTGGGTGCGGTGGTGCACGCCTGTAACCCCAGCACTTTGGGAGGCTGAGATAGGAGAATCACGAGTTCAAAGCCAGCCTCAGCAATGGCAAGGCGCTAAGCAACTCAGTGAGACCCTGTCTCTACATAAAACACAAAATAGGACTGGGGATGTGGCTCAGTGGTTGAGTGCCCTGAGTTCAATCCTTGATACCAAAAAGAAAGAAAGAAAGGTATGGTAGACACCAATTTAATTGGCTTATGTTAGAGCTTAAGATAAAACACTTGACCCAAACTTGAAATTTGTAGAGACACAGAGAATTCTGGTGTCTTGTGGAACATCATGGGGAGGTCCCAAAGCTTGTGCTACTGAGGTCTCCTGATTTGTCCTGCCTCCCATCCATCCCTAGAATGGCTGGTCAGCTCTTAAATTCCATGAACTGCCAAGAGTTGGTTTACCCTTCCTGTATTCTAAGAACATGAGTTGTTCCAGAAGGGAAGGAATTGTCACATGACAACAAAGGTGACTGCATGGGCAGCCAGCAGAAAGGGCTTTAGGGAATGGCCTGAGTGCAATGTTACAAGCTGAACATGTTCACATTTTTGGATGGTCCTTTCCTTCTCTTCTTTCCCTTCCCTCTGTGCTGGGGATCAAACCCAGAGCCTTATGCCTGCTAGACAAGTGCTCTACTAATGAGCTCCAGCCTCAGTCTATTTCAGGTTTCTCTGAGCATCAGTAGAGGACCATCTCCTGTCTCATATGCAGCCTGCTTTCTCAGGTCTTGCTACTAAACATGTGATCTGTGAAGCAGCAGCAGCAGCATTATTTAGGAGCAAGTTAGAAATACAGACACCTGCTGGGTGTGCTGATGCAGGCCTGTAATCCCAGCTACTTGGGAGGCTGAGGCAGGAGGGTTGCAAGTTTGAAACCAGCTTCAGCAACTTAGTGAGGCCCTAAGCAACTTAGCAAGACCCCGTCTTAGAATAAAAACTAAAAAGGGCTGAGGATATTGCTCAGTGGTTAAGCATTCCTGGGTTCAAACCTTAGTAGCAAAAAAAAAAAAAAAAAAAAAGCAGACACTCAGGTGTCCCAACCTTCCCCCCGTCCCCCGGGATTTGTGTGCATCTTAAAGCTTGAGAAGCACTGACTTAAGCAACAACTCCTATCTACTATATCTTTACTATGCCTAGAATTTAAGTATCCCCTTGAATGTCATCTTTAGTGTCCAAACATATGACTCAGACATCAAGTTGCTTTTTTTTAATTTTTTTTTTTAAGTTATAGATGGACACATCTTTATTTTATTTATTTATTTATTTATTTATTTATTTATTTATCTAAAATATTTATTATTTTAGTTGTAGGTGGACAGAATATCTTTATTTTATTTTTATGTGGTGCTGAGGATCGAACCCAGTGCCTCATGCATGCTAGGCGAGCACGCTACCACTGCGCCATAACCCCAGCCCCTATTTTATTTATTTTTTTATGTGGTGCTGAGGGTTGAACCCAGTGCCTCACATGTGCAAGGCAAACACTCTGCCACTGAGCCCCTCAAGTTGCTTTTTATTTCTACTGGATGTGAAGAAGCTGACCAGAACTTGACCCCAATTTGACTGGATCCAGATCTGCTTCTGAGGTTATAGGATCAAGGTCTCCTAGCATGCAAGGTTTCAATTCTCCAAAGGCCTTGGCTTTGAGCTCGGCTATATGTTCCTCTTCCAAGATGTGCAGCAGCCGTCGAGTTGCAGAAATGGCGATTTCTACAGCATATTCCCTACAAAACTTGCTGCTGCTGGGGGACCTGGCTGTCCTCCCAGATCCCTCTCAGCTTCACAACACTGCTTTACCAGGAGCGCTGTGAGTGATCTGCTGATCAGAGAGTAAAAGATGAAACTTGGGGCGGGGGGCGGAAACAGGGAGCAAAAATGAACTAGGGAAAAAAATGTCTAGGGAAAAGAAGGAGCTGGGAGCCCATGTTGGTGGTGGAGGCTGACCGAGCAGCGAGAAGCTGGCCCACTGAGTGGGTAGAAAGGACTGGTTGCAGACTTCTGCCACTGGAGTCTGGGAGAAAAAGAAAAGCCATCCATTCGAAACCATGGAAAGAAGTACGATTCAAAACAGAACAACACAATAGGGAAGAGTTGTTGCAGTGTGCTGTCCTGTCTCTATGGGTCTGCACCCAGCTAAATGAGCCCCTTCCTAAGGGTCCTTTGGAGCTCAAAGAGCCCCTTATGAGGAGGCTGCACTTTCCAGACCTGCCAGTGTAAGGAGCCTCCAGGAATAGAGAAAGCCAAGATGCACACGAGCAGCAAACCCAGAATGCTCCAAAGCTGAGGCATCCAAGTGGGAGGAAAGGTGAGAACACCACCATTTCATTCTTGCCTTGTGCATGGGCTGGACTGGCACTACTGGCATGTTTGCATCCCCAGACTCCGTTTCTGCTTTAGCCTTTCTGGACACCACAAACGTGAGGGACGTATTAGTTGAGGAGCTCTTTCCCACTGGGCTTTACTGAAGATTTCCCCTTATTCCAGGATGCCTGGTTAAGAGCCTGCCTCTACCTGAGGGAAAGTTGTCCCTGTTAAAGTGCCAAAACCAGCAGCTGACTCGCTCAACACAGAGATCCCAAAAGTAGCTGAGCCTTCTCAGCCTTCCCCAAAACATCAAATGCTGCCCCCTGCAACCTCAGCACAACCATACAGGCTAAAGCTCCTCTTTTCTGACTGGGAAGGAGGAGGAAGATCAGGCAGGGAATTAGAGCTGGTGGTAGGAGATCTGAGAGGGACCCTGCTCACCTTCTAGTGGTCTAAGGAATGATATGAGGAAGCGCCACAGGATTTCCAGGAAAGCCTGGAGAGTTCCCTGTGCCAACAGGATGGCAGAGCAGTAGAGAAGATCTGCGAGGGCTGGGGATGAAGAAGGTGGTAGCTGACAGAATGTTCTGTGGCACCGTAGCAGCCTCAGAGAGCAGCAGGTTTCCCTGGCCCCAAGAGATATGTGCCAGGTACTTGAGGGTATAGCCCCTGAACACTGAGGGCATTTCAAGGTCATGGGAAGAGACAGGATTATAAAGTAAGAGGCGGCAAAAGAAAGACAAAATAGGCTCAGACCATAGGACACCAAGATGCTGTGTCAGCCCGTGGATAAACAAAATGCGTAAACAAGAGAAGGTGGAGGTCAAGCACTAACAGTGTGGGGCTGCAGTTGTGGCTCAGTGGTAGAGCGCTTGCCTAGCATGTGTGAGGCACTGGGTTTAATCCTGTTTATAAATTTTAAAAAATAAAATAAAGGTATAAAAATGTTTTTTAAAAAAGAATTGATGTAGTTTTATCACTAGCATAAAGAATTGATTTGATTAGGGTTAGGATTGATCAAGAAAAACTATAAAACCATGAAAGTGTTAGGTTTGCCCGGAATTAAGTAGACTAAGAATTCTGCCATCAGGCAAACAGGGACTGGAAATAGAAATATTGAGATTATTTAGTTATAGAAAAACAGCTGCCAAACTTCTACACATTTGAGTTTGAGCCTTGAAAAATACTCAAATTGTATGAATGTGAATGTTGAACAAAGAAGTCAGAAACTGTCCTTCATGTAGTACCAACAGAGCTTGACACCAGTTACAACAGTGCTCCATGGAGAGA
Source organism: Xerus rutilus (assembly GCA_028644305.1). Taxonomy (NCBI): domain Eukaryota; kingdom Metazoa; phylum Chordata; class Mammalia; order Rodentia; family Sciuridae; genus Xerus; species Xerus rutilus. The sequence continues at coordinate 4,622,705 of CM053407.1, read as the reverse complement.
CTAGATGCTGGTTAGCAAAACAGTGGTAACCTTTTCGTCACTCAGCACATATTTGAAATGCAATTTTAAACATTACACAAGTGTCAAAAATGGCACTTGGGCTGGAGATGGAGCTCAGTGGTAGAGCATTTTTCTAGCATGTGAGAAGCTCTGGGTTCATTTTTCAGCACTGAAATCAATCAGTCAAGGTCCCAGAGAAGTTTCTTCCTTCTTACCAAATACATCAGAAAGGAAGGTACATCCCAGAGAGTTCAGGAAAGATTTGCCTCTCTAGAATTAAAAAAAGACAAAACAAAACCAAAAAAAACTTTACATATCCAGATTAACATCATTTTAAAAAACATCTTGGCACTTATGTCCACTCTTGCACTCACTGACTCCAGAGCCCTGTATGCAGAGGTCCTTACTGTGACTGCTTTCCCCAAGTGTGCCCTCTTGGCAGGCACCTCAAATTCTGAAGGCATTTCCTTCCAGAAAAGGATGAGATCTATCAGCCAATCTCAGACTTGCCTGTTGAAGATGCAAAATATTACACAATTCATCCCTACATGCATTTTAATTGAAAACTTTCTCCTATTTCAATTTTATTAGTGTGATTTTTAAACAAAAGTTATAACAACCCATGAACCCAGATAGCAAGGTATGAAAGAAGTTTCCAAAACTACTTTTGATGCTTTTTACATTAAATTTTCATGTCAAAAAGATCTATTCTTGTCTTAATTCCAAAACTTAGAAGACACTTCAAAATATACCCAGATGTTACTGAAATTTAAAGTCTTTAAAAAAAAAAAATTTTTTTTTTTTGGTACCAGGAATTGAACCCAAAGGTGCATTGAGCAGCCAGGCACGGTGGCACAAGCCTGTAATCCCAGCACTTAGGGAGGCTGAGACATGAGAATTGTGAGTTCAAAGCCAGCCTCAGCAATGGCGAGGTGCTAAGCAACTCAGTGAGACCCTGTCTCTACATAAAACACAAAATAGGGCTGGGGATGTGGCTCAGTGGTAGAGTGCCCCTGAGTTCAATCTCCAGTACCAAAAAAAAAAAGTGCATCGAGCTACTTCTCCAGCCCTTTTTATTTTTTATTTTGAGATAGGATCTTGCTAGGTTGCTTATTGCTTCACCAATTTACTGAGGCTGGCTTGTAACTTGTGATCCTCCTGCCTCAGCCTCCCAAGCTGCTGCAATTACAGGCATGTGTCAGCAGGCCTGCCTGAAATTTAAAGTCTTTATTAAGCTGTTCAACATCACACCATGAAGGTACCATGAAGATACAATCCATAAAGACTTCTGTAATAAAACCACACTCACAGGCTAAGCTTTTGGGGGCTGGGGTTGTGACTCAGTGGCAGAGTGCTTGCCTAGCATGCATGAGGCACTAGGTTCAACCTCCAGCACCACATATAAATAAATAAACAAAATAAAGGTATTTTTAAAAATCATGATTATTTTAAAAAAAAGAAGCTAAGCTTTTCTATTTTTGTGTGGATTTTTATTTTGTACTGATGATATGATCAACACTATGTAATAGAGACAGAATGTCATCAATGTTTTAAAATATAAAAATATTAATGCAATAAATATTTTCCCAGAGGGAATATTCCTATTAACCTTTTGTTGCATTTTACTTTATTTTCTATTGTCTCACACATTTAATTGTTGCAATTGCTTTTTCTCCTTCCTCCCACATTTATTTTCTGTGTATTCTTTTTTTTCTTTGGTACCAGGGATTGAACTCAGGGGCACTCGACCACTGAGCCACATCCCCAGCCCTATTTTGTGTTTTATGTAGAGACAGGGTCTCACTGAGTTGCTTAGCGCCTTGCCATTGCCGAGGCTGGCTTTGAACTCATGATCCTCCTGTCTCAGCCTCCCAAAGTGTTGAGATTACAGGCGTGCGTGGCACCCAGCTTTTCTATGTATTCTTTATCTTTACCCTGGTTTATTTCAAACCCTAATTGCACATTTCTCACCCCTTTCCTAGTTTCTTTTCCTATGGTCTCTACCTTTTTATCAATTTCTATGGTTCTCCTTACCTTGAGTAATTAATTTGTTTATCTTTCATTCACTTTCTGGCTTCTGAAGTGAGTGATCATCTGGGAAAAATTTAGTTTCCCTGGCAGTTTTTTCTTTCTAAGATCTGAATTTCCTTTTTATAAATTAAATTTTTTTTTAAACTCTTTATTGAGTACTTCAACTTTTTACTTTCAAAGTTTTTCCTGTCTGGGTATGGTGGTTCACACCTGTAATTCCAGCAGCTTGGGAGGCTGAGTCAGGATGATCCAGAGTTCAAAGGCAGCCTCATCAAAATTGAGGTGCTAAGTCACCCAGTGAGACTCTGTCTGTAAATAAAATACAAACAGGGCTGGAGTGGCTCATTGTTCAAGTGCCCCCGAATTCAATCCCCAGTACCTCTCCCTCCAAAAGTTCTTCCTCTTCTATTATGTACTGAATACTCAGGAACTTTTTTTTTGGTACTGGGATTGAATTCAGGGGCACTCGACCACTGAGCCACATCCCCAGCCCTATTTTGTGTTTTATGTAGAGACAGGGTCTCACTGAGTTGCTTAGCGCCTCGCAGCTGCTGAGGCTGGCTTTGAACTCATGATTCTCCTGTCTCAGCCTCCCTAAGTGCTGGGATTACAGGCTTGAGCCACCATGCCAATCAGGAACTTTCTTATTTGGGACTTAATCTAATAATTAATCTAATAGGCCTGTAGGAGTGCTGATAGTTTTAAATCTCTTCTCATTCTGCAAAGAAACAATGGAAGGTTGGAAAATTAATGTAGCTATTTGTTTTGGATCACAGTCGGGTAAATTTGGGTTTATTATTGCAATTTTAACATTTATTGTTAACCCAGTGTTTAAGAAATACCCAGAATCTGGGCACAGAGGCACATATGTATAATCCCAGCAGCTGAGGAGGCTGAGGCGGGGGGATCGCAAGTTCAAAGCCAGCCTCAGCAACTTAGCGCGGTCCCAAGCAACTCAGAGAGACCCTGTCTCAAAATAAATAAATAAATGGCTAGGGACGTGGGTTAGTGGTTAAGTACCCCTGGGCTCAATCATCAGAGGGAGGGAGGGAAGGAAGGAGGGAGGGAGGGAGGCAGGATGGACAGACCCAGAAACCAGAATTCAACTTGGTTAGCAGGCAAGGAAACTTGCCACTTAGAAATGAGAAGTTAGGGGCTGGGTGCAGCTCAGTGGTGGAGCACTTGCCTAGCACATATGAGGCCCTGGATTGGATCCCCAGCACAGGGAACAAAAATTCACTAAAATAGAAATATGGAAAATTGGAAGATGGCTGGAAAAGACAGGGTCCTATGCTTGTTTGCCACAGCAATAAAAAATGGCAGACAGCCTGATAAATGAATGAGTGGGGCCGTTTTGAAACTCATGAGATGGTCTGGCAGCAGTGAAAGCGCCCCTCCTGGTTCTGCAGCAGGAGTGTAACTGACCAGAGTTCTGGCTTCCATCCTCTGCATCCACCACTACCACACTCCTTCCACGGGCCTGTTCCCAGCTCAGGACTGAGTGATAACAGGGTAAGTCAGTTCCTGCCAGATTCCTCTGATGGTGGTCCAGGGCTCAGGCCCTGGTGGTCTGCCTGGCACAAACCTCCTCAGAACTGCACTGCAGCTGAGGCCTTTTGCCCCACTCTGATCCTCCTGGGCAGCTGACCATCCCTGGCGTGGGGACCAGAGTCAGCTTCTCCGCCTCTTCCAACTCTCTCTAGCACTCCTCCGCCCCATTGAGGTTTCCCCCACAAATCTCCTGCATGATCATCTTCTTGGCTTCTCTTTTTCAGAAGACCTGAACTGAGAAGGTGGCAAGAGGTAATTGTAAGAAACTCTGCAACAGGCTGCTTCTTTCAGTGTGTAGCCACCCACCACAGCAGCCTCTTATCCTCAGGGCCTTCCATGGGCACACCCTCCTGGGACACCCAGAACCACACCTCCATCACAGACATCCATCTGCCCCACGTCAGCTGAGCAAGTGCCATGCGTGGGGACACACACACACTTTGCTTCATCTCAGAGCCAGGATTCATTTGAAGCCAAGCAAACAGTCTCCCTTTCTTCTCTTAATGAGGCATCACTACTACATTAATAACACACAAAGCCGGGCGCAGTGGCTCAAGCCTGTAATCCCAGCACTTAGGGAGGCTGAGACAGGAGAATCGCGAGTTCAAAGCCAGCCTCAGCAATGGTGAGGCGCTAAGCAACTCAGTGAGCCCCTGTCTCTACATAAAACACAAAATGGGGCTGGGGATGTGGCTCAGTGGTCAAGTGCCCTGAGTTCAATCCCCAGTACCAAAAAAAAAAAAAAAAAAAAAAAAAACACACAAATATTGCTGGGCATAACAACAGCATTTTTTGCCACTTTCCCAAAGTCCTTCAGATAAACATCACCTCATTTACTCCTCGTAACCCTGAGTGTCATCAGGTCCTGTATTAGCCTCACTAATAAGAAGCTGAGATTCAGACCATCTTCTGCCGGGATCGGTTTTGAAGTCTGTCCAACAACAGAAAGAGCCTCTAAGAACTCCTCTGCTTCTAAGATTGTTTAAATTCTGTGATTTAAAACCACAAGATCAGTAGTTAGTGGCAGATTAGGGACCTGAGATGAATGACTCAATGCCAGCTAGTTCCCCACACCAAGTCACCTTTGTAGACACAGCCACACCTCACATTTACTAGCTGTTCCTAGTTCCCTGCACTGTGCTAAATGCCTCCAGAGGCGCTGCTGGATACCTCCTCAGCACCCACTCCCCCCTACCTAAAAGCATTGAGACTTCAGTTCCACCCCCACCCCCCCACCTACTGCCCTCTGCATCAGGGATGTGCTCTGGTTGATTTAACCTGCCCAACACTTTCCATCCTCCAGAACTGGCCAGAATGACCCAATCTGCAGGAACAGAAGGGCACTCTCTCCTATTGGACGTCCATTAGGAAGCACTGGCTTCTACTCCCGCTGGCTGCTTCTCTGTAGCCCTGAAAGGAAGCCAGGCATTCTTTTTGGGAATGATAGTTTTTAGCAATTAAAACATATGAGCTGTTTATCTCTAAAACTAAAGAACAAATAAGACAGACAAAGACAGATGAGGTTACTGGGACCCCTGGAGGTTACTGCATCAAGCTCACACTGACTGTTTGAGGTAGGTAAGACTAAATTTCAAGCGTCTAGCAACTGACCCAGGATTCTCTTGGCCTTAGCAGGCGACAGTTTCTGAGCACACTGAGAAAGATCAGACAGATTTAGCTACTGAACAGAATTGTAGTAGTTTGCTGGAGAAGGAGGGGGAGGGAGAGGAGAAGGAGGAGGAGGAGGGAAGAGGGAGGAGCCCTTTGCTTCAGTTCTGTGTTCCTGCCCTGCAGGGATGACACTTAACCACCTCCAGGGCTGCAGCTGAGCTCCAGAAATGGTCACACTGACCCCTCCCTTCCAGGACTCCTTCCCTTCCCCCATTCTAACCCTTTGCCAAGCAAAGAGCCTCAGAGACTGCCCTGGAGGAAGGAGCTGCCTGCCAAGTATCTGCCCACCTGGGGCCAAGGCAAGGGCAAGGCCAGCGACTCCATTCTGTGAACAGCTGGAGAAGTGGGCAAAGGGCATCCTTGGGGCAATAGGCCTTGTTTCCCACTCTCCCACTCATGCAGGAACAGCAGGAAATAAAGAAAATCAAAGAAAAATAGACTACTAACAAAGAGAATAGCTATTTTCCAAATTCTCCTTCTTATAGATGTGACTATAATTTTGGCAGAATCCGAAAAGAAGGACAATTTGGTAGCACATCTGATTATAGCAAATGTGGCTATTCACTTATTCATCAAGGTCTGTTAAGCACCTGTCTTGTGTCCTGGAGATACAGCTCTGAAACACACACACACACACACACACACACACACACACACACACACGAGGGGGGGTGGTGTCTGCCTCCAGGAGTTCACATCTTAATGGTGGGAGGGAGGAGAATGGGAACAGGCCATCACAGTGAATAAACAAGATGATTTCAGACTGTGCTAAGTACTCTGAAGGGTAATAAAACAGAAAGTAGAGGCTGGGATTGTGGCTCAGTGGTAGAGCGCTTGCCTCGCATGCGTGAGGCACTGGGTTTGATCCTCAGCACCACATAAAATAAATCAATAAAGATATTGTGTCCACCTACAACTAAAAAATATTTTAAAAACAAAAAACAACAACAACAAAAAAAAACAAAGTACCTGGTTTGGAGGCAGGGAGGATACCTACTTTACACACAGTATCAGAAATGCCTCCCTGAGTCTGGCTGTAATGGTGCAAACCTATAACCCTATTGGGAGGCAGAAGTAGGGGATGGCAAGTTCGAAGCCAGCCTGAGTAAGACCCTGCCTCAAAATAAACGTTAATAAAGGGCCAGGGATGTAGCTCAGTGGTAGAGTACCTGTGTTCCTGCCCTGCAGGGATGACACTTAACCACCTCCAGGGCTGCAGCTGAGCTCCAGAAATACCCAGTACTGAAGGGAAAAAAAAATGCCTCTTTAAGTTGACACACGAGCCCAGTTACTCCCGGAGGGCAAGGAAATAAGTACAAAGGCCCTGTGGCAAAAAATGTTTGGGCAAAAAGGTCCTCAGTGTGCTTGGAATGTAATGAGTGAAGCTGGAGAGGCAGCTAGGGTCCCATAAGGCTGGACCTTGTAGGCCAGAGCTGGGAGGTTTGCGAGAACTCCTGTGGGATGGAAAGGTATGTAGCCCTTTCAGCTTTTCTTCTGGCTGTTATGAGCTGCCATCTGGAGTCTTACCTGGGATCACATTTAAGATCTTCCACTATAATAATCTTGAGAAAGTTACTTGTTTCATCGTTGTATCATACATACACACACATTTTTTTCCCCAGTACTGGGAATTGATTTCGGGGTCTTGCCCATGCTACCAGAGCTATAGCCCCAGCCAAGTTTCCTCGTTTTAAATAAAGGTTTCTGTTTATTCCAAATGACTTGTACGGAGATTAGCCCCAAACCTCAGCCCCCAGGAGTCGACTTCATTTTTAATATTGCAAACAATGAAAATAAGAGTAAACGCCCCCCACCGCCCGAAAAAGCTTATTTTGCTGACATAATTAACTCCGTCGTTGCAGTCTCACTTGGCATTTTAAGAACTAAATCTTGGTCCTAGCTCTGAGTTGGTTTGGGCATTCCAGTTCATTTTTCGTTTCAGGAACCAAAAGCAATAACAATGTCGATATTGACATTCGTCATTTTTATTTTCGCCCTCTCACTGCTCCACTGGGCTGAATTTAGGGAGATGGTGGGAGGATGGGGACAAGGGGAATCGAGGAATAGGGTGACGAAAGGGAGAAACTGTAAAGACCGTGCAGACTGAAAATGGAGAAGGGACTAGCTGCCTCCTGTTTCAGAGAAGAAAGAGAAGTCAAGAAAAGACCAGGTTGGATGATGGAGGGAGTCGAAGGCAGGTGGAGCGCGGTGCCGCAGGGACGTGGGGGCCTCGCTCGGCTGCTCCGCCCAGCCAGACGACGGGGGTCGGCTCCCGGAACAAGCAGAAAGCAGGAGAGGAAGAGGCGTGAAGAAACGAAGAGGGAGAGAAGAGACCCGGAGGAAAAAAAGGAGAGGAGCAAGACCCGAAGCTAGGAGGAAAGCCGTCGCCAGGAAAGCCCGCGGGAACCGAAAGCGGAGCGACCAGCAGAGCTCAGCTGGGTAGGGGGCCGCGGAGTGGGCGGGGCGCCAGGAGGCGCCAGGCAAATGGGAGGGTACCCTAGGGGAGGGGCGGGGCGCCAGGCAGCGCGAGGCCAATGGAAAGGCGAGCCGGTCGATAGGCGGCACGAGGCCAACGAAAGGGCGAATCGGGGCGGGGCGGGGCGCCAGGAGGCAGGAGGCCAATGGGAGAGCGAGCAGAGGGGGCGGGGCGCCAGGCGGCTCGAGGCCAATGGGAGGGCGAGCCGGGAAACGCGGGCGCGCCGGGAGACGGACCCGGAAGGCGGTGGGGGCGGGGAGCCGAACTGACAACCTGTCAAATCCACTTTAGGACGAACTAGGTCACGCGCCTCCCCAAGCCAGGGCGCCCCCGCCCCGCGCAGCCCGGCGGGTGGCCCGCGGGCCCGGCTGGGGCTCCTTCCTCTTCCTGCCGGCCGCAGTGGGGGCGGGGCGCGGCACCTGCCTCCCGCCTGCCGGCCCTGTGGCTCGGCTGTCCCGCGTTCGGGCCCGCACGCGCCCGGGCCGCTGGCCGTGGGACTGCCCGGCAGCCGGGAGCTCGCGGCGACGGCTTGGCGCGGCGCTGGGGCCCCGCACGCCTTGCCGCCCGCTCCAGCGCACTACTTGACGCGGAGGGATCCACGCGGGCGCTGGGAGGGTCGCGGAGGTGACGGCGCGCGGCGAGGTGGAGCGACCAGCGCTGGGTCCCGCGGGCGGACCGTCCGCCGTGCGTTGGCGGCGCGGGTCAGGGCCGGCGCTTTGTGCGGGGTGGTGCCGCGGGGAGGACGGCGGCTTCCCCTGGCCCGGGTCGGCCCCGAGTACCCCGGGCCGCGGTCCGCATGTCCCGGCGGGCGGCCGCCTCCGCGGGGCGCTCAGCCTGTGGAGGCAGCGCTGCCCGCAGAGCGTGGTGCTGCCCCGCACGGCGCCTCCCTCGAACCCGCGTGGCCGTGGCAGGGGTGGACCGCGCGACGCTTTGTTTAATTTTCGTTACTTGGCCGCACAAATAGTGCTAATGTCCCCCGGGAGCAAGGTAATGCACCGTTTGACATCAGTCACCAGGCTGTATGAATCTAGAGTCCAGCTTCCTAGAAATACCAAAATTTGAATGCTAAACTTGAATGTTTGACAGTAATTATCCACAGTATTTCCTTACAATAGGATGGTGAAATGGAACGAAAACATTTTCGTTCAAACACACTTCTTCAGCCAACAAATACTTCTTGAATGTCTGTATGGGATGTGCTTTGAAATATTTTTTACCAAACTAATAAACATTACCAAACCAGTAAAAAGAACTTTATTTCGTTTTAGATTCTAGCCTTTATTTAAAAAAATTTTATCCAACACATTGGGAGGAAAGAAAAGTACATATTATTTGTGTATAGAATGTGTAGATGTAAATTTTGTACATTTATGTTTAAAACATTAAATTCAGCATGAAACAGCATTATTGCACTGAACAACTACCATATTATTTTGTAGCCTAGTATAATCAATAAAGGGTAGGAATGGAAGTTCCACCTTTTTTTAAAAAAATTTTTCTTAGTTGTTAATGGATCTTTATTCATTTATTTTTTATATGTGGTGCTGAGGATTGAACCCAGTGCCTCAGGCATGCTAGGCAAGCCCTCCACCACTGAGCTATAGCCCCAGCCCCAAGGAAGTTCCACCTTTTTAATAAAAATTAAAATTTAATAAAACAAGCCTCTCCTATGTGGTAATTATCTTTTCATTATAGCAAATTCCTTAAAGCCAGCCAATAGTCCAAAGGGAATAGTTGCCCTCTCTTTTGATCAATTTGCAACCCAACATTCGGTATATAAAAAATGTTGTTTTCTTGTTTCCAAGATTTTGTTACCTATTTCCACTAAAGGTTGTTTTCTTCCTTCTCATCACTCAATTTTTTTATAAACGTGATTTTTTTTTACTGCTTTTTTTTTTTTTAGTTGTAGATGACACAATACCTGTTTGTTTATTTTTATGTGGTGCTGAGGATTGAACCCAGTGCTTCACATGTGCAGGCAAGTGCTCAACCACTGAGCTACAACCTCATTCCCTCTTTTAATGTTAATTGTACCTAGGAGACAATAAAACCACAGTGTTTTTCTTCAACAAATAAACCATTATCTTGTCAATAATAACAAAGTTAATACTGTCAAAACATGACAATGAATTGTAGATTATTGTGTCAGTTGTCTGAGATTTAGCCATTAGATATATTACAAGAATAAGTAAAACTGAAGAGTTATAAAACTTAAAATGCAATACTAAAACAATCATTTTTCCCTTGGTACCAGGGATTGAACTCGGGGTACTCAACCACTGAGCCACATCCCCAGGCCTATTTTGTGTTTTGAGACAGAGTCTCACTGAATTGCTTAGCAAGCCTCACTTTTGCTGAGGCTGGCTTTGAACTCCTGATTCTCTCTCTCTCTCTCTCTTTTTTTTTTTTGGTACTGGAGATTGAACTCAGGGGTACTCGACCACTGAGCCACATCCCCAGCCCTGTTTTGTGTTTTATGTAGAGACAAAGTCTCACTGAGTTGCTTAGCGCCTCGCCGTTGCTGAGGCTGGCTTTGAACTCGCAATTCTCCTGCCTCAGCCTCCCAAAGTTTTGGGATTACAGGCGTGTGCCTGTGTTTGGGTATATTTCAGTCTTTTAACAGAGAGTAGGAAACATCATTCCTTAAAGTGTTTTGATATGATGTGTCACATATTTTTTAATTTCTAATTTCATAAAAAAACAACAGGGCTGGGGTTGTGGCTCAGTGGTAGAGCACTTGCCTCTCACGTGTGAGGCACTGGGTTCGATTCTCAGCACCACATAAAATAAATAAATGTATTGTGTTCATCTACAACTAAAAAATATTAAAAAAAAAAAACAAGCCGGGCATGGTGGCACATGCCTGTAATCCCAGCACTTAGGTAGGCTGAGACAGGAGAATCGCGAGTTCAAAGCCAGCCTTAGCAATGGTGAGGCGCTAAGCAACTACATAAAACACAAAATAGGGCTGGGGATGTAGCTCAGTGGTCGAGTGCCCCTGAGTTCAATCCCCAGTACCAAAAAAATAAAAAATAAAAAAAAATAAACTTAACATTTCTCTCTTCAAATATGAAAATTAGAAACATTCTGCTTAATTCTTCTGTTGTATCCCTTGTTAGCAAATTCTTTTGAAATAGATTTGGGGAATTAATTGCCTTTATAAATGGAGTTACTGTTTTGCCTAAACAGTTCATGTATAATTCCCTTCTGTAAGGAGGATTTTTATAATTCCCTACCAAAATGTCTTGGCACAGTTTTATTTCTCAATTGGTAGTGCATTTCCTGGACTAGAAGGAAACCTACTTACTTCTTATGGGGGAAGGGTGGGTGTGTCAGGCCTGGTAAAGATGTCCTCATGGCAGCTCTGTTTGGAGCAGGTGGTTGAATTCAGCTTGTACCCAAAGGGCTAAACTATTCTGTGAAGGGGAAACAAATACACATTGAGTTAGTTATTTGTCTGACGATGTTTAGAAATTTTGAAATTAATGTCTTTTTTTTTCTTTCTTTTTTTTTGGTACTGGGGATTGAACTCGGGTACTGGACCACTGAGCCACATCCCCAGCCCAATTTTGTGTTTCATGTAGAGACAGGGTCTCACTGAGTTGCTTAGCGCCTCGCCATTGCTGAGGCTGGTTTTGAACTTGCGATTCTCCTGTCTCAGCCTCCCTGTGAAATTAATTTCTTAAGATTTAAAAAATGGGAGACTCCGGATAAAAAATGCAGAATTGTAGTTGAGTTTGGTGGCACACACCTGTAATCTCTGCAACTTGGGAGCTGAGGCAGGAGGGTCCCAAGTTCTAGGCTAGCCTGGGCAGTGTAGTGAAACTGTGTCTCAAAATGAAAAATAAGAAGGGCTGGAAATGTAGGTCCCCTGGGTTCAATCCCCACTACTGTAAAACAAAGCAAAACAGAACCCCCAGATTTGTAGCTTCTTGTTATAATTTGGATCTTTTTTTATTTATTTATTTTTTTTATTTAAATGCATTTCAAGTCATAGTACATAAACAGAACTCAGTTTTTCCATTTCTCTGGTTGCAAATCATAAAGAGTCACACTATTTGTGTCTTCATACATGCACCAGGGGTAGTAATGACCCATTCGATCATAATTTGGATCTTGATTGTGTGTTGAAGGTTTTATCTCCAGCCTGTGGTGCTGTTGGAAGATGGTGGAAAGAAGTTGGGTCATTTGGGTGTGTCCTTGAAGGGGGTCTTGGGGCCCAGGCCCCTTCCTGTCTTTATCTCTTGGCTGCTTGGTTCCCTGAGGCGAGCAGCTGGGTTCCACCACACAGCCCCTGCCATGGGCCCCAAAATGATGGAGCCAGCTGACTACAGATTTAAACTTCGGAAACTTGGAGCCAAACAAATCTTTCTTCCTTGTGAGTTGATATTGTCAGGTATCTTATAGTAACAAAAAGCTAGCATACTTGTCTTGAAAATTAGATAGGTTTATTTCTTGCCTGGTTATATGCTGCTATAGCTGACAACCTGCTGTCCTCTGGACCTTGGGCTCAGTGCAGTCCTTTATTTAACCTCCTAGAATCTGTTTTTGTAATATCACTCTAGATTATACAAACTTGTGAAAGATTTTGCCACAGAAAAGGTACACCTGAGAAGAGGCAATGTTAGGCTTTTGTTCTAGGTAAAAATGAGTTGGGAAATGGAAAATTATTGGTATTATATATAACTAGATGTGTTCCATCATTTTCTTTCCTAGGCTTAGGAAAAAGGTTGTGTTAAATTAAAATTTTAATTTAAAAAAATGGAACTAATGTTTTTGTGCTTTATTTTCCACTTACAAAGTTTTTGCCTTGAGTCAGGCACAGTAGCACACATCTGTGATCCCAGCAACAGGGAGGCTGAGTTAGTTACATCAAAAGTTTGAGGCCAGCTGGGCGTGGTGGCTCAAGCCTGTAATCCCAGCACTTAGGGAGGCTGAGGCAGGAGAATCATGAGTTCAAAGCCAGCCTCTGCAACTGCGAGGCACTAAGCAACTCAGTGAGACCCTGTGTCTACATAAAAAAAAAACACAAAAATAGGGCTGGGGATGTGACTCAGTGGTCAAGTGCCCCTGAGTTCAATCTCCAGTACCAAAAAAAAAAAAAAGTTTGAGGCCAACCTCAGCAATATAACAAGGCCTTAAACCTGTCTCAAAATAAAAAAAATAAAAAGGGCTTGGGATGTAGCTCAGTGGTAAAGAATCCCTGAGTTCAATCTCAGTACAAAAAAAATTTTTTCCCCCTTGGTTAAAATAAACATTAATTGATTAATAGAACCTAAGAATAGGAATCAATCATGAAAGATTATACAAGAAAAAAGTATTTCTGGCTGGGCACAGTGGCACACACCTGTAATCCCAGCAGCTCAGGAGGCTGAGGCAGGAGGATCACAAGTTTGAAGCCAGCCTCAGCAATTTAGCAAGGCCCTAAGCAACTTAGCGAGACCTTGTCTCAAAATAAAAAGTAAAAAAGGGCTGGAGATGTGGCTCAGTGGAAGTGCCCCTGAGTTCTATCCCTGGTACAAAACAAAAAACAAAAAAATAAAACAACAACAACAGTTCCCCAAAGGGCTACAGAAGTAACAGTGATGACTAACAACAATATCTTGACATTACTGAGCCTTGTTTTGGACATTGTTATAAGTATTTTATATGAACTGTGTCATGTCATGTTGTCATGATTTAGTTGTTTTTCACTTTGGTAATGCTGGCGATGGAACCCAGGGCCTCGTGCATGCCAGACAAGCACTCTTACCACCGAGCTGCATTCCCAGCCTGCCTTTTGGTTTCTCATTTGTGACCTCATCTTCCTTTTCTTCAGCTGCCTTGAATCCTAAAGCTCAGGCATGGGGGAGTGTTATAATTTGCTGTATGTTAGGGATGGCACTAACCTTTGGTCCTTACTAGTCCCCCAAAACTTACATGTCCTTTCTTTCCTACCTTTACCTTAAGCTTGTCCTCTCTTGGGCCTCTCTTGTCATGGTAGGTGTTTTTTCCTGTTGACATCAGATTTCTCACCACAGCAAGAAATACAGCATTCCCATGCCAGGGCAGAGGAACACTCTCTTTATCAGCCAAGATGAAGCAACAAAGGTGTGGTGGGAGGAAAATGGCAGGTGAAAGGAGGGATGGTGGCCCTAAGGGCAGATAAATGCAGAAAGACAAACAGCTCTCCTACATCGCACTCCAAATCTCCATCAGAAAACAACACAAGCCAGTGAGAACAGCAACACCCTGGAAGATTCCAAGTCTGTCCAGGAGGATTGTCCATTTTGATGATTATAAGAGTGTGAACTAAAGTAACTCCAAAGTTCCATTCGGTTAGGGTTCAGATACATCAAAAGGAAATACTTAAATAAAATATGTACTTTCTTATAATAGAATGTTGTGAAAATATTTTAATAAAAAGGCCTTGTCAGATGAAGAAAATTATATATAAAATATATTTAGGAATTAAAAGATTTTTAAATTTTTAATTGATTGAAATATATTTAAAAAGTTAGAAGGAGATGTAACAAAATCATAATGGTTACGGATTTCCAAAAATTTTATGGTGAATATGTGGTACATATAAAATCAAAAGACGATATTAAAGGCTGGGGTGGAGCTCAGTGGCAGGGTACTTGCCCAGCATGCATAAAGCTCTGGGTTCCATCCCAGCACTACAAAAAAGAAATTAAAAGTTAGATTAAGAATGTATTTATTGAGGTAGCTCCATGAAAGAGCTAAGAAAGTACATTGTAGCTACAGATGTTACTGTTTCCAAATTTCAAAAAGTTTTCCAAATATCTCATGGGAACTGGGCATGAGAGGACAGATGGCTGTGTATAACCTACTCCCAATGCTAAAAAAGTGAATCAAAGTGTATGTTGCATGGATGTTACATCTGTAATAGCAGCTTTTTGTAGAGAAGGATGATACATAATGTCTTCCTCCCTGCAGCTCTTAAAACCACCAGTCCCCCAACTTCCTTAGGAGGAGAACATGTATAAGTATCTAAGAAGGGGATCAATTAGCTAGGGCCATTGTAACAAAGTGCCACAGACTGGGCAGCTTAAGCAACAGAAATTTATTTTCTCTCTATTTTGGAGACCAGAAGTCCAAGGTCAGGGTGTTGCAGGGTTTGTTCCTCTGAGTCCCTTCTCCTTGGCTTGTAGATTACTACCTTCTCACTGTGTTTTCACAGGGTCTTTCTTCTCTTCTGTGCGTGCCTATGTCCTGATCTCTTCCTAATAGGACATCAGGCATGTTGGATAGAGCCTACCCTAATGACCTCATTTACCGCCCTTTTTTTTTTTTGGTACTGGGGATTGAACCCAGGGACATTTAACCACTGAGCCACATCCTCAGCCTTTTTCTCTAGAGATGGAGTCTCGTTGAGTTGCTCAGTACTTCACCAAGTTGCTGAAGCTGGCTTTGAACTTGGAATCTTCCTGCCTCAGCCACCTGAGCCACTGGGATTACAGGTATATGCAACCACACTTGGCTTCATTTACCTCTTTAAATATTCCACCTTCAAATATGATCAAGTTCTGGGGTTAGGACTTGAATATGTGACTTTGTAGAGGGACAACAAGAATTCCTCCCATATGGGAAGGCAAGGGGCTGGTGGGAGAAGGTAGCTCCTCCTTGAGAGCCACCCAGTCTGTGGCTTTTATTATGGCAGCCTGAGCAGACTAATACAAGAGATTGCCCTGAATTAGAGGGCTGGAATTTAGGCTGCTGCAGTGCCAGACAGAGGCAGGAGGGAGATCTGGTTAGAGGAGAACTGCTTTAAGTTGCTGGGAAACCCTTGTAAGACCTACTTCTAGACAGAACTTTCCAACAGCATCATGATAATTTACCTAGAAGATTATTAGAAAGGAGGAAGGTAAAATAATGCAGATTGGTTGAATATTCTACATGAGCATTTTATTGTTTTCTTTTATTTAAGATTTATGAATTATCATGCCTATCTGGGGATGTACTAGAAAGAAAATTGGCCAGACGCGGTGGCGCATGCCCATAATCCCAGTGGCTTGGTAGGCTGAGGTACAAGAATCTCAAGTTCAAAGTCAGCCTCAGCAACTTAGGGAGGCCCTAAGCAACTTAGCGAGACCCTGTCTCTAAATAAAATATAAAAAGAGCTGGGGGGGGCTGGGATTGTAGCTCAGCGGTAGAGCGCTTGCCTCGCATGCGTGAGGCCCTGGGTTCGATCCTCAGCACCACATACAAAGCAATAAAATAAAGACATTGATTGTGTCCATCTACAACTAAAAAAAATTAAAAAAAAAAAAAAAAAGAGCTGGGGATGTGGCTCAGTGGTTAAGTGCCTTGGTTCAATCCCCAGTACTAAAAAAGAAAGAGAAATAAATAAACAAATAAATAACTTGCATTTAAAGAGCAAATGTCTATTTGCCTGAATGCAGAGGAAAATATGTGTTTTAGGAAATTTCTTGCATTACCTATGCTGAAAGATGAAGTAGAGTCTTGGGAAAGAAAAATTTTAAAATGAGGACAAGTATAGCAACAAGAGACAACAACAAAACATCCCAATCTGCACTGGCTTTTTCAGTAAGAGAATTTTGAATCTGAGCCAAAGAATTCTCCATTTCATTTTGCAGCAGGCTCAGTCCCTCTCGGAAAAGGGGAGGGTATATATAATGAATAAATAATATCACTGTATTTCACCTTAGGATGAAAAAACCTGCATGTGCAAGCAACAATCATTTCCTTGTTTCAATATTAAATTTCTTATTTGGATTAAAGCAAAGCTTTAAAACTAAAAACCTATTTGGCATCTATACCAGTTAGCAAAACTCAAAGGAAACCAATCAACATAAGCAAATGACATTGAGTGAACTTTAACCTTCTCTTCTCTGGGATTTCTGTTTAGGCTTCATGGGGATTATATTTTGGAAAAGTCCTAAGGCACCGAAGGCTTAAAAGATGCTGTGGACTGAATTGTATTCCTCCATTCATATGTTGAAGCTTTAACCACAATGTCAGAGCACCTGGAGACAGGGTCTTTGGGAGATGATTAGGGTTAAATGAGGTCACAAAGCCCTGTCCCTGGCTTTGTCTGTCTGCCAAGTGAGGACACTGAGAGAAGGTAGTGGTTTCAAGCCAGGAAGACAGCCCTCACCAGAAAGTGAATTGGCTGACACCTTGATCTCAAAGTTCCAGCCTCCAGAACTGTGACAGATTCCTGTCGCTTAAGTCACCTGTATTTTGTTATGGCGGCCTGAGCAGACTAATACAAATGACCCGTCTAAATGCAAACCTTGCTTGTCTTCATCCCCCAGTCGTCTTCTTCAATACCTCTTCGTAACTTCTCTGCAGAAATGACACCTGGCCCACCCTGACTGATGTCAGTCCCAATCTTGTTCTGTGTCGGAGCACTAAAGTACATCTATCCTCATCCATATTTGTTTCCTTCTTGATTTCACTTGGACTGTCATTAAGGACTGAGGAAACCCACCCTCGCTCTCGCTCTCTGTGCTATCCAGAGTGCAGAGCAGAAGGCCTGGCCCACTGCAGGACAGGTGAGGCCTCTGCTTTACCACAGCTGTGCCCATTTTGGTGAATGCAAGGACCTGGGGACTTTTTGCTTTCTTCATCACTCTGAAGGGCCTTAAGTGGAGCCAGTAGAAAGTATTTCTAACCTAGACTCGGAAATTAATTAACCTATTGACTCGGTAAGTTGATGCTATCTTGAGTTAATTCTCTGTTTCATTCAAAATAGGCTCCGACTGGACAGAAAAGAGTGTCCAAAGTGTGGTCACAGGCTCCACTGTTAATAGGTGATGAGGGTGGACAGCAGTGAGTATGACAGTTTTCTCATTTTGCATTGGGAATAGGGGACAGGGCTTGGAGTCAGGAAACTTGCTCTCCAGTTCACGTTTTCCTGCAGCTAGTTGTACAGCGTGGGCGGCCACGTTCTGCTCTCTGTACTTTGATTTCCCTGTAGTGGGAGAAGACTTGGGGCTGGAGGAATATCTCAGTGGTGGAGCACACCACGCTCTAGGCCTTGGATTCAATCCCCAGGACCTAAGTAAATAAATAAAAATAAATAAGACTTCAGCAGTTCCTGCCTTGAAAATTTCTTGGGGCTGGGTGGGGGGTTGAGATGTAAAAACAAGATTAAGAGGATTTTCAATTTCTTTATTTTAGTATTAGGGGTTAAACCCAGGGCATAGGTGAGTGCTAGGCAAATGCTCTGCCAATGAGTTACAATCCCAGCCCAGGATTTTCAGATCTTAAATAAAACTTAATCTAGATGGATTAAAACTGTCACTGTGTGCCACTTCTGAAGTCCAACCTTTATTGACGAGGTCCCTGTGGATAACAGCCCTGGCCCAGCTTCTGTCTTTCTTCATGGAGCCTTCTGTGGCTGCACTCGGGTTCAGCCTTTGGCAAAACTACTTATTTGTCTTTTTTCTGCCAAGACTGGCTCAGTCACACAGGTACAGTTGCTTCGACTATCCCGATTGCCAAAAATGACTCTGTGGCCTCTCAGGACCAGGAGGTGGTGACCTCCTTCTCCCTTCAGAAACGCCCCTCCAGAGAATGAACAAAGGTGTTTGCCCAGGAAGAGATCACACTGCAACAGGAAGTGAAATTGGGCTGTGTATAGGGGGTGGATCTCAGCTGACTTTGGAGAACTGACTGTACCTACCAGACAAATTACAGGCCAGTGTTTTCTCAAATAGAAGTGTTTTTTTTTTTTTTTTTGTTTGTTTTTTTGGTACAGAAGATTGAACTCAGGGGCACTCGATCACTGAGCCACATCCCCAGCCCTACTTTGTGTTTTATGTAGAGACAGGGTCTCACTGAGTTGCTTAGTGCCTCTCCATTGCTGAGGCTGGCTTTGAACTCGCAATTCTCCTGTCTCAGCCTCCCTAAGTGCTGGGATTACAAGCATGAGCCACCATGCCCGGCTTACAAGTGAACTCTGACCTTCACAATCAAGCACAAGAACTTGGTGGATTTCTTTTGGCTATGCGTCTGAGAGGTTAATTAGCTCCAGCAGAGGCCTTGCCTTGCTTGCCAAAGGACCTGGCCATCTTGCAGTCAATCCCACACCTACAGCAAACAATTTATTCTTAGGGATGGTTACAGTGTTTGGAGAATGCTAACCCAGGATAGAAGCCAAAGTGGTCCAAGTTGGGAATTTAATTGTATAAGTGGATGACTCATCTTTTTTCTTTTTGGTACTGGGGATTGAACTCAGGGGTACTTGACCACTGAGCCACATCCCCAGCCCTATTTTGTGTTTTATATAGAGTCAGGTTCTCACTGAATTGCTTAGCGCCTCGCGGTTGCTGAGGCTGGCTTTGAACTCACAATTCTCCTGTCTCAGCCTCTCAAAGTGCTGGAATTACAGGTGTGCATCACAGTGCCTGACTTCTCTCTCTCTCTCTCTCTTTTTTTTTTTTTTTGGCAGTACTGGGGATTGAACTCAGGGATGCTTTATGACTGAACTGTATCTCCAGACCTTTTTATTTTTGAGACAGGATCTTGCTAAGTTGCCCAGGCTACTTTGGCCTCTAGAGTATCAGGGCACTACCACGCCCAGCTCCCTCTGCTCTCTTTAGTGAATTCGTTATGATAGCCAAAATGGGTTGCTTGCTCTTTCCCATACCTGTCCCTATGTTCCCTGTCCCTGTGCCTCTACTCATGCAGTTTCTGTCCCCCAAACACCCTCCGCCACATGTCTGTGCTCATCAAGGGCTGGTTTAGATGCTTCCATCTGCCAAGACTGCCTTCCCTGATGCTTCCAGCCTAGAGCAAATTCTTCCTCTGAATTCTCTCAATTTACCTGTCTTGTCAGAGGACCACTTGCAAATTAATGAATTGTTTTTTTCCTTCTATTGAACTAAAACTTCAGTGGTCAAAACTAATTTGCTTTACTAGGAAATTGGTTCTGAGAAATAAGTATTCATGAGGGTCACCAGAAGAACTTGTTTAATTAAAAATTTTTTTAATTAATTTTTTTGCTGGTGATGGAACCCAGGACCTTGTGCATGCTAAGCTTAAGTTCTACCACTGAGCTACACCTCCTACCTAACCCCTAGAGAATGTGTTTAAATGTACAGTGCTGTGCCTGTTTCTAGAGACTCCCAAAGCCTGGGGAATGATGCTCTAGCACAAATGTGCCCCAGCTGGGACTATTTTCTCAGTGGTGTCCTGTGCAGAAACAACATACTAGGAAAGTACCTGATCTCAGGTCAGTCAGATCTATGACATGTTGCCCTGTTGGAATTTCATAATTTAAATTCAACGCATTGATAGCAGTCCTGAAAACATCACGACTCTTGTTTTACAACAGGGACTGAACACTCAAATGACTGGAAGTGCTGGGCGGGTTGAAGCCTCAGTGCTAGGGGGCCTCCAGGAGTGGTAGGGACCAGGATGAGCTGAGGAGGGTCTCTGCTGTTCCCCCTAAGCAAGTATTTCCAACAGGGGGTTGCCTCATGGTCCATTTCCCAAATACCTAGAAATCTAGACCTATGTGACATTTCCAGATTATTAAATGGTAACAGCATTTAAAAAACACTGAGGTTAATAATACAGCCCCATTTGCAAATCTGACTTACACCAACAATTAGTTTTACACTCAAAGTGTAAACAAATATTTGTACATTCTGTTGCAGAACGTACAAATTTTATTTTATTATCAATTTATTTTATTTATCAATTTACAAATGGAATTCAGAAAAGTGGAATGACAAACTCATTCTAGGATTTTATAAAGCCATTAAATTTTAGAGCTGGATCTACCCCTTCTCAATTTACAGAAATGAAAAGTGAGTTCCAGAGAAATCAAGGCAGCTACACAATTTTCAAGATATAAAACCTGCCGGGTACAGTGGCGCCCGCCTGTAATCCCAGGGGCTCGGGAGGCTGAGGCAGGAGGATCTCGAGTTGAGAGCCAGCCTCAGCAAAAGTAAGGTGCTAAGCAACTCAGTGAGATCCTATCTCTAAATAAAATACAAAATAGGGCTGGGAATGTGGCTCAGAGGTTGAGTGCTCCTGAGTTCAATCCTCAGTAACTCCACCTGCCCCCCAAAATTAAAAAGATATAAAACCAATGTACAGGCCTGGGGTTGGAGCTCAGTAGTAGAGTGTTTGCCTAGCACATGTGAGGCACTAGGTTCGATAATCAGCACCACATAAAAATAAACAAAATAAAGGTATTATGTCCATCTACAACTAAAAAAAAATATTGAAAAAATTAAACAAGTGTACACTTAGGCTGAGAGACTGTTGTCCAAAGAGGGCGGAAGTGGCCCTAAAAGGGGACATGGCCAGGGGGATGTTGCTTAAGCTTATCCAGCCTTACCTTTTCTGAACTGTGAAATAAAATAAATACAAAATATTGGTTGGGTTCTTGTGAAAACTGAATAATATTTTTTTCACATTGAGAAACTTTTATTAACTTAAATTAACAATCTTAATTTTATCTACCAAGTCCTTGGCAAATATGCCTTTATCTGATACATACCTAGAGGAGCTTCTTACCACAGAATCAGTGAGACTTGCAGTCATCATTGTTTTGTAGAAATTAAAACAGGGTGGGATTGTAGCTCAGTGGTAAAGTGCTTGCCTCGCATGCGTGAGGCCCTGGGTTCGATCCTCAGCACCACATACAAAGCAATAAAATAAAGACATTGTGTCCATCTACAACTAAAAAATATTAAAAAAAAAAAAAGAAATTAAAACAATGTTCAAATAATTAACAAGTTACTTCACTGAAATACTTAAAACAACATTCTGAGGAGTGTTTGAAAGCTCTGTTTATAAATAGTGATTGATACATTTATTATGTATTTGGTGCTGAAGATACTCTTTTTTTCTTAATTTTTTTTTTTTAGTTGTTGATGGACCTTTATTTTACTTATTTGTATGTGGTGCTGAGAATCGAACCCAGTGCCTCGCACATGCCAGGCAAGCGCTCTGCCACTGAGCCACCGCCCCAGCCCAGATAGACACTTCTTATATAAAAGTGTTTCAATACACTGCTATACTAATGAGGTAGTTATTTGATATATTACATTTTAATGCTAAAGAATAAAACTTTATCATATTTATTTTATTTATAGGACTCTTATTAGGAAGAACTTTGTATCCAACAACAATAAGCAGGCATAATCCAAGTGACATTCTGTAGAAGACAGATGGCTGCCAACAAAAGAAACTCTAGATACCTGCATTATGCATTCTTTGTGCAAGCAGTCCATTCTGAACAGCAGGATTAAATGTAGTCCAAATGCTTTTAAAGTTTTCTGTGCCTCCATGGCAATTACAATCTCCACATACTAAAAAGAACAATAACATAGAACACAGTATTTTTAAAAAATTTTTATTTATTTATTTTTAAAATTTTTTGTTGTTTAGTTGTTGATGGACTTTATTCATTCATTTATTTATATGTGATGCTGAGGATCGAACCCAGTGCCTCACACATGCGAGGCAAGCGCTCTACCACTGAGCCACAATCCCAGCCCCAGAACACAGTATTTTAAGGATTATAGTACATTATAACACCTTCAGCCCATCCACTGGCTTCTCAGGTCAGATTGGCAACTGAAATTTCGCATCCGCATGAGCTTGCTTGGCTAAGGTCACTATTTCAGAGAGTTTTACAATCATTGTAGCAGCTTCATCCAGGTCATCAGAAGCAAGGATTCCAAGTCCACTGTGTGCGCTCAGTGTCTTAGCATCAACGCGTGCACCTTGTAACCATACCCCAACAGGTATGTTAATTTCCAGATCTTTCACTGCCATGATAATACCCTGTGCAATGACATCGCTTTGCATGATTCCTCCCAAAATGTTGACCAGAATAGCCTGTACCTTTTAATCTGAAATAATAAGCTTAAATGCCTGTGCTACTTGATGAACTGCAGCACCACCACCAACATCAAGAAAGCTGGCTGGAGTCCCTCCATGAAGTTTTATTATGTCCATTGTGGCCATAGCCAAACCAGCACCATTGACTAGACAGCCTGTGTTTCCATCAAGGCTGATATAGTTGAGATGTGCCTTAGCTGCATCTTTGTCCTTCTTGTCTTCTTGGGTCCAGTCCGAAAGGTCAAAGATTTCCTTTTGGTAATAGGCTGAATTAGATTCATTTGCGTCCATACATAACACAGCTCCCTCTGAATCTTCTACCATTGGATTTATTTCTACCATGGTTGCATTGTATTTCAGGAACAGATTTTAAAGCTTGAACATTTTTCTGCTGCAGAACCCACAATATTAGGTGGAAATCCCATCTTCTGTGCAAGCTGAACAGCTTGTTCCTTTTTGATGCCTTCTATAATATCAACAGATTCTCTAACTATGGCATCAGGAGTCTCAGCAGCAACATCTTCAATGTTAACACCACCTTATGAACTTCCTATTAATACAGGACCCTGAAATGACCTTTCCATTGTTATTGCAAAGTAGTGTTCCCTCCTGGGACATTTTCGCTCACAGACCAAAACCTGATTGCATATTCTGCCCTTTTCTGCTGTTTGCTTGGTAAACAATTTTTTTCCCAATCATCTGTGAGGGAACAGTTTTTGCTTCTTCTGGAGAGAAAACTATCCTCACTCCACCTTTAAGGCCACTTTCAAATGTTTCTATTTCTCTACTACCAGGTAAAACCTGTGCCTTTATCACAACATCTTTTGAACCTGGGCAACTGCTGCCTGTAAAACACGGAGGCCGCCATTTCTGAGTTGGACTCCTGAATAACATATTTTATGTAAGATTTCTGGCATCACTAATTCTTAGCTATCATTGTCACTGAGTTCAATTTTTACTTTTCTTTTCTTTTCTTTTTTTTTTTTTGGTACTGGGGATCTACTACTGAGCTATATCCCTAGTCCTTTTATTTTTTGTTTTGAGACAGGGTTTCACTAAGTAACTGAGACTGGTCTCAAATTTGTGATCCTTCTGCCTCAGTCTCCTGAGTTGTGAGGATTACAGGTGTGCAACACCATGCCTGGCTACTGAGCTCAAATTTAACCTCATAAGAAAACACTGTCCCTTAAAATTTTCCCCACTGAGCTGGGTGTGGTGATGCACGCCTGTAATCCCAGTGGCTTGGGCTGAGGCAGGAGGATTGCCAGTTCAAAGCCAGCCTCAGTAAAAGTGAGGACCTAAGCAACTCAGTGAGACCCTGTCTCTAAATAAAATATGAAATAGGGTTGGGGATGTGGCTCAGAGGTCAAGTGCCCCAGAGTTCAATCCCTGGTACCCTCCTCCCCCCCAAATTTCCTCACTGGCTCTATCTCAGCCATTATTTAATGAAATGAGTTAGCTTTTAAAACCAATTGTTTAAAAATAATCTGAATTTCACTTAACTTGTAGATTTACTTGGTCAAATATTTGAACCTTGTATAGGTAGTTTCCTCGTCTCCTTATCTGCTAAAGAGTGTGCAGCTTGAGGGCTAGGTGGTGTGGCTCAGTGGTAAAGCACTTGCCTAGCATGTGCCAAGCCTTGCCTGGGGTTGGTTCACCACTATCACCACCACCACCGCCGCCGCCGCCCCTCTCCCTGAAAAAAAAATTGTGCAATTTGGTCTTTAAGATTATTTTCATTGTACTATTTTATTGCTTCTATGATTCAATTCATATATTTGAAAAGTAAATGGTTAAAATAATGAATTACAGGTTTTTTTTTTTTAACTCTAAGTATGTCTCAACACTTTACAGAGTAAAAAAATGCATTTATTTGTTTTTTGGGGGGAGTCTGTTAATATTTTTAATACTCAGAAATGGATGATTAGGTAGAGTTTCTGTAGTAACTAGCAGCCCCTCCCTGTCTTGCTGCTGCTGCTGTTATTATTATGTTTTTTTTGGTACCGGGGATTGAACTCAGGGGCACTCGACCACTGAGCCACATCCCCAGCCCTATTTTGTGTTTTATGTAGAGACAGGGTCTCACGGAGTTGCTTAGCGCCTCGCCGTTGCTGAGGCTGGCTTTGAACTCACGATTCTCCTGTCTCAGCCTCCCTAAGTGCTGGGATTACAAGCGTGAGTCACCGCGCCCAGCTTGCTGCTGTTATTTTTGTTGTTATTTGCCGAGCTGGGGATTAACTCAGGGCCCTGTGCGTGCTAGGCATGTGCTCTACCACTGAGTTACACCCTCAGCCCTCAAAACCATATTTTAAATTATGAATGTAGTCCTTTGTTTCACTTTAGTGTTTAAGAGGTGTAAATTATTTGTTGTACTAGAAATGGGGAAGCATGGGCGAGTACAGAATCCCCACTCCCAATTGTAGCGTCATGAAAATGAATGGAGAATAGTGGTCTCACATTGATACAATGTACTCAGAGTAAGGCTTTCCATTCTCCACCGGAGTCACATCTTTACCAGGCTGGGTCCTGCTCTTAGCATGTGGCCCAAGGCTCCTGCGGTAGGTCTGTGACCCTGTCAGGGGGCTCAGGCCCTCCCTTTCCCAACTCATGTCTGTGTGAGGCCAGATTCTCTTCATATAATTCAACCAGAGCATCGTGCTGTAATAAATTGAATGCAGATAGGAAAATCCAGCTGTCTTCTATTAAGATAGCAAAGAGATTTACAGAACTGTAAAACAATACCATTCTTCTTAATATTTTCTTTTGCTTTACAAAATATATTATTAAAATGTGTTAAATATGATATGATTTATTATTGCTCTTTTCAAATTAGTAAATGTTTTTAAATTTTCTCAATTTTAGTTTCCAATATGGTAAATATCAATAAACTTCATCCATATAAGCAAATCTCCTTGGGAGCTTATTGTCATTCTTTTTTTTTTTTTTAATATTTTTTAGTTTTTTTTAGATGGACACAATTTCTTTATTTTATCTTTATGTGGTGCTGAGGATCGAACCCAGTGCCTCACGCATGCAAGGCAAGCGCTCTACCACTGAGCCACAATCCCAGCCCTCATTGTCATTCTTAAGAAAGTGTCCTGAAAACAAAAAATTAGAAAATTTTTATGCTGAGAGCTTTCTGCTGCAGCAGAAACACACACCACCTTGCAAATGTTTTTCATATTGCATGGGAGAAGTCGACATGTAGTAAAATGAATTCTCCTCGGCTTTAAGCCTTGTCCTCATGTGGGGTAATACACAGTTGATCCAGGCCAGCATCACCACCATATGGAGGGCGTGTCCACCGCAGATGGCCACCCCTCTTCCCACTCAATGCATTTGGGTGGGCTCTGAGAATTCCATTTCTCACAAGTCCCCAGGTGATCTTGATGTGCTGCTTCAGCACTCACTTGCTGAGGACTCTCGGTCACTACTTCTAGGATTTTTTTCCAACCTATTTTTGCCAATTCCATTAAATAAATTAATTTTTGACTGAAACACTAGTTGGAAATAAAAATTTGGCTGACGTTAAATATTTATAGCAGCTCAATTCACAATATCTAATGTATGGAAACAAACTAGGTCCCCTTAAATAGAAGAATGGATAAATAAAATGTGGTAAATACACAATGGAAAATTACCCAGTCATAAAGAAGAATGAAATTATGGCATTTGCCGGCAAATGGATGAATCTGGAGATATAATGCTAAGTGAAATAAGTCAATCCCTAAAAAACCACAGACCAAACATTCTCTCTGATATGCAGATGCTAACACATAAAAGCGGGGGAAGGGAAGAACAGAAGCTCACTGGAGTAGACCAAGGGGAATGAAGGGAAGGGAGAAGGGATGGGAGTGGGAAAGACAGTGGAATGAATCGAATATAACTTTCTTTTTTTTTTTTTAAATATTTATTTTTTAGTTGTAGGTGGACAGAATATCTTTATTTTTATGTGGTGCTGAGGATCGAACCCAGTGCCTCCCGCATGCTAGGCCAGCACGCTACCACTGCGCCATAACCCCAGCCCCTCGAATATAACTTTCTTATGTTCATATGTGAATACATGACCAGTGTAACTCCGCATCATGTTCAATCACAAGAATGGGAAGTTAGCCGGGCGCAGTGGCGCAAGCCTGTAATCCCAGCACTTAGGGAGGCTGAGACAGGAGAATCCCGAGTTCAAAGCCAGCCTCAGCAACGGCGAGGCGCTAAGCAACTCAGTGAGACCCTGTCTCTACATAAAACACAAAATAGGGCTTGAGATGTGGCTCAGTGGTTGAGTACCCCTGAGTTCAATCCTGAGTACCCCCCCCCCCAAAAAGAATGGGAAGTTATACTCCAAGTATGTATGATATGTCAAAATACACCGTACTGTCCGTCATATATACCGAAAAAGAATAAATTTTTAAAAGTCTGGCAGATGTTGTAGTAAGAGACCAGACCATTCACACATCTTCATGATGGAGGTCACTCATGGAATGGTGGAAGCCACTCATGGAATGGCTTTTCTGTCCACTAAATGGGTCAAGGCTATCCAAGTAATCAGTGGCGCAGCAGGCAAGGGAACCAAACCAGCCTCGCATCCAACAAGAATTTCCTTTTGGGAGATCTGTGTTTCCATTAACATTCTTTTTTTTTTTTTTAAATTTTTTTTAGTTGTTGATGGATCTTTATTTTATTCATTTGTTATTTATATGTGGTGCTGAGAATCGAACCCAGTGCTTCACGCATGCTAGGCAAGCGCTCTACCACTGAGCTACAGCTACAGCCCTTCCATTAACATTCTTTTTACTTCAATGTTAAACTAGTATTGTTTAGTTTTTAAAAATATAAAAGCAGCCAGGTGCAGTGGCAAAGGCCTGTAATCTCAGTGGCTGGAGGCTGAGGCAGGAGGAGGATGATAAGTTCAAAGCCAGCCTCAGCCATTTAGCAAAGCCGTAAGCAACTCAGCAAGACCCTGTCTCTAAATAAAACGTTAAAAAAAAGAAAGAAAGAAAAGCGAGGCTGGGATTTTAGCTCAGCGGTAGAGCGCTTGCCTGGCATGCGTGAGGCCCTGGGTTCGATCCTCAGCACCACATACAAAACAATGAAATAAAGATATTGTGTCCATCAACAACTAAAAAAATATTAAAAAAAAAAGAAAGAAAGAAAGAAAGGGACTAGGGATGTGGCTCAGAGTTAAGTACCCCTAGGTTCAATCCCCTATACGAAAAAATAAATTAATTCATAAAAAATAAAAATATAAAAGCACATTATGCTGGATTCAATGATGTTCCCCCAAATTCATGTCCTTCCTAGAGCTTCAGGATGTGACTTTATTTGTAAATAAGGTAATTGCAAATGTCATGAGTCAATTAAGATGAGGTCATACTGGAAAAGGACAGGCCCCTAATGTGGAATGACTGGTGTCCTTTAGGAAAAGGCAGAGGAAAGACACAGACACCCCTGGAGAGAAGGCCATGTGACAAAGAGGCAGCAAGGAACTGTGCACGGGAGCTGGGGGACGTCAAGGGTCTCCAGAAGCCCAGGGAAGGCCATGGAACAGACCCCTCGGCTCCCCACGGGTACCTAACCCCTCTGACGCCTCAATCTTCAGCCTCCTGAACAAATTCCAGTTGTCTAAGTCACCCAGTTGTGATTTGTTATGGCGGGCCTTGCAGATGACCACGTCAGGAGGACAACTGAAGAAGACTCCTGGATCAGACATTTCTAACCTACGACCTCAGCTCTCCTGACCACGTCTGCTCTGGTTCCAGCTACAGCTGCTGCAGCCAGGCCTGCAGGGGCCTGACCAGCTTCATGCCCTCCCAGCTGCCCCTGTCCTAGGGGCTCCTGTCCATGCTGCCAAGGGACCCCACTCAGCATGCCCAAGCACAGCCTCAAGGGTGAGGCAGTTACTGTCACCTGGGACCAGCTTTGAATGGTGGGATCCTAGAGCCAATGAGTAAACCCTTCCCTCTTTCTTCACAGAAAGACTATCCTGATGTGTAGACCGTGTGTGGGATCAAGCACTTGTGACTCCTGGTGGTGGCAGTTGTGATACTACGTATTTGTCTATCTTGGTTTCCTCCTTCCCTGCACCCATACCCATTTTCTTGGATTTCACTCCTTTCTAAAGTTTTCACTTCAGTCTCTGCTTTCTGGGGAGCTCACGGTAAGACAAGTCTTAAATAGATAGCTCTGTTACATTAAAAAAAAACAAAACAGAAAACAAAAAACTGATAGCCTGGGGCAGTGGCATGTGCTTACAGTCCCAGTTAACCGCGAGGCTGGCAATCTCTCTCTTTTTGAAAAAATTTTTTTTAGTTGTAAATAGACACAATGTCTTTATTTTATTTATTTTTATGTGGTGCTGAGGATCGAACACCAATGCCTCACGCATGCAAAGAATGCGCTCTACCACTGAGCTACAATCCCAGCCCAAAGGTGGTGATCTCTTGAACCAAGAGTTTAAGACCAACCTGTCTTGAAAAAAGACAATAAAAATTAAAGTCGAATAACAGGTATGGCAAGAAAATTTTTTTTTTAAATATTTTTTTAGTTGTAGATGGACACAATGTCTTTTATTTTACTGCTTTGTATGTGGTGCTGAGGATCGAACCCAGGGCCTCACGCATGCGAGGCAAGCGCTCTACCACTGAGCTACAATCCCAGCCCCATGGCAAGGAAATTTAAGTATTTCAGAAACGTTAAAGAAAGGGTAGTCTTTTCTTTTTTTTCTGGTACTAGGGATTGAACTCAGGGGCACTCAACCACTGAGCCACATCCCCAGCCCTATTTTGTGTTTTATGTAGAGACAGGGTCTCACTGAGTTGCTTAGCGCCTCGCCGTTGCTGAGGCTGGCTTTGAACTTGTGGTTCTCCTGTCTCAGCCTCCCGAAGTGCTGGGATTACAGGCGTGAGCGACCGCGCCCAGCTGAGGGTAGCCTTTTCTGAAAAAAGGAAAAAGCCATGTAATGCTCCTATTTCCTTATATAAATTGTATAATACAATTAAAATTTAAGCTTTACCTTGGAGATCTTTCCGCATCAGCACTTCTAGAACTACCCCTTTTGTGTCCTGCAGAGCGTTCTAGGGCATGCAATGCCGTATTTCATTTAACTCATTCCCCTATTGATGGACATGTAGTTGTTTTCATTATTTTGTCATCTCAGCGATCGTCCTTATAAATGTATCTTGTTGTACTTTTTTAAAAAAATTTTTAGTTATAGGTGGACACAATATCTTTTTTTTTGTACCAGGAATTGAACTCAGGGGTACTCGACCACTGAGCCACATCCCCAGCCCTATTTTGTGTTTTATGTAGAGACAGGGTCTCACTGAGTTGCTTAGTGCCTCGCAGTTGCTGAGGCTGGCTTTGAACTCGCGATCCTCCTCTATCAGCCTCCCAAAGTGCTGGGATTACAAGAGTGAGCCACCACACCCGGCTTAGATGGACACAATATCTTTTTTTTTTTAAATATTTTTTTAGTTGTAGTTGGACACAATATCTTTATTTATTTATTTTTATGTGGTGCTGAGGATCGAACTTAGTGCCTCACGCATGTGAGGCAAGCGCTCTACCACTGAGCTACAATCCCAGCCCTGGACACAATATCTTTATACTGTTTATTTATTTTTATGGGATGCTGAGGATCGAACCCAGTGCCTCACACGTGTGAGGCAAGTGCTCTGCCACTGAGCCTCAGCTCAGCCCCTCTTGGTGTACTTTTGCAGTACAGTGCAGACTCACAGGTGTAGAATTCTGGGTGAAAGTGTATACATCTTCCTGTCAGCTCGGCCCAACCAGAAGCCAGAGGGCAAGTGAGCCTGGCAATGCAGTACAAACCAGGCTTCCTTCCTGGGGTTCTGAGCAGTAGATGGGAGTGGGAGGATCAGGGACATGGAGAGGCAAACAGAAGCAGCCTGTTGAGTTGGAATGTGTTTGGTGCAAGAAACAGAAGACCAGAGCAGCATGTTTTCAACAGGTGGACATCTAATTTTCTCAGAAAAGATTCTGGAGATGAGCAGCATAGAACTGGTATGGGTTTCCCAGGAGATCATCATGCCAAACTACTTGCCCTCTTGCTGTATCATCAGCACACTGGGCCTTAAGGTGGCTCTTAAGGAGGGTAGAGAGCTAAGGGCCAAGCTACAGGTGCAGGCAAGAATCTCTCGCTCCCTACCACTGAGCCATATCCCAGCCCTTTTTATAAATTTATTTAGAAACAGGGTCTTACTAAGTTACTTAGGGCCTTGCTAAGTTGCTGAGGCTGGCTTTGAATTTGTGATCCTCCTGCCTCAGCCTCCCAAACTGCTGGGATTACAGGGGTGTGCCACTGCACCAGCTCTTGCTCCCTTTTTGATTCAATGAGACAGTTGTGCTCTTCTTTGTGTCACATACTGTAGGAATGTCCCTCCCACCCAAGACTGGAAAAATAAATCTCCCTCCCCTTGCTAGAAAGCGTGTCTTTCCCTGAGAACCCTATCCTGCAATACTTCACCAATTTGCTAGAGACAAGCAACTCTACCTGTAGCTGTAGGTTGCTCCGAGTCTCAGCATCTTCTTGGAAAGTGGTGGAGAGCAAGCTGGAGGTTCAGTTGCGAAAGCGCTTGCTCCACCTCCAGGACACTCAGCGATGAGACTGTCCCCTTCCTCAGGCACCTGGTCATTGGCACTTCCAAATCAACTGTGGGAACTTCACCCACAGGACCTTCTCTCTGATGTCTTCTGCTTGAGGACAATGGGGCCATCTGCACCCACCTCCTTAGAGGTGGGAATGGAGGACTCCACAGCCACAGAGGACCCAGCGGTCTTGGTGCCCTCACCCAGAAGCTGGGACGTGATTATAATCTACTCTCAGGGTGAAAAATCACACTGGAGGAAAGGAGGCCAAAGCCTCCTTCAAGTCCTGCTCATTGGAGAAGGCAGGGAGGTTCTTCAGTGTGGTCAATGAGCTCATTCTAAGTGGCTTTCCCGGAGACTCTAGCTTACTGTCCTTGGCTAGAACATTTGCATGGTGTAGGATTCAGCCTGACCTGAACACAGACAACTCGAGTTACAACCACCATGACTCTTCCGAGGAACCCTGGTCTATTTCCCCTGAATAGTTTCTCAGCATACCACCAATAACAAAGCCATCAGAGTGGAAAATGGAGCTTCGGGACAGGACCTCAGCGCTGGTGCTAGTGCCGCCAGTTCCAGGAATGTGCCTGATGTCTTTGACAGCAGCTTGAGCTTAACCAGGTACATTCCAGCGTGGGGGAAGTTGCTTTCCTCCAACCATTACATGGGCCACTTCTCTCTTAGCCGAGTGTCAGGTGCCCCGTCTTGCTGTTGCCCAAGACATACTTCTGTATGTACTTCTCCCAAATGAATCAGGCTGTGTGTAGTCTCAGATCTGTCTGCCTCTTTCTTCAGTCTCAGGGCACTTTGCAGCTGGTTCCCTACACTGGGACTGGTCCCCCCCCCCCCCCCGGCCCCCAGGAGGCATAGTGACCAATCCAATCTAGCTGGGAATCTAGGTTGATGAGTATTTCTGCTTTCCCACTGGTACCCAAGAGGAAGACAAGGTGAGAGCCCTGAATCACATTGGGGACCTAATCCAGAGCATCTGCTGAAACACAAAAGCCAAGTACAGGTGGGTGTGGTGGTGTGCACCTATAATCCCAGCTACTAAGGAGGCTGAGGCAGGAAGAGTGCAAGTTTCAGGCCAGCCCAGGCAGTTTAGTGAGACTCTGTCTCAAAATAAAATTCAAAGGGCTGAGGATTTGGCTCAGTGGCAGAGGACTTGCCTCGCATGTGCGAGGCTCTGGGTTCAACCTTCAGTACCCTCACCCCCCAAAAAATAAAGTATGTTGGGTGCAGTGGAGCATGACTGGAGGCCTGGCTATTCAGGAAGCTGAGGTGGGAGGATCACAAGGGGTTTGAGGCCAGCCTGGGCAACACGGCAAAACCAACAACAACAATTAAAAAAAAAAGAAAAACACATTTATCAGTGAGAGCCTCTCCCACTATTCCTTCTCCTAAAGGACAAACATTAATGGCATTTCCCTGTGATTCCCTCTAGAAACACGTGTGCATACACCCACACAGAAGGCATATATTATCATAAATGAATTTCTATGATGCTTAAAAATTGTTTTACATACAGAAGGGATTATGCTAGCCATAAGGTTTTGCATTTTATGCTATCCATTTAATAATATATCTTTAAACATTTTCCGAATTAACATACAGATCTACTTTGTTATATGGACATATCATACATAAATTATATAACATCATATTGATAGGCACTTTTCAACTTAGAAGATCAAGTTATTATTGGTGTGGGTTGAGTTGTGTCCCCTCAATTCATATGTTGAAGTCCTACGCCTATGTCCCAGAATGTGACCTTGGAAAATAAGATCTTTACAGAGGTAACCAAGTTAAACTCATTTAATGAGGACGGGACCTAGCCCTATAAGACTGCTGTCCTATTACAAAGGGGAATCTGGACATAGAGATGCTACTGCAGTTTGGATCTTGAAAGTCCTCCTCCAAAGTCTCATGTGTTAAAAGCTTGTCTCCAATGCAGCAATGTTCAGAAGTGGGGTTTTGGGAAATGATTGGACCATTGGGGTCTCTGATCTCATCCATGGATTGATCCATTGATGAATTCATAGCTGGATGGACTATTGGGAGGTGGGGGAACCGTGGGATATGGGACCTAATTGAAGGGAATGGGTCTGGGGGGACTCTATCTTGTCCCAGTGCCTCTCTCTCTCTCTGCTTCCCAGCTGCCATGAGGTGATCAGCTCTGCTCCACCATGCCCCTCTTCCATGAGGCACTGCCTCATCATAGGGTCAGAGAGTCGAGCCAGCTGACGTTGGACTGAAACATCTGAAACTATGAGCCAAAATAACCTTTCCTCCTTTAAGTTGTTTTTCTCAGGGATTTTGTCACAATGACAAAAAGCTGACTAACCCAGAGTCTAGAGGAAAATGATATGAACAGACGTGGAGAAGATGGCTGCCTAAACGCTAAAGAGAGAGACCAGGGGTGAATGCCTCCTCACAGCCCTCAGGAGGAGTGAAGCCTGCCAAATCTTGGCCTCCTGAACTGTGAGACAGTAAGTCTTGTTGTCCAAGAGTTGCTTTGGGACGACAGCCTTGGAAACAAATACGAGTCTCATCTCTCATGACTGTGGGTTGACCGGGCTCTGCAGGGTGGTTCTCTCTCAGCAGTGCTCACACAGTACCAGTCAGATGGCAGCCCAGGCTTCTGGGACTGATGTCCGAGATGGCACACTCACATGGCTGGCATTTGATGGTGACTGTGGGCCAGCAGCTCAGGGTCCCCACATACTTCACTCCACAGAGTTTGTGTCTCTCTTAGTATGGCAGCTGAGTCCCAAGAACAAGTGTTCCAAAAGGCAGGAAGTGGAAATTACTAGATGGGCTGAAGTTTTTGCTCATAACTGGCACCATGTTCCTCCTGTCATTTTCTATTAAAGCAACCCCAGGGCTCAGCCTGGTTCAAGGGCACAGAAAGAAACAGACGTGTCAACAGTGCAGAAGAACATGTAGGATGTGGGTGCTGTTGAGCTCAGCTTGGGGAAATACTGTCTCCATCCCAGGTCCACCTACTATTCCTTTCTTTGACCCTGTAGAGTCCCTCTTTTTTTTTTTTTTTTTTTGGTACTGCAGATTGAACTCAGGGGCACTCGACCACTGAGCCACATCCCCAGCCCTATTTTGTGTTTTATGTAGAGACAGGGTCTCCCTGAGTTGCTTAGCAACCTGGCCATTGCTGAGGCTAGCTTTGAACTCACGATTCTCCTGCCTCAGCCTCTTTAAGTGCTGGGGTTATAGGCATGCGCCACCGTGCCTGGCTGGGTCTGGGCTCCTTAAAGTCTACAAAGTCAAAGAAGCCGTGAAGGTGGCCGTTGGTGCAGGATATCACTGCACAGACTGGCTAGTCTATGAAAATGAGGACGAGGAGGGAGAAGCCACGCAAGAGGAGGTTGAGAAGGGAGGACCGCTCCTATTAGCAATTGGTGGTGCACCTTCTTCATAAGCCTCCTGAAGGAACCTGCTGGAACTCTCAGGGATCTGAAATGGACTGTCTAGACATCTATCTTATTCACGAGCCACAGGGATTTCAGCCTGGGAAGGAGTTGTTCCCTCAAATCTATAAAGGCAAGAGCGTCACCAGTAAATTAACATCCCTGGATGCCTGTGAGGACATGGAGGAGCTGGTGGATGAGGGGTTGGTGAAAGTCCTTGGCATCTCCAACTTCAGCCACTTCCTGATTGAAAAGCTCTTGAACAAGCCTGGGCTTGAATAAAAGCCAGTGACTAATCAGGTCGAGTGTCATCCATGTCTTACCCAGGAGAAACTGATCCGGGACTAGCTACTCCAAGGGCATCCCTGTCACACAGCCAAGAACCCTTTGGGCTCTCCAGATAGACTTTGGGCCAAGCCAGTGGGCCCTTCACTATGAGAGGACTCCATGATTAAGGAGTTGCTACCAAGCACAAAAAATCCCTGGCCTAGGTTCTGATCTGGTTCCAGATCCAAACGAATGTGGTGGTGATTCCCAAGTCTCTTGACTCCAGAATGTACTGTCAAGAACTTTCAGATTTTTGATGTCATATTGAGTGATGAAGAGATGGTGGCCAAACCTAGCTTTCACAGAAATCTGAGGGCCTGTGTCGGGCTGCCCAGGCTCATTTGGGGGACTGTCCCTTCAATGCCATACTGAAACTTGGTCTTCTGAGATGGTCTGGTAGAGTGTCTCTCTTCATTCAAGTGGAACTCACTCCCCTGAGGCCTATTTTGGCCAACCTCATGTGAAATTATACTGCCCCCCCCCCGCCCCCAGTGTTAGAGGTCAGAATCTAGGCAAGGTTTAAAAACATTTTTTATTGGTGCATTATAATTATACATAATGGGGTTCATTATGCCCTAATTGAACGTGCATGTAACATAATTTGCTCCAGCTCCTCCCCCTACCCCAGGCAAAGTTTTATTTAGATCCATATGTTGAATCAAGAAAAGACTCTCAGGGCTGGGATTGTAGCTCAGCGGTAGAGCGCTTGCCTCCCATGCGTGAGGCCCTGGGTTCGATCCTCAGCACCACATACAAAGTAATAAAATAAAGACATTGTGTCCATCTATAACTAAAAAAAAAAAAAAAAAAAAAAAGAAAAGACTCTCTCAGGGAAGTCTGGCTCAGAGGAGTAAATGACTGTTTCTTCCACTTACTTGATCTGACCAAATCTGAAACACTGGAACTCTGCTAACAGTGAGGGTGCAAAGATAGAATAAAAAAATAATAAAAGTAAAAAAAAAAAAAGGAATAAAACTAATCTTGTGGCTCTTCCATACAATTTTTAAGTCTTCCAATTGCTCTTCGTGGCTTTTCTTCCAAGTGTATTTTTCTGTCCTCCTTTGGGACACGACAGGAAGGGAGCAGCATCATGGAAACTAACAGCAAACTATAGCATGCTTTCCAAACTTCTGGCTTGTGTGCTTGCTCAAAGCTTTTGTCATTTCATTGTTAATGACGGGCTATGGAGAAAAGGGTCCTGGGTTGTCACTTATTGCTGCTGGAATTGTTTAACACATATTTGAGTGTTTAGAATGGGTCGACGCTATTCAGAACGTCCACTGACACCTCTTGGCTTCTATCTTATTGCAGTGCTTACAACAGCATGGGTGAACCCGAAGTCTCATTAATACTACAATTTACCATTGGCTTATAGAGTGTCCTTTGTGATTACACAAGAATTTGGGTCTATCTGAAATTTAGAGACATCTTGATACTTCAGCTAAAACATGAACTAACATGAGGGGCGCCCACAGGAAGACAGAGTGCTGCCCAGGTTCCCAGAATGTTTGCTCACCCCCATGCTATCCTGTCCGTGCAGAAGTCATCGCTTCTCACCCTAATGCAAAGCCTGCCTCCTTCTAGCACACCAAGGTGACTTCCTTCCATGGTGTCCTTGGGGGGCTGAGCCAGCCCTTAAGACTTTTTCAAGAGGAAGAAATCTTAAACTTCTATCTGCCTCTGGCTACTGCTATAATATTAAAAATAGGAATTCAATGGAGATGACAATACCTTGAAAAATTGTAAAGGATTATGATTTAGAGCCTCCCTTACTTTTTTTTTTAATAATTACTTTTTAAAATATTTTTTTAGTTGTAAATGGACACAATATCTTTATTTATTTATTTTTTATGTGGTGCTGAGGATCGAACCCAGTGCCTCACACATGCAAGGCAAGCGCTCTACCACTGAGCCACAACCCCAGCCCCCCTCCCTTACTTTTTTTCAAATGTATGTTGTTGTTTTTTTTTAAACATTTATTTTTTAGTTGTAGGTGGACAGAATATCTTTATTTTATTTTTATGTGGTGCTGAGGATCGAACCCAATGCCTCACGCGTGCCAGGTGAGCGCGCTACCACTGCGCCATAACCCCAGCCCTGTATGTTCATTGTTATAGCATCAAGTCAGCTTTCAGAAAATTGATGGGTACTATTGTCAAAAAGTTTTCCCAAGTTCTAAGTTATAAACTACTCGCTCTGTAATAGGACTTGGGAAGAAAAAAGGAGGTTAAAGACATTTTGTTTTTATTTTATACCTTGAAAATGCTTTAGTTTGTATGCACGCATTGCTTTTGTAAGTAAGTTTTTGTTTGTTTGTTTTGTGGTGCTGTGAATGGAACCCAGGGCCTCCTGATGCTAAGCAGCACTCTACCACTGAGCGACCTCCCAGCCCATAATTAAAGTTTTTGAATTAAAAAAGAAAAACCTCATTGGTAAGGGCCTCCCTTGGACCCCCAATACAAGGAAAAACAAAACAAAATAAAAAACCTCAATCACTTCCCTGTTGTTCAATATCTGGAACAAATAATCTTAACTTCAAGGTATTAGCTATCATGCTATGTTGTTACAGTAGAGACTTTTTTTGAAATAAGAACTACTTCCAGTTGATATTTTATAATCAAGAATTAAATCTTTGGTGTGTGTGTGGTACTGGGGATGGAACCGTGGGGCTCACACACACTAGGCAAGCGCTCTACCACTGAGCTACAGCCTCAACCCCAGAATTAGATCTTAATCCAAGTACAGATCCTAAATGAAGTATAAGCCTCTTGGAAAAGGCTAGCACTTTGTGATCCTACAGCTATGAATTACAGAATAATGTTTGTTTTTGGTACCTGGGATTGAATCTAGGGGTGCTTTACACACTGAGCTGCTCCTCCAGTGCCTCTATCTTTTTTTTTGGTTAGCTTCTTTTTTAAATTTTATTTTTTATTAGAGCATTATAATTATACTCAGTAGCTGGTTCCTCCGGACAAAATCATACATGCATGGAATGTGACCATTCCTCTTCATTCCCTGTCCCGCCCCCTCCCCATTTCCCTGCACTCCACTGATCCGCACCTTGCTTGTTCATTTACCCACCCTTGATTGGTGCTTCACACACACACACCTACCTACCTACCTATGGGTGAAATTCCCTGTGGCATATTGACATATGCATATAACACTCCTGTTGAATTCATTCCACGTTTCCTCCCCTTTCCCCTTTCTCCTCCCTCCCTCTCAATCTCGTACTCCACTGATTTTCCTCATGTATTTATTATACCTGATTCCCCCTTCCCACTTTCTTCTTTCCTTTGCTTTGCTCTAGCTTTCACACATTCAACCCTTGATTTTCTGATTCTAGCTTATTTTACATAGCATGATTTCCATTTCCATCAATTCACTGGAAAAATGCCATAATTTAATTCTTCTTTATGGCTGAGTAAAACTTCATTGTGTATATATACATTTTCTAAATCCATTCATCTATTGACAGGCATCTGGGCTGATTCCATAATTGGGCTATCGTGCTGCTACAAATATTGAAATGTCTCAGGCCCCCCCACTTTTTTAAAAATTTGAAACAAGGTCTTCATAAGTTGTTGAGGCTGGAATTTGCGATCCTCCTGCCTCAGCCTCCCAGTTGCTGGGATTGTACAGGGTGCACTACTGCGCCTGGCTACAGAATATTATTTTAAATGCTAACTGGAATCTCTTCCACAGTTTATAGTACTTCTTTGCCTTCCCCTACTAAGGGAATATCTACAAATTTATCAATAAATTTGCAGACGTCTAAAGGAGAAAAACCTCAGGATCATTTCAAAAGCTTAAAAAAGGGGGCTGGGGTTGTGGCTCAGTGGTGGAGTGCTTGCCTAGTATGTGTGAGGCACTGGGTTCGATTCTCAGCATCACATATAAATAAATAAATAAAATAAAGATCCATCAACTAAAAATTTTTTTAAAAAAGTTTTAAAAACAAACAAACAAAAAAACTTGTGACATCCAGAGCTGGGGCTGTGGCTCAGCTCACAGCACTTGCTTAGCACATGTGAGGCCCTGGGTTTGATCCTGAGCACCACATAAAACTAAATAAATAAAATAAGGGTATTGTGTCCATGTACAACTAAAACAAATATTAAAAAATTAAACGTCTATTCATGATAAAAAGTTAGGGCACTAGGAGTGGAAAGGAGCTTCCTCAGCCTATGGCTGAGGTGATGGTGCAGTTTCTGACGCTTTCCTTCAGGACAGGGAGCACGACAGGTCTTTGCTGCTGGTCACCTCCTATATGTGGCCTATGGATGGAGGCCACAGCCAAGACACCACAAGAGAGAGGAGCAAGACGAGAAGGGTGGCAACCGAGATGTGGCAAAAGAGATGACATGGTCGCCTCTGCAAGAGTCCAACAGAATCATGGCTGTGAGGTGCGTGGGAGGTCCTGCGGGAGGCCAGGCTCCAGGGTGGCTTGTCAAAACCCGAGCGTCTACCCCAGCGAGGCCCAACAGGACAGTGGCCAACGCTGCAGTTCATGCAGATGAGAGTGACCAGGAGGCCACTAGGAAGGCAAAGAGCCGCAGAGGCCCCACATGGCCTCCTGGGAGGGGCTGCAGGGGTTGTGGGGAGGTTCCTGTTGCATGGTGGAGGACTTCCTGGGTTCCTGGACTGCAGCTTGTCACCTCCAGGTGAGCAGAGGAGACCTTCGGGGCACAGCTGGGGCAGTGCTGGAGGGAGGTGCACGTGGTGGCAGGCCCTCAGGGAGTCAGGGTGCGGCTGCACAGAGCCTGGAGCACTGAGCATATGTGTGGGGAGGGCTCTGGAAACTTCTCAGGATATTCAGTCTGGGCTTTTATTGCACTGTGGTTTTTTTTCTGGTTTTGGTTTTTGAAATGCGGTCTCTTTATGTTCCCCAGGCTGGCTGGCAATTTGGGGGCCCCGAGTGGTCCTCCTATTGCAGCCTGTTGAACAGCTGGGACTACAGATGCGTGTCGCTGTGCCTGGCTTCGGTGATTCCTTATTAGATGCTAAACACTGTGAACTTTACCTTCTCAGTACTAGATATTCCTGTATCTTAGAAAATATTCTTGAGCTCTGTTCCGGGACATAGCTGAGTTACATGAGAACAGTCCGACCCTTGGGAGGCTTATCAGATGGGAGCAGAGCAGCCCTGCGTCTGAGGCTGGTTTCCCTCCATTCCTGAGGCAATTGTCTTCCGGGCTGGGGATAGCTGGTCAGTGAGACAAACATCCTAAAACAAGGATCATCAGGTAATGTACCCAGAAAAGGGAGATTGAGGGAGGAGGGTCACTCTAGTCAGCCAGGGCAACACAGTGAGGCTCTGTCTCAACAACAGGGCTGGGGTTGTGGCTCAGTGGTGGAGTGTTTGCCTAGCATGTGTGAGGCACTGGGTTTGATTCTCAGCACCACATATAAACAAATAAAGTCCATTGAAAACTAAAAAAATATTTAAAACAACAACAACAAAAAGAATTACCAGATGTGGAAAGATCAGGGGGAACAAATGGCCAAAATGAGGAAAAAGTATCAATTTTAATGACACAAGTTTAGTAGATAAGCATATTAAAATAGTGAGCATAATATTCTATGTTCAGGAAGGTGAAAGAAAACAAAAACACAAGGAATAAATAGACAAGACATAGAGAGGGCTGGAGGCTAGGCACAGTGACACACATTTGTAATCCAGCTACTCACGAGGCTGGGTCAGGAGGACTGCAAGTTTGCGGCCAGCCTTGGCCATTTGGCAAATTAGTAAGACCCTCTCTCAAAATAAAAAAATGAAAAGGAGTGAGGATGTGGCTCAGTGGTAAAACACCACTGCGTTTAATCCCCAGTTCCAAAAGAAAAAAATAAAAGATAAAAAGAGAAAGAGCTGTAGATCAGTGGTAGTATAATGCCCAGACTCACAAGACCACCAGAGACCACCAGGAGTCCGATTCTGATGTAATCACAAAAGGGTCTTTAATTCAAGCTCGAGCAGGGTCCACACACCTTCGCTGACACAGAGGGGTAGGGAGGTGCAGCCCCGAGTCTAGGGGAGCAGGGATTTTTATGGATTATAATCGCAAGCAGGGGAGTACATGCCTTGGCGTTACATGATTGGCTAAGGGAAAGCGTGCACAGGGGGACAGTGGTCTTGTCGCTACAGGGATTGGGTAAGGGTGAGTGTGGTCAGTATGAGGTCAGTTGGCCTTGGCTATGGTGGGCCCAACGCTTAATGTCCTGATTGGTTGGCCCAGATTGCGAAACGACTCACTGCCGCCAGAGCAGTGTGCCATTAAGTGTGCCACAATTTTTCAGGATCTGGGCGGGGGCTGCTGGGTTGAGGACAAAGGCTCAGAGTCACAAAATGGCATCAGTCTTGTCCTCTCAGTAGAACACTTGCCTAGCATGTGCAAGGCGCTGAGTTCAATCCCTAATAACACACACACACACACACACACACACACATACACACACACAGGCGTAAAGAAATTTTTCAAAATATTGAAATGGGACAGGCGAAAAGTATAATGTTTGAATTGAAAAATACACTAGATGGAATAAATAGAGAGTAAAGAAGAAAAGATTGGATTGTGTATGTGGCTCAGCAGAAGAGCATTTGCTAAGCATGTGTGAGGCCTTGGGTTTGAACCTCAGCATCAAACCTTCCCCCTAAACATAAACCAATTAACAAAAAAGATCAGTGAACCTGAAGATAAATCAATAAAAACTATCCAAAAGGAAACACAAAGAGGAAAAACATCTTTAACAAAATGGACAGAACACCAGTGGACAACAAGGGCCTGATAAAAATGAAACAGGAGTCCATGAAAGAAGGGGAGGCAGGAAAGGAGGGGACAAAGATGTTGAAGAAATCTCGGGTGGAAATTTTTCTGAATTTGATGAAAACTATAAGCCCCCAAATCCAAGAAGCTCCATGGACTCCAAGTAAAAGAAACAAAAGTCTACACTAAGGTACATCATAATAACAATGTGTCAATCTGGTGTTAAAGAGAAAATCTTAAAAACTGAAAGAGGCCGGGCATGGTGGCATATGCCTGTAATCCCAGCACTTTGGGAGGCTGAGTCAGGAGGATCGCGAGTTCAAAGCCAGCCTCAGCAACTGGGAGGTGATAAGCAACTCAGTGAGACCCTGTCTCTACATAAAGCACAAAATAGGGCTGAGGACGTGGCTCAGTGGTCGAGTATCTCTGAATTCAATCCTCAGTACCAAAAAAAAAAATGCTGAAAGAGGCAAGGATACAGTGCGTCCTGAAGAAGAACTGACTGGTCAAGCTTTACTCTACAAGGCGAGTTGTGCTTAGGAGTTTTGTGTTTAACTAGCAGTACGCATCCTGCCTGATGGACTAGGAGCTTCCACATCTCTGGTGGATTGTGTGGGACACACACGTTATTTGACCTTTGTAGTTCTTACTGCAGAAGAGGAAGACAATGGTTTGTTTTCTGTTAGTGGAAATGACAAATGAAGGCAATGGGAATGCACAGAGGTGGTGGTGAGTAGTGCTTGGGACTGTCCCGTAGCACCATGGCACCGTGGCACAGTGGCAGTGTCTTACACCTGGAGAGAAGTCCAGTGACCTCACCTGGTTGTGAAGGCAATGCTCAGCCCCTGCTGCAGCTGGTTTGCACAGCTTCTGGAACTGATCTTGCAGGGCAGGCCTGCCCTTTTACTCTGGTCCTTGCCAGTGTGAAGAGAGGCAGGAGCTGATGCAGCAGGCTTGACCATTGCCGCCAACTTGATAGGAGTCAAGTCCCAACCACCAGGGAGCACCTGCCCCACCCCACCCACTCTATCAGCCTTGAGCTACCTGCCTGAGGTTGTACCTAAGGGACAAGTGAGCTGCTTCTTTTTCTTTTTTTAATTGACTAGCTATTTTTTTCCATGAAATTTCTCTTTAATTATCATTTAGACAGAAGCATGCAAATAGTCTTAGGATCTACCTAAGAGCCTTCCCCAATCCCTTTAAGGCTATACCCCTCTTTTCAGGAACTAAGCAGGTATTCAGGTAGCTATTTTAAGCCAATGCTTGGGGACATTTTTATCACTTGCAGCAGAATCAAATCTTTATTTATTTTTGGTACTGGGGATGGAACTCAGGAACACTCTACCACTGAACTACAACCCAGCCCTTTTAATTATTATTACTTTTTTTAAAATTTTGAGACAGGGTTTTGCTAAATTGTCCAAGTTGGCCTTGAACTTGGGATCCTCCTGTCAGCCTCCAGGGTCTCTGGAATTATAGGATTGTGTTACCACACCCAGTTGAACCCATCTTTATTTTAAGACAAGTGGATATCTTTTTGATTTTCTAGAGTCATTGAGTGATGAGGCTTGGATTTAAACAAGATCTATTTTTCTCTAAAATCCTTGTTATTTTCAGTAAATTACTCCTCCATTAATGTTTAGAACAAATAGCAGTTGTACACTATTAAAGAATCTGCAAAGGATGTTAAAGCAAAATATCAATAGCCACTGAGAGCTTTAACTGAAGCTCTCAGATAAATAAATATTGAAGAATATTTAAAATTTAGGACTTTAGCTGGACGTGGTGGCACACACCTGTAATCCCAGCAGCTTGGGAGGCTGAGACAGGAGAATTACAAGTTCAAAGCCAGCCTCAGCAACTGGGAGGCAATAAGCAACTCAGTGAGACCCTGTCTCTGCATAAAACACAAAATAGGGCTGGGGATGTGGCTCAGTGGTCGAGTGCCCCTGAGTTCAATCTCTGGTACCAAAAATAAATAAATAAATAAAAAATAAAACTTAAGACATTAAAAAGGAATATTTACATTGAAATAGTGACATAAACTGAATTAAAAAAACAAACAAACAGAAAATGTAGAAGAAAGCACCCCAAGGACTGATATTTTAATTTCAGGAGTGTTCTTATATTTTGTGACCTGACATATTACACACATACTCACACACACACACAGTTTTAGTGACCGGGGTTATGAAATACTAACATTCATCTCCAAGATTTAGAATTCCAGGTTTACAGAGTGGAAGCCAAAAGAATCCCACTCTAGGACTAGGGATATGGCCCAGTGGTACAGTGCCTGCCTACCAAGGCCCTGGTTCAATTCCTACTACCAAAAAAAAAAAAAAAGAAAGAAAGAAAAGAAAAGAAAGAAAGGAAGAAGAAATAAAGAAAGAAAGAAAGAAAGAAAGAAAGGAAAGAATTCCAACTCTAATAATGGATGTATCTTTGCCACTTCTAAGAGAGTGGAGGTGGCATGGCAGCCTAGGTCCCAGAGCAGAGAGTGCCAGTGGGCTTCCTCTGGTGCAGTGGCCTGACCTGCACAGGAGTGTGGGCTGCCAGGCATGGGGCTGAGGACTCTGGAGATGTACCAGTGGAGACTGGGCCCAGCGTGGTTGGGAGAAGGGCTGTGTGTGCAGCTCTCGGCCAGTGCTGTGCATGGCATGCTAGCTGAGGCTCTAAAAATGTAAACCTTTACCTTCCGTTCTCTATCCATGGGATTAGTAGTAGTAGTAGTAGTTGGTACTGGGGATTGAGCCCAGGGCTGCTTAACCACTGAGCCATGTCCCCAGCCTTTTTTTTTTTTTTTTTTTCTCTTGAGACAGGGCCTCACTAAATTGCTCAGGACTTGCTGAATTGCTGAGGTTGGCCTCAAACTTACAATCCTCCTTAACCTCCCTAGTTGCTGGGATTATAGGCATGTGTCACCATGCCTGCCCTATTCACAGGATTATAATCCCACTTGAAATTTCTTCTTTTACATTTACTAACA
Source organism: Xerus rutilus (assembly GCA_028644305.1). Taxonomy (NCBI): domain Eukaryota; kingdom Metazoa; phylum Chordata; class Mammalia; order Rodentia; family Sciuridae; genus Xerus; species Xerus rutilus. The sequence goes on along the minus strand of CM053407.1, from coordinate 4,578,035 downwards.
TTGTATATTAATGGAATATTTACCTATGTAGGAATTCAGTTACTGTTTCATGTTTCATGTATAACTGTAAGAATGAAATACTAGGCCAACCCAGAGGGTTCATCTCTAGGATGTGATCCTCAGCTGTCCAGGGCATTGGCTTCTGAGACACAGAGGTGCAAGGTGGCATGCACCTGTAATACTAGCAGTTTGGGAGGCAAAGGCAGGAGGACTCTAAGTTTGAGACCAGCTTCAGCAACTTAGCAAGACCCTAAACAACTTAGTAAGATCCTGTATTAATAAAAAATAAAACCGGGCGCGGTGGCTCAAGCCTGTAATCCCAGCACTTAGGGAGGCTGAGACAGGAGAATCGCGAGTTCAAAGCCAGCCTCAGCAAGGGCGAGGCGCTAAGCAACTCAGTGAGACCCTGTCTCTACATAAAACACAAAATAGGGCTGGGGATGTGGCTCAGTGGTCGAGTACCCCTGAGTTCAATCCCCAGTACCAGAAA
>CM053407.1:4539500-4577045 GCA_028644305.1 Xerus rutilus | reverse complement strand
GCGCGGTGGCTCAAGCCTGTAATCCCAGCACTTAGGGAGGCTGAGACAGGAGAATCGCGAGTTCAAAGCCAGCCTCAGCAAGGGCGAGGCGCTAAGCAACTCAGTGAGACCCTGTCTCTACATAAAACACAAAATAGGGCTGGGGATGTGGCTCAGTGGTCGAGTACCCCTGAGTTCAATCCCCAGTACCAGAAAAAAATAAAAAATAAAAAAAATAAAAAATAAAAAGGACTGGAGATGTAGCTTAGTGGTAAAGTGCCTCTGAGTTCAATCTCTAGTATCCCTCCCCCAAATTAATATAAAGTAGCTGTCCCTTGGTGTCTGTGAGGGATTGGTTCCAGACAGATACCAATACCTGGGGACACTGGAGTCCCTTATGTAAGATGGCATAGATCTGTGAATGCCCAGAGTACATCCTCCCTATACTGTAAACCATCTCCAGATCACTTATAACACCTACCATAATGCAAATTCTATGCAAATGTCTAGCCTACTGCATCACTCAGGGAACAAAGATCTGAAAAAAAGTCTGGGCATGTTTAGTGTAGACATAACCCCTTGGTTCCCTAGTACTTTCAATCTGTGGTTGGTTGAATCCCCTTATGTGGAACCTGTGGACAAGAGGCCCATTGTGTTCTCTCTTCTGTGGACTCCACTTAATGTAACTGTACTAGGAAGGCTCCTGGGGGAGTGCACAGTGCCTGGGGTCCCTGCCCTGCCATTCAACATTCACTCATGACCGGGCTCCCTTCCTAACAGCGGCCAGACCAAGGTACCACACCCTGCAGTGGGGCAGGAAGCTTACCACCCAACACCTGGCAGACAGGTGACCTGCCAAGGCATCTCAGTGCCCACACAAGGGCCCTGCAGGGAGTGAGGAGCGGCCAAGGTCACTTGACTGGGGTGGCAAGGGGCAGTCCAGTGGAGCCCTGGGGGAAGCGGGCAGGAGAGTGGGAGCCAGGAAGTGCGCCTCACCGTCAAGTGGGGCTTTATTGACAAATCAGAAATTCTAAGGTACAATCATTAAGAATTATAAGACGAGGACTACAGAGCGCCATTCACAACCTAGCTCCCCCTCTTGTTTTTTAGTTTCTTTCTGCTCCCTTTTTTTTTTACAAGATAACAGAGTGCAGTTTGATTCATTGCACATAGAGGATGACACATCAATTCTCTAGTTGTAAGTTGTATAGAATCACAACACACATGCAGTCATACATAAGGTTAGGGCTATGGTGACCATCATATTCCACCACCCTTGCTGTCCCCATGCCCCCTGGCCCTTACACTCCTGTGAACAGAGTTCCACCATTGTTCCCATGACCTTCCCCACATTATGGATCAGCATCCACTTATCAACGAGTACATTCGGCCATTTGGTTTTCTGAGATTGGCTTACTTCACTTAGCATGATATTCTCCAACTCCACCCATTTACCTGCAAATGCCATAAATTTATTCTCTTTTATTGCTGAGTAATATTCCATTGTGTATATATACCACAGTTTCTTTATCCAGTCATCTATCGAAGGGCATTTAGGCCCAACCTGGTTCCCTTTTGAGCATAGGGATCTTGTATCATTGGATGGACTTGCAGGTCCCCTAAACCAGCCTGGTCTGAGACTTTTGTAGGATTTACTTATTTGATCTTCACAATAAGCCTGTAAAGGTGGGTATTACTGCAGCTTCTCTCATTTTACAAATAAGGACGTCAAGGCACTGAGGGAACAAGTGCCCAAGCCAAGATTGTTGGGGTCAACCAGGCTGTCTGACTCAGAGCCAGAACCCTTAACTCTGCTCCAGTTCCTTCTCTTAAGAAATATGTGCACACGGGGCTGGGGTTATGGTGCAGTGGTAGCGTGCTCGCCTAGCATGCATGAGGCACTGGATTTGATCCTCAGCACCACATAAAAATAAAATAAAGATATTCTGTCCACCCACAATTAAAAATAAATATTAAAAAAATATGTGCACAAAAAAAAAGCCAGGTGCAATGGCGCATGCCTATAATCCCTTTGGGAGGCTGAGACAGGAGGATCATGAGTTCAAAGCCAGCCTCAGCAACTGGGAGGCACTAAGCAACTCAGCGAGACTCTGTCTCTACATAAAACACACAACAGGGCTGGGGATGTGGCTCAGTGGTTGAGTGCCCCTGAGTTCAATCCCTGGTGCCAAAAAAAGAAAAAAGAAAAAAAAATGTGCAGAACAGGGCTGGGTTGTGGCTCAGTGGTAGAGCACCTGCCTAGCACATGTGAGGCACTGGGTTCCATCCTCAGCACTGTATATAAATAAATAAAATAAAGGTTCATCAACAACTAATAAAAATATTTTAAAAATATGTTCAGAACAGAAGTTCAGAATAAAGAGCCAAGTGTTCATGGCTCCTGTGAGCCCATCTGGCATTAAAACTCATTTTCCCCCCTCTTTTTCCTATACCATCTGGCTGGTCCTTTCCCAGTGCAGAAGTAGGTATTGGCTAGGAGGCCCTAAGACTTGCCCATGGGGTTAGCTAAACTAGTAGAGCTGGTTTGGAGATCCCCTCTCCCCAGCCACCTCTGTAATTAGCTCAGGGAGCACAATGAGTCCCTCCTGGGGTTTTATGGCCTGGCATCAAATGAAGGACCTGAGGATTTGGGTTGAGAGAGGACTTCATGAGCAGGTACAGGGTGCCAGCCAGAACATGGGTTAACCTTCTAGAACTTTACTATAGTTGTCTGCAGTGCTCATACTTCCTAGCTCTCTTCAGGTTTATTTTACTCCAACTGGGCAGGATTTTTTTGTTTTTGTTTTTTTTGTACTAGGAATCTAACCCAGGGGCACTTTACCACTGAGCTACATCCCCAGCCCTTTTTATTTTTTTTATTTTGAGACAGGGTCTCACTAAGTTGCTTAAGGCCTTGCTAAATTGCTGAGGCTGGCTTTGAAATTGCAATCCTCCTGTCTCAGCCTTCTGAGCCACTGAGATTTCAGGTGTGTGCCACTGTGTCCAGCAGCAGGCAGAATCTTTGAAAACACAGTCCTCAAAGAATAGCAGACTCCCCTTACCATACCTGAATTTCCATGGTCACTGCAGTTGCCACTGAAAAGTAATTAGAAAATAGCTCCAAGAGTGTGGCTATGAGCACTGGGGGGCTGGTAAATGCCTAGTGGAATACAAGGCCTTGGGCTGCCTCTGTGGTGTGAGCATGCTACCAGAGCAATCATAGACTGCTGGCCTGATAGAAGCCCTGCTTTGCAAAGTTCCTGAAATTGTGACAATCTGCTTTCGCAGGCTGGTAAAAGCCACTCTGGCTATAATTCTTCTATCAAGTATCCTAAAGTGCTTTATGTAATGGCCCTAATTGTCATAATGATTCAGGACAAAGGGAAGGAGCTACCATATAGTGACAGCTATTTTGCAGTTGAACAAACTCTCTAACACAAAACATTTTGCTGCAGGTCCCCAGCAAAGACCCAGGCTTTAGATAAGAACGACACTAACCAGTGCCCAGCTCATATCATGTCAGGTGAATGTGGTTTGGACTTGGATGCCACTTGCTACCAGAGAGGCCACATCTTTAGAAAGGCAAGACATTGAGAACAACAGGCAGTCATGACTGGATAGTGAATGGTGTGATTTGAAAGGTGCCAAGTTACCCTGAGCAAGGATCCAGCCTCCAGGACCCTCTGAGCATACTCAGGGAGTAGCTGAAGGATCTGGAAACTAGGCCCCAAGGAGCTTCCCTTCCTGTTCACCTACCTGCCCCGTCCAGCCCCACATGAGCCTGCCACCAAAACTCCTCTGGAGACCTGGCCCTGCCTGCCAAAAGGGCTCAGCAAAAGTAACTAACTCCTCCCATGGCCTGCCTCTGCTAAGGCCCTATGAAACCCAGGCCCTCATGGTGGCCGCTGCCTTGCCCTCACCCCAAGATATATCCCTTGGTGCTGAACAGAGCATCGCTGGTCCATGAGGCCTGCCTCCATTCTCTCTTTCTTTTTGTATTCTCTTTCATGGGCTTTCAGTAGCTATGTGGAGGGTGGAGTAAAGAACACTGTAGAAAATGTACCCATAAGAGGGGTCTACTTGGCCCTCCTTTACATTAAAGTCCCATATGCCTGTTTACTGGATTTCTCTTGAATTTTCCTGTTATGACCCCTCCCCCCAACATCATTATCCCCATCTTCATCACCATTGCTGGTAAAGATCCTGTGATCCTCGGAGGATGGAACTTACCTGACTCAGGTCGGGACTCACTAACTCTTGGGAGCAGTTCCCACCAGGGTGACGTCTCTACCAAGTCTCTCTCCCTAGTGTGGAAGTGAGTAAAGGGACCCAGTTCACTGAACTTGTTCTGATAGATCTCTCTCTCTCCAGCACAGTTCCTGTTTCTCTCTGGAGACCAGTGTGGAGGTCCGGGGGTGCTTCTCATCACACTGCTTGGATGGAGGCGTGTTGAAACTAGAAGTGAGATGGAGAAAGTTTGAAAATGTAAAACAAGGAAAATGCACATAAATAAAAACCTCATTAAATAACACTTATTTTAAATGTATACAACATTCTTGTTGGTGCTTAAAAATAGAACGATGAAGGATGATTTGGTGGGAGTTATTGTTTGGGAAAAAAATCAATTTAACATCACTTTGCTTTCAATTTCTGCTGCCAAGAAAGCTCATGCAGTGTCTTCTAATTCAAACATAAGTGTCTCCAGAAACCTTTGGATCACATATTACAAAGCCCCATCTGTCTTACCCTCTCAAAATTAGCATTTTCGCTTAATTCCCTTATAAATTTTCTTACATTAGCTTGATTCCCCCCTCCCCGTTTGTGATCTCAAATCATAACTGGCATCCTTTAGATTTGGATGCAATTCAGAAAATAATTTTTAGCTGTTTTAAATCCTTTTAGTAGTAAGCAGGGTATAAATAAATAAAATTTAAAGCATAATGATGCAAATATATATGCACAAGAATGTTTATCGCAATATTGCAAAAGCAAAAATTAGAAACAAGTGTTTATGAATTGAGGGTGGTTAACACAAGAATTGCTAAATCATTAATAATTGCTAAGAAAAGTGAAATATATATATATCTTGATATGGAAGACTGTATATGATATATTAAGTAGGAAAAAAGCAAATTGAAAAAAGCAGTGAGGACTTTTATCTTTAGAAAAAAAGCAAAGCATTTTTAAAATTTTATCTTTTTGTGCAAGAGTACAGGAAATAGATTGCAAGGCACATCCCAAGGGATGAATGTGACTGCCTGGAGTAAGTCAGGGTGGAGTGGGGGCGGAGCCAGGTGCCACGGCCACACCTGCGCCCCATCCCAGCCACTTGGGAGTCTGAGGCAGGAGGAACAAGATGTGGAGGCCAGAATAGGCAACCTAGCAAGACCCTGCCTCACAACACAACAAAATAAAATAAAAGGCTGAGGATGTGGCCCCGTGGTATAGCTCCCTTGGGTTTCACGTAGGCACTACAAGGGTAGCTGGGGAAGCTGTCATTTTTCATCTAGGCCGGTGGTATGTTTGAATCCACAAGAACGTGGTGGATTTGTGTGGTATTTTGCAATTAAAATTTCAAACCAAAACCAAAAATTCTTGAATTACCAAATGTATTTATAAAACAGCAAATGACATAAGTAGGGTCACTGGGAACCATTGAAGGTTTCCTTCTATTCCTGTGTTAAATCATTTCATGTCTGTGCTCAAAAAGGGAAAGACTTAAAACATACATGTGAGAGGAAATTCATTAGCATTGAAGATAATGAGTATATTATTGTCTGTCTAGTAGGCATAAAGGGACTGTAGTTTAGTTAGAACACTGGACAGAGACAAGGTGTATTTGTGTGTGTCAGATTTTGTTTTGCTTTGGGGAAGACATTTTGTCCTCTTCCTCCTCCTCCTCCTCCTCCATCAATTACCATGACAATATGGCAGACAATGTCTTAAGTATATTTTTATTAACTCAGTTAATTTTTTTTTAAAACTAGGGATTGTACCATTGAACAACACCCCCAGCCCTTTTTATTTTTAATTTTAAGAAAGGGTCTCCCGAAGTCTATCAGGCTGGCCTAGAATTTGTTTCCCCTGCTTCAGCCTCCCAAGTTGCTGGGCTTACAAGCATGTGCAGTATACCTGGCGAGCTGTTTGAAATACAGTCACCCAGCTGTATAATAAATAGCTGGCCAGAATCCCTTCCTCCCGTCTGACTGTAGAGTAGTAGCTATTGACTGGCTTCTACCCTCCCTCAGCCCTCTCCCCAGCCTCTGGTAACCACCAATCTACTCTGAACTTTTAGGAGGTCAACTCTTAGATTCCACCTGTGAGTGAGATCACGTGGTGCTTCTTTCTTGTGTGCCTGGCTTACTTCACTTACCGCAGACCCACCCATGCTGTTGCAGAAGACAGGACTGCATTGCTCACTGTTGAATGGTGTTCTGTTGTGTATGCATTCCATACTTTCTTTGTCACTTAGGATGTTTCCATTTTTGCCTATTGTGAATAGTGCTGTGGTGAACATGGACGTGTAGGTATCTCTTTGACTTGCTGATTTCACACACCCTTTCAGTGTATACCCAGAGATGGAACTGACGGGTCACATGGCAATTCTTTTTTTTTTTTGGTACCAGGGATTGAACCCAGGGCCAATTAATCATGGAGCCACATGCTCAGCCCTTTTTTATACTTTATTTATTTATTTTTTGGTACTAGTGATTGAACTCAGGGGTACTCGACTACTGAACCACATTCCCAGTCCTACTTTTTGTGTTTTATGTAGAGACAGGGTCTCACTGAGTTGCTTAGCGCCTTGCCATTGCTGAGTCTGGCTTTGAATTTGTGATTCTCCTGTCTCAGCCTCCCAAAGTGCTGGGATTATAGGTGTGCGCCACCACGCCCGGCCCTTTTTTATATTTTATTTAGAGACAGGGTCTCATTGAGTTGCCTAGGGCCTCACTAAGTTGCTGAGTCCGGCTTTGAACTCTCAATCCTCTTGCCTCAGCCTCCTGAGCTGCTAGGATTACAGGCCTGCACCACTGCACCCAGAGTGGCAGTTCGATTTTAATTTTACTGGTTTTTTTGCTAAGCTCCATTCTCACCAGCAGTGTACAGGGCTCCCTTGTTTTCCACATCCTCACCAGTGTTTGGTATCTTTAGTTCTGAACTTGTGGTCCTCTTGCCTCAGCTTCCCGAGTAGCCAGGAGTACAGACACATGGCCAGCATCTTTAGGCTTTCAATAATAGCCATTCTTACTGGAATGAGGAGGTTATTTTATTGTGGCTTTGATTTGAATTTTCCTGATGATTAAGTGATGTTGAGTATATGTCAGTTGGCCTTTCATATGTCTTCTTTTGAGAAATGTCTACTGACTTTTGGGGGGGGTACTGGGAATTTAATTTAGGGACAATTTACCACTAGCTACATCCCCAGCCCACGTTTTATTTTTTACTTTAAGACAGGGTCTCAGTTGCTTAAGGCCTTATCAAGTTGCTGAGGCTGGTCTCAAACTTCCGATTTTCCTGCCTCAGCCTCCCAAGTCACTAGGATTACAGGTGTGTGCCACTGTGCCTGGCTATTGTCCATTTTTTTGATTGGGTGATTATTATCATTATGATTTGCTGTTGAGTTATTTGAAGTGAGTTGTAAATTAGTGTCCACATGCAGAATGAAACTAGACCTCATCTCTCACAGGTTATAAAAATCAGCTCAAAATGGGTTAAAGAATAAACATAAGAACTGAAGCCATGAAACTACTAGAAGAAAATGGGAAATGCTTCAGGACATCACCATGGGTAAATGTGCACCATGAGTAAGGTTCAGCAAGGCAAGTGCCACGTGGTCTCAGTTATAGGTGGAATCTGGACAAGCTGGCGCCAGGGAAGTTGAGAGTAGACTGGTGGCTACCAGAGGCTGGGGAGGGCAGCCAAGGGGTGAGAGGCTCTCCAATGGGAACCGTGTCACGGTGAGACAGGAGGAAGCGGTGCTGGTGTGCTAGTGCACAGTAGGGTGACAGGAGGTAACAGTGAAGTGCCGTGCATTTCACAACACCTCAGTACTCTGACTCTTAGTCCCTTGTCAGTTTCCAAACTTTTTCTCCCATTCTGTAGGTTGTTGCTTGAATCAACAATTCTGTTGATTGTTTCCTTTGCTGGGCGGAAGCTTTATAGTTTGTTGTAACCCCAATTGTCTATTTTTGCTTTTGTTGCCTGTGTCATGTCCAGAAATTCTTTGCCCATTCCAACATCCTGGAGAATTTCCCTTATTTTCTTCTAGTAGCTTCATGACTTATGTCTACTGTTTAATCCATTTTGAGTTGATTTTTTAATAACTGGTGAGAGATGGGGCCCCATTTCATGTGGATACCAATTCCCAGAGTCTCCTAGTATCAGGCTGTCCTATGTCCACTGTGTGCTTTTAGCACTTTTTCAAAAATCTGCACATTTCTTTAATATATGGCTTATTAGTAGAAAGTGGAATCTTCTCTCTGCTTCTACATTTAATCTGTATCATATGACATTAGCTTCTAGAAAGTTCTTTGTACACTCATTTTCATACAAATGCTAAAATTTTATTTGTCTTGTGTCTTTTAGAATAAAATAGTTTTAGTATGAAAATAGTTTTGACCCTTTGGACTCTGTGAGTGGATCTCAAGACCCCTGAATCCTCCAAGGGATCAGGCTAACATCTTGAGAACTGCTGGATTAAGAAGGCATTTAAGAGGCAAAGGTGATTTGCCTGATATTGTTTTTACTGCTGATCTTTATAAATATTTACCATATGCCAGGCATGTTTTTAATCTTCACAACAAATCTATGCAGTAAGTACCATTAGTATTCCATTTTACACATGAGACACGGTGGTGAATCCTTTCTGTACATTGGTGCCTGTGTCTCTGTACATACGTTTTTCACAATGAAATTGCACATTCTTGTCTTGGAGAAAGTAACAAAAGGCTGACGGGCATATAGGTCTGATGGTGAGGCTGAGCCCAAAACCAAACAAGCAGCTTGTACTGCAGAAGTGCTCCTGTTACCTCCCTGCTTCAGTCACTTCTGAAGTCTAACTTCAACTTCAATGTATTTTTGAGCCATTTCATTTTTAAGAGCTCATTTGGAGGTCTTAAAAAATTAAATCTTTTGTCTCTGAAGTTTAATTTTTCCAGTTCTGGCATCTTATCCAATGGCTTGTGAGAAAAATTGCCTATCACTGGGGTAATTTGCACCTAAAATAAAGGTGCAGGAGAGTTGAAATTAGAAGCAGCCAGAATGTCAGCTCCTTGGTTTCTCCTGCTAAAGCTCTGCACCAAAGCTCCCAGAACCTTCCTCCATTTCCACAGCTTCCATTTTAGGTGGAGCTGCTGCATTTGTGCCCATTCTATTCCCTGCTTCCTCAAGCCACCTGATAGCCACTGTCTCTCTCAGGATCGTGGGTGTTTCAGAAGTTTTTTGATTCCTAGGAGGCTATAGCCACAAGTCTATAAAGAAGCTCAAATTGAATTTTGAGGTCTGTGGCCACCATTGGTGTCCACTGTTGTCTGATGGTACTCAGTGTTATCATTCAATCTTTTTTGAGGGGGTGCTGGGGATTGAACCCAGGACCTTGTGCGTGCAAGGCAAACACTCTACCAACTGAGCTACATCCCAAGCCCTTCACTTGAGCAGGTACATGACTGTAACATGGGATGCTCGGCAGCATGACAGGCATGGCCCCGTCTGGCTTTGTCTTCTGAGGTGGCCAGAGTATGGTAGGAAATGTAGGAGACATGGACACGAGGGATCTGGTCTTAGATCTTCAGTGTGTGGCTGGTTATCTGGTTAACAAACCATCCCAAATTTAGTGACTTAGAACTTAGAGGACAAGATCTCTCCTTATCCAATCTTCATCTGGCCCCCTGACCCCTCTTCTCAGTGAGGCCTCAACCTTAGCCTACAATCACAAAATCTGGGCACAATTTCATTCACTCTGCTCCCCGAGAGACTTGAAAAAAACATCAGCCTGGCTCCTAGAAGTGACTAGCCTGGTTCTTGCCATGCCAGGGTGGCTGGCATGATCCTGGCCCTGTCCCTGATCCTACTTGTGTTCCTGCTTGGGGAAATTCAAGAATACCTTTATGTTTGAGATTTACTCTGCCCTAACACCTGCCTTTCCAGCAGCTCTCCAGAAACACCCCAGGCCCCTTTTTGTAATTTTCTACTTCCTGACACTGCGTGAGCCCCCACCCTTTTTCTTCCCTCATTCTCTCCTTAAAAATATCCAATTGCCTCTGCATAGCTTAGAGTAGAGCACTGTTGACCCTGCAGTCTCTCTTCCTTGCTGCAGTAGTCTGAATGAAATCTGTCTTGCTGCCTCTAGCAAGTAGTGTCTCTATTTTATTTTTTTGGTACCGGGGATTGGACTCAGGGGCACTTGACCACTGAGCCACATCCCCAGCCCTATTTTGTGTTTTATGTAGAGACAGGGTCTCACTGAGTTGCTTAGTGCCTTGCCGTTGCTGAGGCTGGCTTTGAACTCATGATTCTCCTGCCTCAGCCTCCCAAAGTGCTGGGATTATAGGCGTGTGTCACCATGTCCAGCTTGGTGTTTCTTTTTAAAACTATGATAGACATTTACTAACATACAGCTCCAATGTGCTGGGGTTCAGGACAGCTTTGGCTGGGAAGTTCTGGCCAAGATCTCTAAACATGTAGATAGGGGGCTGGGGCAGTGGCAGAGCATGTGTTTAGCATGTGAGAAGCCCTGGGTTCGGTCACTGGCACCAAAAGCAAAACAAGATGTAGAAAGTGCTGCTGTCTCAAAGTCTTGACTAAGGCTGGAGGTTCTGCTTTCAAGATGGCCACTTGCATGGCTGAGGTGCTACTGGCTGTTGGCAGGAAGCCTTGGGTTTGCACCATGTGGACCTCATCACAGGACTGCCCTTATAAGAAGGCATCTGGCCTCCCTCCAGAAGGAAGAGAAAGCAAGATGGGAGCCGCATGTCTTTTATGACCTAGTCCTGGAAGTCTCTCGTCACTTCTGTAGCAGCCTATTGATTTCATAGGCCACCCTATTCATTGTGGGAGTGTGGACACTGGGAGGCAGGCATCATTGGGGGTCATCTTGGAGGCTGGCTGGGCAGCCCTGTGTCATGACGTTGGGCAGGTCACTTGAACTCTCTGGGCTGGAAAAGAAGGATAGGGCTTGGCTTGCTGGATGAGGCTCTTACTAGCCCTGACTTTATCTTCTGCTAAGGGAGAGTTCTTCCGTGAATGAAAGAGTTAATGTGCTTACAGAAGCATTTCTCACAGAGAGTAACTCATCTGCCAGGCTCTGGCCCAATTCCTAGAATCAGGCTGCTTGTTTGTGGGGGAGGGGGAGGGGTCACAGCAGCTGTCTGGATTTCCATCATTTCTCTTCTCACTTCCGAGGTCAGGGAGATGGGAGAGGATGTGAACAGGTGGCTCCTAACTAGGCTGGCTTGGACCGGCCCTGATACAAAGGGACCAAGGATTTGGAAGGGAAAATGCAAGTGGGGGAAATTGGCAGGCCGCCCTTGGAAGGAGCTGGGCCTAGCTTGCTCCTTTCAGGAGTTTTGCACCTGATTAATGATTCTGTTCAAGATGGATTAAGCTGCTGGAACCTTTCTCCATTTAGCGGTGCCAGCTCTTGCCTCTTAGCACTTTTTTTTTCTAGTCCCAGTCTCCCCCACCCCCAGCTTGCTCTTGGGACAAACCATGGGTCTACGATGAACTGGATAGAGGAGCCTGAATGGTAGCCCCATGGACTCTTCTGAGGTCAGGGATGCACAGAGATGGGAGCCACAATTACAAGACAGAGGAGCTCAAGTCTAAAAGCCTCCCTGGCACTTGGCTTTTTGAACTTTTCTTGTCTTCTTTTTTTTTTACTTTTTTTTTTTTAGTTGTAGATGGACGCAATATCTTTATTTTTTTATTTTTTATGTGGTGCTGAGGATCGAACCCAGTGACTCACGCATGCGAGGCAAGCGCTCTACCACTGAGCCACAACCCCAGCCCTCTTGTCTTCTTCCATAAATTTCATTCTGAACAAATATTTCACTTTCAGGGGACAGTCCCTGCCTCTATTCTACTCTCCCCAGAACTAGTGGGAAGAAGGCCGTCAGGCATCACCCACAATCTGACAAGGATTTGCTGTTATTCTGAGGCAGGAAAACACAGCTCTGACACCATGCAGGGTCATCTAGCTCCTGTCCTTTCCCCATTCCTTACAGAGTCTTGTGCAATAAATGGCAAAGCCTTAAAGTCCATGGCCTCATATTTGGGACCAATACTGCAGTAGAGTCAAGGATTCTTCTTTATTCTTCCTCTTCCAGTAAGAACATGCTTTGAGTACTCGTAAGAACTCACAATAATTGATTGATTATTTGAAAAAAAACCTCTCTTCCTGTTTGACAGCTGTCAAATGAGCTTTGGATTGGATGTGGTCATTCTGGTGGTAAAGAGCAGCACAAAGATTGGGGGGCTTTGTGCTCCCTTCTTCCTCCAGCTCTGCCGCAGCCTCTCTTTCATCCACCCTCTTCTGGGCTCTGCCTGTCCCCCATTCTCCTCTGCCTCTTCCAAGTTGCTCTTTATTCATCTGGGATCCAAGGGTCTCCCTTGGAGAAGGCAGCTCACTGCGCTCTTCTGACTGGGGCTGCCAAGCCTGCAGGGCCCAGGCACCACACAGTGGTCCTTTGTGCCTTGCTGTGCGTCCCTCTCTGGCCCCAGCTGCCCCTGCGCTCTGGTTTTCCTTAGTCTTTTCTTCACTTCTTTTTCCAGTTGACTTAGTTACTACAGTATATTGGGGGAGGGGAAGGGCTCTGGAACCTGGGGCTTGCACATGGGAGTCCGAGAGCGAGGGGCTCCTGGGCCTGCTGTGACATCACAAGGAGGTGGTGGGTGACATTCCCACTGACAGGGCTGGGACTGCCTTCCTGGGCTGGACTTGCTTTCCGTTGCTGGTGGGGCTTAGAGGGGGACCCTGCCTCCCGTCAGGGTCGTGCTCCCCTGCCTAGGGTGTTTCTAAGAAGCTACGGAGTGTTAAGTGAAGCGTGGGACAGGACATCATTTCTAACTCCAAACGAGGCATGAACCATGCTAAATAAGATCGACACACTTAAGACGGAAGTTAATAGCAAGAGCTTGGCGGTGAGTAGGTGGAAGTGGGGCTGCTAGCCTCAGGGACTCAGCAGGCTTCATCTTTGGAGATGGCCATGCAGCCAGGCTTGCCACCCTGACCAGGCCATCCTCGTTCAGCCCCGTGGCCTGGCCTGGCAGTCCCCTTTCTATGCATAGATCTGGCTTCCTCCCTCACTCTTGTTTACAAGGGGTTACTAGAACTTTCAAGAACTACAGAACATGGTGTTGACATGAAACATCTGCTTTACATTTTTAAAACATTTTAAATTAAACCCTTTAAATTTGTAATCAGATAACTGGAGTTTCATTTTTGAAGTCCAACATTCATGGGGGGAAATGCAAAAGTTAAGAGGGAGAAGAACAAAGACCGGCCAGAACAAAGAAGACAGCCTCATTATCACCCTGGACTTCCTCTCATTTACCACGCCGCACATAAGTGAGCGTTTGCAGGGAGTACTGTGTGGGGACCAGGCAGGGGTGCCCAGACCTACTGCAACTGACCAACTGGGAAGGGGTGGAGGGCACAAATGGGAGCCCATTTTCAAGTGTGATGCTGTTGGTGCAATGCATCCAGAGTGCAGATGTGACTAAAAACCCCACACCATCTACACTCACTTTATGATTAGAAAGCCTGGGGCAGAAGGATGGCAAGTTCAAGGCCAGCCTTAGCAACTTAGTGACACCCTAAGCAACTTAGCGAGACCCTATCTCAAAACAAAACAAAAAGAACTGGGGATGTAGTTTAGTGGCCAAGCACCCCTGGGTTCAATCCCCTGCACCCTCCCAATACCACTAATTATAATAAATAAATAAACAAATAAATAAATAGTGGAGAAAAGGGCTGTGGGTAGAGCACTCGCCCAGTATGTGCAAGGCCCCAGGTTCAATCACGGATGGTGGTGCAGCAGGGGTGTGGAGGAGGTGACGGAAAGGGCTCTAACACTAGTTTGGGAGTGGCCTTCCCAGGAAGCTGGGCGGCAGGGGGTTGGTTTTGCCACATTGCTTATTGACCTATTTAAAGACACCTCCACCTGTTGTTGGACAGATGTTGCTCCACCTCCCCAGCCCCCCAGTTTGGCTGCTATCTCCCCTCCCTCGGGACCTCCTGGGGCTTCTGCAGATCCAGCTGCTGGAGGGCAAGTCTGGCGTAGCTGGGGTGCAGGACCCCATTCCCGTGGTCTAGCTGGTGTCTGATGTGACATATTCTGAGTATCCATCCCCCTGCTTCTACCAATGACCACAGGGTGTGTCAGCAGGGACTTCTGGAAGGAGTTTTGCTGTGGTGATGCTTGAAGGTCTGATTCAATGAGTCTGAGAGTGAGTTCTGGTACATGGGGGGGATATGGCTTTAAATCCGTTCCTAGACATTGAAATTTGATTTATTAACATTGGCGACATTTACAGGCTATCCTGCCAACAAAGTTTCTGAAATTGAAATCGCATGAAACTTTCCTAGTTCCTGCTAGTGCCACATACGCCCTTTCCTTTCTAAAGCAGCAAATTCACTTAAAAATAATTAAGAAAAGATTGATGGGATTTTGGAATCGTAATGAAAAATATGATCTCATTAGTAAGTCATGAGTCAGGGCCAGGCACTCCGTCAGATGCATGCACTTGTACATAATTAGAAGAAGCTGATGCAAGGAGAGCTAATAATGGTATGAATTAAAAAATTAAAACAGTTTCCTTTTATACTTTTTTGGCTCTGCTGAATTCTGTTTTGCGAAGATTTAGAAAAAGATCTCTTTCAAAAGAACCCCATCAAATGTAACTGAGTCTGTGAAAAAGAAAATGGTGGCAAAAGAATTGGGCACCCTCTCCACGAGTCCACTGTGCCTCCTCAGGTGGATTACTAGTCCCAGGAGAACCCCCGAACCAGGCGCGTAGATCTTGAAAAGAGCCACTAGCGTCACTGTGCAGAGGCCTCATAATCTGCAGTTTGTACCATGGAATAAATCACACAGTACCCCTCCAGGAGAGATCCAGCTTTGAAAGGCTTCAGTGATTTGCAGCAAGATGAACTGGACAGCAGCCTTAGCCCTGCCACTTCCAGCTGGTGACCCTGGACTGAACTCAGGGACGCTCTGCCCCTAAGCTATATCCCCAATATTTTTCATTTTTTATTTTAAGGCAGGGTCTCCCCAAGTTTCCAAGGCTGGCCCTGAACTTGAGGTCCTCCTACCTCAGTTTCTGGAGCAGCTGGGATTATTTCTAGATGTGAAACACCGAGCCCAGCTCTTTGTTGACATTTGCAAGCAGAACAAGGTCCCCTCCTTCAATTCAAAGGTGCAAAGGCTTCTTGAGTGTGCTGTGTACACAAGGTGGTGTGGTGGACAGGACAAAGGCGGGCAGACAGTATGCGAAGGATCCACCCTCCAGGGGCACAGGGTGTGGAGATGGACAAGTGAACACCTTTGCCACGTGCCGCAGAACGGCTAGATGCCACAGAAGTCCAAAGACACAGGACTTGCGCAGAGCGAGTACCAGGAGCAGATGCCCGGTCAACACACACCAGTATGCCCACTGTTAACAAGGGACACTTCAGCCCTCATCTCTGGCAGTCCCCGTTGCCTTGGCCCTCTCCTTTGAAACTTTAAGGGTCCGTGTCTATCATGGCAGGGACCCCAAGGGCTCCACAGTGCTCACCTGAGTTGTTCTGAGTAGATGGTGCTGTTGTGTGGCAGTAGACCATCCGGTGTGTGAGGGATGAGGGCTTCAGAAGCTCTGGTATTTGCCAAGAACCTACAAGAAGAATAAAATGTGATGAGCAGAAATCGAAGAGGGCGATCCAATAGGAGGAACGGCATGAACGACAGCATGGACAGAACACAAGAGGAAACGGATTCGGGGAGTGGTGTGAAGCTGTCTGCATGTCGTGGAGATTCTTCACCATTAAGTGAGGAGATCTGACTTCATTTGGCAGGAGTCACTCAAGATTTTGGAGCAGAGTCAGGTATGGGGGTGCATGCCTGTAATCCAAGCGACTCAGGAGGCTGAGGCAGGAGGATTGCAAGTTTGAGGTCAACCTTAGCAACTTAGTGAAGGTCCTATCTCAAAATAAAATATAAAAAAGGACAGGATGTGGCTCAATGGTAAAAAAAAATTGGAGCAGGTAGTTGATGGGATATTAATTTTGAAGGAGAACACCAAGAAATGATATGGAGCTGGGCGCAGTGGCGCACGCCTGTAATCTCAGAGGCTTGGGAGGCTGAGACAGGAGGATCATGAGTTCAAAGCCAGCCTCAGCAACTCAGTGAGACCCTGTCTCTACATAAAACACAAAATAGGGCTGGGGGTGTGGCTTTGTGGTTGAGCAACCCTGAGTTCAATCCCCAGTACCCGCCCCCAAAAAGAGAAATGACATGGAGGCAGAAAAAACAGTCGGAAGAATATGTAGTCCAGGAAGGAAACTATGGAGGCCTAAATCAGGATGATGTTAATGGAAATGGAAAGGAAAGCAGGATGTAAGAAGAAGAACTAGACACAGAGTAGATGCGAAGGAACCCAGCAACCACATGAACATTCGGGCCTCGCTACTCCCCAAGAGTTAGAACCCAAGCCTAAGGTTGCCCATGCAGGTACTGTCCCTATGGAACCCGCTGACATCAGGCCAGGACACTCCACTATGCTGCCATTGGTCATTTCCACCCCAATGGTGCCCCTCAGCTGGATGCTCACCCTCCTATACCCTCCTCCCTTGCCCGAGGGCCTTTTAGCTGATGCCTGAACACCTCCTGTGTTCCAGGCACAGGGCAGGTGGTGATACCCATGATCTGATGTACGAACTTGAACCGGGAAGGGCGCCTCCAGAGCCCCGCTGGGTGAGGTGGTCTGTTCGTACAAACCCCAGATCACACAAGACCACCAAATCGTCACACCACATCCCAGAGGGAACTGCTCATTCTGTCCCAGGGTCTGTCTTTCTAGTTCCATGGCTTCCCACCTCCCCTCCTCCGTGCCATCTACCCAAATCCTGGTCACTTTCCCTTGTTTCTTGAAGGCATTCACGTGGGTTTGATCTTCCATGTAACCCGCGTTCCCTATTACCCTCAGGAACCTCAGTGCCCGTTTGAATCATGCACATGACACTGAGCCTCTGCTGCCTTTCCCTTTCAGCCATTTGTTCCAGTGGTACGCCTTGCTGCGATGAGCTGTCCATCCTCACCAGAAATGCCACTCTTACCCTCCCACAGTTACCTCTGCGTTTCCCTCAGAACAATGGTGAATAGAAGTAGTTCAGGTAGCTGGGGGTCGTGGCTCACACTTGTAATCCCAGCACTTAGGGAGGCTGAGACAGGAGAATCACGAGTTCAAAGCCAGCCTCAGCAATGGCGAGGTGCTAAGCAACTCAGTGAGACCCTGTCTCTGCATAAAACACAAAATAGGGCTGGGGATGTGGCTCAGTGGTCGAGTGCCCCTGAGTTCAATCCCCGGTACCAAAAAAAAAAAAAAAAGAAGTAGTTCAGGTGAGCATCTTTCCTAATCTCAAAGGGGAAATTTGAACGTTTCTCTATTAAGTATACTTGCACAAGTTAATTTTACCAAACATATTAATGCATCCATTGAAATGATAATATAATTTTGCTCCTTTTTTTTTCTGGTACCAGGGATTAAACCCAGGGGCACTTAATCACACTAAGCCACATCCCCAGCCCTTTTTATTTTTCATTTTGAGACAACGAGTTGCTGAGACTGGCCTTGAATCTGCAATCCTCCTGCCTCAGCCCCCAAATTGCTGGGACTCCAAGCATGCACCACCATGCCTGGCCTTCATAAAGCAATTTAATTTTTTTTAATATATTTATTTTATTTATTTTTATGTGGTGCTGATCGAACCCAGTACCTCATGCATGCGAGGCCAGTGCTCTACTACTGAGCTACAATCCCAGCCCAAGCAATTTAATATTAATTGCATACATTTATATTGCTCATAATACATTACCTTTTTATGTATTATGAAATTTATGCTCATAATACATTACCTTTTTTTATTGCATTTTAGAATCAGTTTGGCATTATTTTATTTGGTGTTTTTGCATCTGTATTTATAAATTATATTGGTTTGTGATTTTAATATTTTCTAGTTATGTAATGAGTTGAGAATATACTATTTTTCACTTCTCTGGGAGTTTGTGTGTGCTAGGTTTTATTTCTTCCTTACATGTTGATAGAACTCATAGGAAAGGCCTTCTGAGCATGGATTTTCCTTTGATGGAAATTTTTATTCTTTAAAAATTTATTATCTATTTATTTTTAGTGTAAATGGACATAGTACCTTTATTTTATTTACTTAGTTTTATGTGGTGGTGAGAATCAAACCCAGTGCCTTGCGGGGCATGGTGACACATGCCTGTAATCCCAGCAGCTTGGGAGGCTGAGACAGGAGGATCCCAAGTTCAAAGCCAGCCTTAGCAAAAGCAAGGTGCTAAGCAACTCAGTGAGACCCTGTCTCTAAATTAAAACAGAAAATAGGGCTGGGGATGTGGTTCAGTGGTCGAGTGCCCCTGAGTTTAATCCCCAGTAACCTCCCCACTCTCCTCCCTCCAAAAAAAAACACCACATAAACCCCAGTGCCTCACATGTACCAGGCAAGCTCTCTACCATTGATCGAACCCAGTACCTCATGCATGCGAGGCAAGCGCAGCCCTGGTGGAAAATTTTAAATTACAGATTCAACTTTCTTTTTTTTAAATAGCTATAGGACTATGTAGGTTTTCCATTTCTTCTTGTGTCATTTTTTTCCATCAAAAAATTCAAATATTAGCCGGGTGCAGTGGCTCAAGCCTGTAATCCCAGCACTTAGGTAGGCCGAGACAGGAGAATCGCGAGTTCAAAGCCAGCCTCAGCAACGGTGAGGTGCCAAGCAACTCAGTGAGACCCTGTCTCTTCATAAAACACAAAATAGGGCTGGGGATGTGGCTCAGTGGTCGAGTGCCCCTGAATTCAATCCCCAGTACAAAAAAAAAAAATTCAAATATTTTACATAGTTATTTAAAGTATATTCTTGCCAGGAACAGTGGAACACACCTGTAATCCCAGCAACTCAGGAGCCTGAGGCAAGAGGAGCACAAGTTTTAGATCAGTCTCAGCAACTTAGAGCCTAGGCAACTTAGTGAGACCTTCTCTTACAACAAAAGATAAAAGAGGCTGGGGATGTAGCTCAATGGTTAAGCACCCCTGGGTTCAATCCTTACTACCAAATAATAAATACATACATAAATAAATGTAGGGACTGGGTGTGCACCTCAATGGTAGATTGCTGGCCTAGCTTGTGCAAGGCCCCAGTTGCTGGTATTCCTAGGACCACACATATATACATACATACATACAAACAAATGTATTTTCAAAAAACAATGTTGCATTATAATTTCCTATTTTTGGTCTGATTCCTCCAATTTTAAAAGTAAAGGTTCCAATATTTTTAGTCTTCTGAGAACATGAGTGCTATATATTTTGCTGTTTGTGGATTAATTATAGCTTGTACATAAAGAGTGCTCAGTAAATCTTTATTCCATGAGGAAACAAATGAAAACTCCCAAGTCTTGGCTTTTCCCTTGTCCCTTTTTTTTTTTAAATTTTTTTTTTTTAGTTGTTGATGGATCTTTATTTTATTCATTTATTATTTATATGTGGTGCTGAGGATCGAACCCAGTGCTTCACGCATGCTAGGCAAGCGCTCTACCACTGAGCTACAGCCCCAGCCCTACCTTGTCCCTTTTATGTATATGGCTTCTAACTGTTTCTGGCTCTTGACTCCTTTTCACCATGCATTCCCGGGCCTGCTCTGTTTACCACTGGACCTAAGTCCATGATGTCACCAGATACTTCATCCTTGTGCAACACTGAAGGTCAGCCCCTATTTTCTATCCACATACTTTCTATATCTAGATGCCGTTGGGCTGTTGCCTTTGATTATGGTCATGAGGCTGGCTGAGTCTTTAGATTGCTTCTGACATGACAGGAAGACTATAAGAAGCATCTAGTGGCCAGGCATGTTGGCACGCACATGTAATCCCAGTTGCTCAGAAAGCAGAGGCAGGAGGATCTCAGGTTTGAGGCCAGCCTGGGCAATTTATGGAGACCCTGTCTCAAAATAAAATAAAAAGGGCTGGGGACAGATCAATGACAGAGCATGCCTGGGTTTAATCCCCAGTATGGGGTAGAGGAACTAGCTGGGCCCAAGATGTGCTTCCCAATCAGCTTCTCTGGAATTAGTGCTTCTCTTTCCCCTGTTTCAGCCTGACTTCCTGGTGCTTGACAATGGCCTATTTGTTTGTTTTGCTCTTACTCAGCAACTTATCCTTTTTATCTGCCACCTGGTCCTATGGCTTTATGAATCTGTTTTCTTTTTTAATTTGTTCTAATTAGTTAAACATGATAGTAGAATGCATTTTGACACATTGTACACAAATGGAGCACAATCTCTCCTTCCTCTGGCTGAACATGGTGCAGAGTCACACCTGTAATCATACTTGTATGTAGGGTAATGATGTCTGTTGTCCGTGTCACTCCATTGTCCTTCCAACTCCACATCCTCTCCCATCCTCTCACTACCCTCTGCACAATCCAAAGTTCCTTCATTCTTCCCTACACCCGCCCTCCAGCTTTATGGGTCTTCAGCCACCACTACTACCTTCCACAGCGCCCAGGTCCCAGGCTCCTGGGTGCTGCCTGGGTTTGGCTAACTCCTGCCATCTCCTCGCCTTCCTGCAGCTCATCTTACCCCTTGCCCATGTGTGTCACAGCAGCACTGGTGACAGCACCCAAGGGCACAGATAAGTCCATTCATCAGCACCACTTCCAACTTGTTAAAACAGTGCAATTTCAATACCACATTCAACTGCCTAACACAGAGCAATTTGTACCTCAGAAATGAAAGGGCAGGGGGCTGAGGTTGTGGCTCAGTGGTAGAGCCCTCGTCTAGCACGTGTAAGGCACTGGGTTCCATTCTCAGCACCGTATACAAATAAATGAACCACTTAGATAAAGGAATCAAAGGGGAGTTCAGAGTTTAAACCCTCTCCCTTTTCTCTTTCTTTTTTCCTTCAATTTTTTTCCTCTTGGAATTTGTGTTTAACTTCTCTCTTCCATGGGGTTTGCCTTTCCTCTCTAGTCGTGGATGTACCTTGTAGTAACAACATAGAAACTTAGAGTTGGAAAAGGATTCAAGATAAAATAGTACATAAAAAAATTTAAGAAAAATACTCTAGGTACATGTATGACTGCACATATGGTCTAACTCTATATTGTGTACAACCAGAGAAATGAAAAGTTGTGCTCCATTTGTGTACAATGAATCAAAATGCATTCTGCTGCCATGCATACCTAATTAGAAAAAAAAAGAAAAAAATTTTAAGAAGAAAAAACACAAAAAAGTAATGAATATTAATTTTAAGAAAAGATAAATTAGTATAGCTGGGCATGGTGGCCACACCTGTAATACCAGCAACTCAAGAGGAGGAGGCAGGAGGATCACAGGTTTGAGTCCAGCCTCAGCAACTTAGCAAGACCCTGTCTCAAAATGAAGAATAAAGGGGCTGGGATGGTAGCTGAGCGGTAGAGCGCTTGCCTCGCATGCGTGAGGCCCTGGGTTCGATCCTCAGCACCACATACAAAGCAATAAAATAAAGACATTGTGTTCATCAACAACTAAAAAAGATTAAAAAAAAAAAAAGAAGAATAAAAAGGCTGGGGAAGTAGCTCAGTGGTAGAGCACCTCTGAGCTCAATCCCCTGGGTGTTACTTGGGTCTGGTGATGAAGAAACAGAGACCTTAGTGAGGTCAAATGGACTTGCCTAGGGCCATTTATTCCACTCCTGCAAATGAATGGGCTTTGGGGCAATACCATGGCACAGTCTAGACTGGTTCTGAGTACAAGTACTCATCTGAATGTCACTAGGTGCTGGCAGGAGGAGGCAAGACAGACCACTTAGATAAGTAAATAAGTTATATTGTTTGCTTTTTTTGATTGTTACTTTTATTTACTCAAATGTAACAGCATTGGAATCAGATTATATCGTCTATTTGCTAATAATAATGGTTTACCTTTATCGGTGCTTTCCTTGGCTGGGCACTACTCTACTTTATACGCCATTATAATCTATGAAGTGGATGCTCTGTTGTTCCCATTTTGCAGATGAAGATATGGATGCATGATTACATTAGGAATGATTACTTAGGAATTTGCCTAAGGTCATACAGCTGGTTAGTGTCACAACTAGACAATCTGTCTGCAGAGCCTGGTCACAACCAATGCTGCACCACTCATCCTCACAGTTTTGCTTCCCTCTTCCCTGCTTCACTGGAAAAGGCCTCTGATTCAAGCTGTACATGAGCCCTGGTTCTTTTTTTTTGGTACTGGGGATTGAACTCACGGGGACTCAACCCCTGAGCCACATCCCCAGCCCTATTTTTTTGTGTTTTATGTAGAGACAGGGTCTCACTGAGTTGCTTAGTGCCTCGCCATTGCTGAGGCTGGCTTTGAACTCGCGATTCTCCTGTCTCAGCCTCCCTAAGTGCTGGGATTACAAGTGTGAGCCACCGCGCCCGGCTGCCCTGGTTCTTCTGGAAGAGCCACCTGCCTGGCTGTGCTGTCCTAATCCACTGCTGGGACCTGCCTGCATGTCTGTCTGCTCCCTCCCAGACCTCCCGGAGGGCAGGTGTTCGCCTGGTGTCGGGGAACACAGCACATGTGCCTGTGCACACAGTGGGCTGACACAGGGGCTCTTGTTTTATAAATAGGAGGTGAACAAACCTGAAAAATAAAATCCCTTGGGTATAAATTCAGTGCTATCTATCTATTGATTTACCACCGTAGTAATGGCTGATTGGCTCAAATGATTAGAAAATGGTCAGAAAGGTAGCCTGAGCTGACCTTCTGACTGCAGAGTTGGTGACATCTATCTTTATTTTTGAAATGTTCCTGTTCACTTCTTACTTCTGTTTCTGTGGGTCCTCATTGATCTAGGCAGCCTCTGATGTTTTAGTCAGTTCTCCAAAGATATGCCCAGCTCGTCTCCACGTTGGAAAACACAAGTGGATTGAACTCCAAAACTCTAGTCAGTGCTGTGTTCCAGATGGAGTCAGGGTCTCGAATGCTTCTTTCCTTAATTTGGCAAAATAAGGGGCAGAAAGAGCTATTCACCAAGATTGTGAGGTCACTGTTGCCTGAGTCCTTGCTGTGTTGGTCTTTTTATGCTCACTGTTGTATTTGCAACCTTCACAATATTTTTTTAAAATTTATTTTGTAGTTGTAGGTGGACACAATACCTTCATTTTATTTATCTCTCTGTGGTGCTAAGGATCAAACCCAGTGCCCCACACATGACAGGCAAGCGCTCTGTCACTGAGCCACAGCCCTAGCCCCCTTTCACAACATTTCTATAAGATAGATATTATATTGTTTCCATTTTTCAGGTTAAGAAATAAAGGCCGATGTGATATCTAACAGACGGCAAAGCTGGAATTCCAATTCTTATCTTCCACCTGGTACAGTGGCACATGCCTGTAATCCCAGGGCTCAGGAGGCTGAAGCAGGACAGTAAGTTCAAAGCCAGCCTTAGCCTCTTAGTGAGGTCCTAAGCAACTCAGCAAGACCATGGTCTCTAGATAAAATATTTAAAAAAGGGCTGGGGATGTGGCTCAGTGATTAAACACCCTTGAGCTCAATCTCCAGTACCAAAAAAAAAAAAATCTTATCTTTGGCTATAAGCTTGTGTGTTCTTTTTTTTTTTTTTTTGGTACTGGGGATTGAACTCAGGGGCACTCGACCACTGAGCCACATCCCCAGCCCTATTTTGTGTTTTATGTAGAGACAGGGTCTCACTCAGTTGCTTAGCGCCTCGCCATTGCTGAGGCTGGCGATTCTCCTGTCTCAGCCTCCCTAAGTGCTGAGATTACAGGCTTGAGCCACTGTGCCCGGCTAGCTTGTGTGTTCTTAATACTCCAAACCTCCAATTGTTATAGACCATACTATTTTCCAAACTAGAAGGCATGGTCAAACTTTATTCTGAATTATTAAAATCTTATCACAGAATTTAGTAACTGAGGAAAATAAGTGGGGAGAAGATTGCTGGACATAAAGCCAATTTGTTGCTCCTAAAATTACCTCACATGATATCTTGCTTATCCAGATTTGGCAATTGTGAAAGCAAGAAAATTGGAATGGATAGGTTAGGGAGCATCCCTCAGGCGTTCCCTAAACCAATTCAATACTCCAGTGATCAGACCAATTATCCCTCTTCAGTTTCTAGCAGTAAAAGACCAGAAGTTTGTCAGGGCTCATTCATTCCCCTGCCAGCACAACAGACCTCCCACTGCTCCCTGGAGAGTCAGTCAGTTGCAGAGGGGTAAGATATGAGCTCTGTGCTAACGAAGAATTTAATGGGAACAACAAGAAGAAAAAGCTTCCATAAAATGAGGCGGGGGTAGGGGAGGAATCCCTGG
The DNA here is from genome assembly GCA_028644305.1 of Xerus rutilus. Taxonomy (NCBI): domain Eukaryota; kingdom Metazoa; phylum Chordata; class Mammalia; order Rodentia; family Sciuridae; genus Xerus; species Xerus rutilus. The sequence goes on along the minus strand of CM053407.1, from coordinate 4,552,493 downwards.
ATAATCTGATTGCTAACATACTTACACTAAGGTTAAAAATCCCTCAGATACTTGACCGTTTCTGTTCTTGGAGCTGATGGTATTAGTAATGTAATGGGAAATGTTTTAATTATAGGACAGTCAGTGATGGCGCTCACATGAGGTTTTGCTTGCTGCTGTATCAGTGGTGTGGATTGGTACACAGTTCACAACAGCCCAACTGGACTGGCTTAGTGCCCTGTGTCAGGCAGGGTCTTGGGACGAGCAGGCATAGGTGCTCTTCAGGACTCATTCAATGGGTGGCCTTAGGTCAAAACTCAATTCTTTGAGTCTCAGCTCTTTCAGCTGGACTAGATGACTTCTAAGAATTTCTTCTACCTGAGAGAGTCTCTAATATTTAGAATAATATTTATTTGTTAAAATATTCATCCACTAAGCAGTAATTAATCTCTTCCTTCAGAGAGTTTACATTCTAGTGGAACTGAACCTCTACTAAAGTATTAGTGACTTTCTGGGTACATTGACCTTTGCATATGATTTGAAGGAGAAGTAAGAGGCCATCCATTCAAAAATCCACCTCCTGCTGGGCACTCCTGTAATCCCAGCAGTTTAGGAGGCTGAGGCAGGAGGAGCACAAGTTCAAAGACAGCCTCAGCAATTTAGTGAGGCCCTAAGCAATTCAGTGAGAACTTGTCTCTAAATAAAATACAAAAAAAAAAAAAATCATCTCTGGGTCTCTGTGTTTAATATCACTATGCCACTTAATGTCCTGTGCAAAGCGTGACCCCCAGCATGTTGTCTTTGGAAAGTGCATTCACACACCTGACAGGTATCGACCTGTGTGTCGACCTCTCAGATGCTCCACAGTCAGTTAACGTTAAGAAATGTAGGAATAAACAGGGTGAGATCTGTCACACTCCCGAAGTCCTACCACTTGCGCCCTTAAGGATGTCTGGCCCAGAAGACCTTGTTCTGGGAGGAAGCTCCTAGGTGCAGTGTGAGGCAGGGTCTTGCAGTGAATGCAAGCACTGCTCAGTCTCTTAACTGGAATGTGAATATTACAGCTCCATCAAAATACTCTTCCCAGAATATTGGGAATCTTGGGAAGATCCTTAAAAGGAATCTCTTTCTTGAGATGGCATCCATTTCAGAATAGACTTAGAATATCTGATTAATTCAATTATTAAGAGCTTGGAAACCATGTGGACCTGGAGCTTACCCTAACCAGCAGTGTCACCTGATTCATTAGCAATAGGCCATTGTCTCTGTTTGGGTGATGTCCCTAGTCTGCTGGAGGACAATGGGCCAAAGTATTCTCTTTGCAGTACTGGGGGCTGAACCCAGGAGTGCTTTTGAGTCACATCTTCAGCTGCCACCATCCACATTTTCAGATATATATATATATTTTGGTACCAGGGATTGAACTCAGGGCACTCGACCACTGAGCCACATCCCCAGCCCTATTTTGTGTTTTATGTAGAGACAGGGTCTCAGTTGCTTAGCGCCTCGCCGTTGCTGATGGCGGCTTTGAACTCGCGATTCTCCTGTCTCAGCCTCCCTAAGTGCTGGGATTACAGAGTTGAAACAGGGTCTAAGTTGCATAGGTTGGCCTCAAACTTGCGATCCTCCTACTTCACCCTCCTGCAAAATATACTATTTGGATGAAGTGGAACTTGCAGGACCCAGAAAGGGAAAGATAAAAATGTAACTGCTGTCAATCAAAGGTTCCTTCTTCCCAACTGTCCAGATGACCCCCTCGCACCCTGGGGGTAAGAGTTGACACAGGACTGATCAGCAGAGGGGGAGTAGAATAGGGCCATGCCTGGAGGCCACAGCAGGGAAGGTGAATTTACCAGCAGCTTGCACTTGAGACTGTTCTGATTAGTGGAGAAGCCGCCTGGGTTTGCCTCTCCTTGTTTACCAGTTGAAGGCTTGCCTTGGGGCCTGGGGGCTCTGTGCTACAGTAATGACTGTGGTTTGGAGAAGAGGGTTTACTTTTCATGCTCCTCCCTGGAGGACTCAAGCTGTGGAGGAGTGCTGTTTGCTTCCGCCTTCCCCAACAACGACATTTTTTTTCTTTTCTTTTCTTTTGGGGGTACCAGGGATTGAACTCAGGGGCAGTTAACCACCGGGCCACACTCCCAGCTCTATTTTGTATTTTATTTAGAGACAGGGTCTCACTGAGTTGCTTAGCACCTCATTTTTGCTGAGGCTGGCTTTGAAATCCCCAATGACATTTTAATGTTAGACTTTCAATTAAAATGAAAGAAAGAAACTCACAGAATGTAAGGGGACCACTTGCTGCTGCTGGGTGGGTGTTTTTCACCATTTCCTCCCTTATACGGGTCTTTGCTGGTCTGCACTTCATTGCCCTATCAACTCACTAATTTGTGGGTTCCAAATCAATTGTCCCTGTTTCTTATACTGCAGGAACAGCTCTGCCAAGTGCTTCCCAGGACTGGATTTAAGGCAAATCCACTCCTTAAGACGGTATCCATCTTCAGGAGTATAATAATCTAAGAAACAGAAAGCTCTAGCTATCACAGCACAGGCTCTGAAAGACAGGGTGGGTTACCCACTAACACAACCCCACCTAGGAGTCACATGGAGAGGTTTGGCAGGGACTCCATATTTACCCATGGGTTATCCTAGTTGGAGATAGGCTCTGAATACTATCTAGAATCTGGGATTTACCATCCACATCTACATAGGATGCTAACTATCTACATTTACAGAGAATAGAATCACTGCAACTAATCTTTTTTGGAATACAAATCTCTTAGCTTGTTGGTTTGTGGCCATTTTCTTTAAGGTGAAGATTGATATTATTGCATTTTAACAATGGGATGGGAAAGGAGCTCATTGGCATAATAGGGACAAGAAAGCCCAGGGACATGTGGCCAGATGCAAATGACTAAAAGCAACACCAGTGCTCCCCTCTTTTGTCACCTCACTGCCTCAGGAGCCCTGGGGATCTGTCAGTCTGGTGAAAGAGGGAGAGACAATTTTGGCTGACAGAGGTTCTAATCGGCAATTGAAGAGACAGGAATATTTGCATGGATAGAATTCGGGAGCAAATAAGTCTTAATCAGGAAGAGACATTCTGTTCCTCCAATACGGGGGTCTAGGGACATAGCAATCACTGCTCTATGTGCAGCCTGGGACAGTTGCTACTTCCCTGCAGCTCCTGTTGGTGGATAAAAGGTTCTTCTTAGATTAGTCCTAAATGTACTTCCTGGTAACTTTTAACTTTTGGAACAGTAAAAGCAACCCTATTCCTTTTACATATTACTTTTCTAGTAGTTAAAGACAGTCAGCAGTCCCTATAAATATTCTCCTCCCAGATGAAGAAAAGTCCTGAGGAAGAAAACAAGAAGTCTTGTATTGAGTGTGTATGCTCAAGGTTAGGGGCATCCCTGCCCCCCAACAAGGAAAAACATTTTAGTCTCTGTCTTGAGGTAATGCTCCTGACATGAACACTGAACTAACAGTGATAACACTGGGACAAAATAGCATCCTTGTAAAGACTTTCATTCGTGAGCCGGGTGTTGTGGCTCACGCATGTAATCCCAGCACTTTGGGAGGCTGAGACAGGAGAATCGCGAGTTCAAAGCCAGCCTCAGCAAGGGCGAGGCGCTAAGCAACTGAGTGAGACCCTGTCTCTACATAAAACACAAAATAGGGCTGGGGATGTGGCTCAGTGGTCGAGTGCCCCTGAGTTCAATCTCCAGTACCAAAAAAAAAAAAGACTTTCATTCCTTATCTTGTCAAACCTCTCATGCAGATTTTGTTGAGCCATTCTGAAAAAGGAATCAAGGCAAAGTTTTGCAAAGTATATGGTAAATTTATACTATCCTTAATGAATGCTTTTTAAATCATTTTAAAAATGACTTTCTTAGCACAGTTTTAGGTTCACAGCAGACTGAGAGGAAGATAGAAATTTCTAGACAGCCCCTGCCTCAGGTGCGCGTTCCGATGTCCCCCTAGAGTAACATGTTTACTACAGTTGGTGCCCCTACACAGCATATCTCTATCACCCAAAGACCATGGATGCTTTATGTTAGGGTTTACTCTTAGTGTTGGATTAGATATTTTTCTATTTTTATGGGCAAATAACAGCTAATAGCTCACATTTATGAAGTGCTCACCATGAGCCAGGTACAGGCCTAAAAGCTTTGTGTGTATAAATTCATTTAATACTTACAATGACTCTGAGTTAAATCCTCAATTTGCAGAGAGGAATGCTGAGGTGTGGTCACCTGTTCCCCAATCAAATAGCTGATGAGTGAGGCTGAAGTGGAGCCCAGGTGGTCGCGCTTCAGCCTGGATGTGTGCTCCCAATCATTTATAGTGCTGTCCCCGGCAGAGAGTGGCACAGCACAAGAGTAGTCCATGGAGGAACAGATATCCCACCAGCAGCTAGGGGCACCCACCGCAAGGTACTGAGACTCTGTCTTTTGAACCTCAAAAATCTACCCTTCTGAAAGGTTAGCACCAAGCACCAAAACTAAGTATGTCTTTTGAATCTAAAGTGCTATTTATAAGACCTCCTCCTGGGCGGGGGGAAGAGAACACACACACAGGGTCCAGCAAGGCTACACACCTGTAATCCCAGCTACTCAGGAGGCTGAGGCAGGAAGACTGCAAGTTCTGTCTCAAAATAAAATAAAAAGGGCTGGAGGTGTAGCTCAGTAGTATAGCACCCCAGGGGTCAATCCCCAGCACTGGAAAAAAAGAAAAGAATGAAGTGTGCACAAAGGTTTAGTTGTAAAGATATTCAGAGCTGTGATGCTAGGGTTGCTGTGATACAGAAAAGTTAAAGTTGAAAAGTAACACAGGTTTCAACACTAGGTGTTGGTTAAATGGAGGACACATTCATAGAATAACTGAATGTTAGTAGAAAAGGCAATTAGTAGAAAAATGTGCTACATGATTTTTATTAAATGGCAATACATTTCTGATGTAAGTGGGGGAAAAAACCAAACCAGATTTCTTTTTTTCTAAGCTGAATTACTTTATTTACATAAAGAGAAGGAAAAAATAAAAATATGGAACGCTTCACAGATTTGTATGTCATCCTTGCACAGGGGCCATGCTAATCTTCTCTGTATCATTCTAACTTTAGTATATGTGCTGCCGAAGCGAGCACCCAAACCAGATTTCAGTATGAGAATAAACCACTATTTTCTTTCTTTCTTTCTTTCTTTTTTGTACTGGGGATTGAACCCAGAAATGCTTGGCCACTGAGATCCATTCTCAGCCCAGTCTCCTTTCTATTTTTATCTTTTTTTTTTTGAGACAGAGCCTCACTAAGTTACTTAGGGTCTCAGCTTCCCTAGTGACTGGGATCACAGCTGTGCACCACCGAGGCATCCAGCCGCATTTCCAACATCTATTAGACATGGAGGTTGCAAATCTTTTCTCTCATCTATGGCTGCTGTTTCACCTGTGGCCCACTCCCTTTGCTCTGTGGAAGCTTCTAGTTGGAGGTGGTCTCATCTGTTCACTTCTGCTGTCCTTGCTTGTGCTTTTGGTGTCATCCAAAAAAATCACTGGCAGGACCAATGTCAAAGAGCTCGCTCCTGCTGGGTGCAGTGGAGCACGCCTGTAATCCCAGCACTTAGGGAGGCTGGGACAGGAGAATCGCGAGTTCAAAGCCAGCCTCAGCAACGGCGAGGCGCTAAGCAACTCAGTGAGACCCTGTCTCTACATAAAACACAAAACAGGGCTGGGGATGTGGCTCAGTGGTCGAGTGCCCTGAGTTCAATCCCCAGTAGCAAAAAAAAAAAAAGAAGCTTGCTGCTGTTTTATTCTAGGAGTTTTATGGTTCAGGTCTTATGCATAAGTCTTTCATCTATTTCAAGATCTATTTCAAGTTAAACTTTGTAAGTGGTATAAGAAAGGGGTCAAAAATACCTTGCTTTTAAGTCATTAAATTCTGGGCGTTATGCAGTGATAGAAAATGGGATTGAGGAGCCAAGAAAGAGTGTGGCCATGCCAGGCTCAGTGCACATCCACATTCAGCTGGAATCGCAGTCCCTGCACTCGGCAGGAAGACTCCCTAAGAGGACATGTGGGATTGGGGGCACTAAAAGGAGAGAAAAGAATTTTGGGAGGCAAGTAGTAGTCTCAGCTTTCCCATGTCTTAAGTCTTCCAACTCGTCCCCATCTTTCTCTGTCCCTGTCACTCTCTGCAGCCTGGCACTCACTTGAGGCTCTCCTGTGCAGCACCCCAGTCTTCCTCCCTCAGCCCTGGCTGCCTGTGTACCCTGGACATGGAGGAACCAGAGGGAGCAGGGAGAGGGAGGCAGCCAGGGGCCTCCCTAGGCAGCACAGCTCCTTCAGAAAGAGGTGAGGCACACGTGGGCCAAGACAGGAGGGCTGCAGAGAGCTCTGTCCTGTGGGGAGCTGGGGCAGTGGAGGCAGAGGCAGGGAAAAGCATCCACAGGGAAGTGTTCAAGGAAAAGGCTCGGCTCAGGGAAAGGGGGCAGTGTGGGTGTGGGGTAGGGGCGCAGCATGAGGGAGCCTCCATGAGAGGAAGAGAGGAAAGCAGGGACCACATTACAGCACAGTGGGGAACAAAAGGGACACTGTGTCTTCCCCCATGGAGCTTAGCTCCTAGGAGGCTCCAGGGAGCTTACAGGTTCAGCAGAGCCCCAACAAGGTCTCTGAGCCCCTGGGGGTATATAAATATGTTCTTGGGTGTTTGAAAGAGTACCATGAGAAGCTTACAATTTTGTACTTTTGTTTTTAATTTTAAATTTAAATATTTAATAAATAAAAAGCATATAATGCATTTTAAACATTTTTAAGTTGCTTATTTTCTATACAATATAATGTTCTAGATTATGTGCACCTTTTGGAGTGGCTGAATCAAAGTGGCTGGCACATGCTTTACCTCACACACTGCCTCTGTGTGGTGGGGAACAGTATGGCATATTCTAAATCACCTGAAGGTCGCCTTGGGAGGAGTGTTCACACAAGTATCATGGGGCCAGATGTCCAGCTCCCTCCCAGCCTGCACTCCCTGCCTCCACTGCCCTGCTCCTGTGGAGATGGAATCAGCAGGCTCTGGCCTTTGGGTTGGTTCACTCCAGGGGGAGCAGCGAGGAGAGGAGAGTGAGGTCAGGCTGTCCCTGGCTGTCTGTGCCCCCAAAGGTCACATCCCTCAAGGTGGCTTCTCTCCTGCTGTTTTGGTCCAGTGTCCCGGAGCCTAGGAGCTGTGTCTAGCCCCTGGCTACTGTACCATCTCTGCCTGTATGGTTAAATGGCTTCTGAAGTCAGCCCTGCCCAAATTATTCTGGGCTGAGCTGCCCTCTACCTCCTAGTGGGATCCTGACTAAATCAGGACCACACAGGATGACTTTCACTTTTCTAGACTAATTAGGGAGAGAGATGTGTAGCTGGAAGAGCATTTGCATAGCATGTGCCATGTGCAGGGAGGGAGATGGACTGAATGTGGGGATGGTTCCTTCACATTAGGCGAAGGCCCAGTGACATCAACAGACCTCATGCCTTGCACTGTTCAAATAAGATACCAACAAGTTTTTTTTGTACTGAGGATGGAATCCAGGGGCACTTCACCAACTGAGCCACATTCCCAGCCCTTTTTATTTTTTATTTTGAGACAGGGTCTCATTAAGTTGCTGAGGTTCTTGCTGCATTGCTGAGGCTCACCTTAAACTTGTAATCCTCCTGCCTCAGCCTCTGAAGTTGGTGGAATTTAGGTGTGTGCCACCACTCCAAAATGTTTCTTACTTTAAAATAACACTATGATAAATAATATTTTTCTTGATGACTTGTGAAATTTCTCCTTTCAAATGGATCCACATGGCCCTCAGTTTGAGATATACTAATCTCGTCCAGCATTTCACGTGCTGCAGAAATGCCTTCGTACTCAAGGGGGTTCAAATCCATTTGTCAATAAGGTTTGACGTTAAGCTCAAATTAAAAAATCTCAACCATTGTCCCTAATTTTGCCCACTATTCATGAAAGTAAGTGCAAGGCCTGGATCACAGCACTGTTTTCCACCCTGACACGCTGTACCAGGATGTAGGAGGCTGAGCCCTCCTCACGGCTCCACAGAGCAGCCTTCAGTGCCCACCTTCACCAAGGCACAGACTGCTGGTGTTGTGCCGTTGGCAGATGCCGTTGGCATCCTTCTTTCTCCTGTTCTTTTCTGCAACTGGAAAACAGGTTCTGATTTTTAAACCTTGTGTTCTCCTTAGCCCTTTCCAGTGTCTTATATGGTATAGCTGTTTAATAAATGCTGAAGTAAAAGAATCAGTGAAAATATGAGATTACACACACACACACACACACACACACACACACACACAAACACTGAAAAACATGCACAACTGTGCAATAAGCATTTGACCGGCATCTTGACGTTTGTTCCATCAGTCAGGAGCAGGGTGCAGGCCGCTGTCCAGCAGTCCCATTAGCCACCAGCTCTGAATCTGCAGCCCTAGGCTTCTCTTGTGCCAAGGCTCCTGGCTGGAAAAGGCCTTCTATGGTGCAGCACAGAGCCCTCTGGGCCTGCCCCCTGTACCACTTAAACTAATGGAGTCTGACACAATCGACCTCATTTTTCTGGGTATCAATTTTCAGAGCGGTATTGTTCTGCAGCAATAGGGAAGTTTGATAAAAACAATTCAAACAGGATATGCCCTCAGGAATTTACATTGTATAAGGAAAAACAGTGTATTTGTGCTAAATCAAATGAAAACATGTAGATATGAGTAAGGTACACTCTGCTTGGAATGCATGTGAAAGCATTTAAAAAATATCCCACAAGTATAAAGGGATATTCTATCAAATGTGTAAAATTTAGACCTTTAAGAGAATGGCTAGAGAGTCACTGATTATTTATTTAAGGGGAGATTTTTAAAATAAGTTTCCTGAGTGTATCTGAATTGCCACAGACTTTTAATACTGGATAGTGCTTAAAGGTTATCTACATTAACACTTGTGTTTTAGAAGCAAAGAAAGAGACCATCTGCTTTGTTCACTTATTCCAGGACTTGAGCACTGTGGGAGAAAAATCACAGAGCAAAACGGATGGATGTCATTCCCAAGTTGGGGGCCAATGTCACCTCTGGTGGTTCATCAAGCTTTTGATTCCCCTTTGTTCTCCGCCTCTACCTTGCTCCCTTCCAAATGTCATCCACACTATCTCATGCTCCCGTCCCTTTTCACCTCTTCTCAAACTGGCTCTTCACAGCTGATCCTGTCTTCATTCAACAAACAGTTGGTACCTACTGTGTGCCAGACATGGTTCCAGATCGGAGGTAATAGCAGCACATTAACACAAGGTTCCCAATCCTGAGAAGTTTCTATCCCGTTTGGGCCAAGGGGCAGCCAGCCAACTCAGAGGCAGGCAAACACATAGGCCAGCCATTCACATCCCACAGGCCATCAGCAGGGTGGTATTTTATCTGGTTCTGGATGAACCAAGGTCCAGCTTGTCAACATTCAGGAGAGTCACCCCAGGAAGAGCCAGGAACAGGGGCACCAAGAATAAAGCCTGGAAGAGTAAGCAGGCAACTGGGCATGATCAGCCCTGAAATCCAGGGCATGAAGTTCAGATTATTCCAAGTGGGGCTGGAAGCCACTGCAATAGTTTTAAATGGGTTTGTGACAAGTTTTGATTTATATTGTGAAAAGGAAAATTACGATGAAAGCAACATTGAAAGAGCTTTCCAAAATGGAGCCAAGAAGCCTGTGAGGAGGAAGGACTTAGGGTACAGGTCCAGCTGCCACCTGGAATGTGAACTTTGGTCACCTCCTCCCTTTGGCCTCAGGCATCTGTAAAAACTGACCTTTGCATATGCCCAGAGGCTCCAGATGCACATCAAGAGTTCCTGGACTCTTGTCTTATGGACATTTCTGTCTATTTACACCACCTTTCCTTTATCTTCCATCAGTCACGTAGCTCTGCTCCTTCTCAATGTTCTACAGCCCCTGGAGCTACTGCCTTCCCAGCCTTCCTTGGATCACCAACTGCATGCAAACCTGTCTTCTGAACTGCATTTCCTTCAACTCCAAGTAAAGTCCTTTATACATTCGCAATTTCTGAGTTTGGACTGGTTAACAACACTTTGAAAAGATAACTGACTGCTTTGTGGTCCGTGGACCAAAGCAAGTTGGGAGAGGACTTAGGCCCTACTGCAACAGTCTAGGCAAAGAATGGGCACCTGCTCTAGGAAGGAGAGGAGATTGGCTTGGCATGTGTCTTAAAAGTTGCACTGACAAGACTTGTAGATGGATGGAATGTGAGAAAGAGGAAATGAAGAATCTAGGGTAACTAAGGGAATGATAGGTTGTTAGGAAGGTTGTGGGAATCTAGGGCTTATGTCTTGCTTGTGTTCTGTTTGAACTCTTTATTTGACCTCATATGGAGATGTCAAGACACAGACTTAGTCTGGAGAAGCAGGTAGGGGTGTGTGATAGTGATGGAGCTGTGGCCACCAGCAAGATGCATCTGTGCCATGGTAACGGAGGCAGATAGTGCCTGGAGAAGTGGAGGCTGACCTTTGCTAGGATCAGGGCTGGTTCTTCATTCAACAAAAGCAAAGAAGGAATTTCAGAAGGGGTAGGTTTTTGAAGGAGGGTAAAGAAATGGTTGGTGGAGGGCAAGAGATGTAGTTTAGTGGTAGAGGCCGTAGATACCATCCCTAGCACTGTAAAAGGGAGGAAAAATATATACACACACACACACACAGAGGTGATGGGAAGAAAGGAGGCCGATCCCTCCTTCACTGTGAACTCGTCTGCTTCCTCCTCCTTTCCTGTCTCAGAGGAAGAGGCCTCCATCTCCCCAGCCCCATTTTTCTGCCTCTCCTGGTTCATTCCCTACAACTGCCTCAGGGACCAGGCCCGCCATCTCTCTTTTTTCTCTTACAAGCCTATAAATACCCGCATTTCTTTTTACTTACGAAAGCCTTCCTTTGACCTGTCTTCTCCCTCTGGCCCGCAATCCTGTCTTTCTCTTCATTTCATTGCCAAGATACTGGGAAGGACGTCCCTCACATGTTTTCTCCATTTTCACCTTCCATTTTCTGCTTGTGGTTTTATTCTCCAAAATGCCCAAGACAACTCTTGTAAGGATGTCGGCACATTTTTGTGCCAATGTGGTGTGGACGTTCAGTCTCATTGGACTTGTTTTCTCTGCATGGCGGACCTCCTGGCCACGCCCTCCTTCCCTGAGACTTCAGTGTCTCCTTCCTGGTCCTCTAGGCACATCCATCTGCCTTCCCTTCCTTAAGTCACCCAAGTCCCTCTCCTGCGTCCTCTTCTGTTACTCTGTTCAGTCTCCTTGGTCAGCGGATCCATGTTGAGGACTTCCATTACTGTTTGTGTACTAATAAGTCATAAATTGCAATTTTTGGTTTAGACTTCCCAAGACCCTCATTTCAGCTGCCATTTAGATGTGTACAGGTAACTATCCTATGGGCACTTCAAACTCCAACTTCACATGTCCCAAAGTGAACTCATCTGTCATCATGGCTTTTCCCTCTGTTTTCTTCCAAGGATCACATCACTGCTATCTTTCTGGCCAAGCCTGAACCCTGACATGTACCATACACTCCTTTCTCACTCTTGCCTTCCCACTTAGGCTCCCAGTCTTGTCATTTCTACAGTTTTTGAGTCTGTTCTTTACTCTCCATCCCACGGGCCTGGCCTTCATTCAGTTTGTTTTTGTTTGTTTGTTTAGTACTGGGGATTGAACCCAGGGGCACTTAATCACTGAGCCATATCCCCAGCTCTTTTAATTTTATATTTTGAGACAGTCTTGCTAAGTTGCTGAGGGCCTCACTAAGATGCTGAGGCTGGCTTTGAACTTGCGATCTTCCTGCCTCAGCCTACCAAGTTGCTGGGATTACAGGCATGCGCCACCTAACCCGGCTCATCTCCAGTCTTTAAACATTCTGAAATAGGATCTTGTAAAGTTGCCAAAGCCACAAACTTGCAGTTCTCCTGCCTGTGCCTCCTAAATGGCAGAGATTACAGCGTAAGCCACCCCACCACTGCTCAGACCAGCTCTCCATCACTGTTCAGCCAAGCCATGACCAGGACTTCAGCTTAGGACTCCATCTCATTTTCTGCTCTATCACCAACACCAAGTTGGCGACGTCCCCCAAACACCCAATTGTTCATTCATTCCCTCTTCAGCTTAAAAAACTGGTTAGAATTCTATGATGAAAAGACCCAAACTCTGGGATGGGCGTCCTGCTTTAAGCATATGGAGTGGGTGCACAATGAGGCCTCCCTTGCCTGTTTCAGACGCGTTGTTAAGTATAAATTTACAGGAGGGCATTGTTTTGGACAAAGATTCTGCAGGTGGCCCCAACAAATCAGACTAAACCTCAGAATGAAGTTGCTCATGCTAACTTCAGACCTCACCAGACAGAAATTAGTTTTCTGACCTTCCAAGAAATCAGGAGAGGTACCAGCCAGATTTTAGACAGGTGGGTTTCAATTATGATAATGAAGTTCCCTCTGCCTTAATCCTTACACAAAAAAAGTAAGCTGATGTTAACCAAGTAGTTGTTTTTCTATTGTTCTGTCACCCAGGCCCTCCTCACAGGGGAAAGAAATTGAAGTGACCAATTCATGTTTTTTTTTTTTGTTTTTTTTTTTTTGGTACCTGTAAGGTGAAAACAGCCCTTTTACATTTGGTGCCGGTGACTCGGATGAGGGAGTGATTCTCTACTGAGACCCCTCATCCCGAACCGCCAACCACACCTCACAGCCTTTGCTCATTCTTTCGATCGCCAAGTGTCCGCGCCCACCACGACCTTCGTTCGGTGAGTCTCCTTTTGAGGAGATCAAAACTTTGAAGGCAGAGAATCAGAGGTGACCAGCCGTAGATCGTCCGGTGGTCCCTCTGACTGCCTCAAAGGGAAGACCGCACCCCACCACGATCTTCAGGATCATGGTGGACTTCCAAAATCTCCACTCCATTTTCTTAAATTCTCCATCCCTCAGGCCCATTTACTCTCTCTCTC
>CM053407.1:4496565-4539000 GCA_028644305.1 Xerus rutilus | reverse complement strand
TTTGGTACTGGGGATTGAACTCAGGGGTACTTGACCACTGAGCCACATCCCCAGCCCTATTTTGTGTTTTATGTAGAGACAGGGTCTCACTGAGTTGCTTAGCACCTCGCCGTTGCTGAGGCTGGCTTTGAACTCGCGATTCTCCTGTCTCAGCCTCCCTAAGTGCTGGGATTACAGGCTTGAGCCACCGCGCCCGGCTTGGAAGACAGTCATTTCTGAGATCTTCTGATGCCATCCCCAAAGTCTGGATTACTTCATTCCTGTGGTGGGTGTGTGCTCAGGGACAGATACCTCTGCCTAGGATGGGGAAGGAAGGTAATCTTGTTTCCCCTGAGATTAGGGAGGGGGAGAGATTAGGGAGAAGCAAGGAGAGAGGAAGAGAAACACTTCCATTTGAAAGTCACAGTGGCAGAGCAACAAGGGCTACATTGAAAGCATGACATGGACCCTGGTTATGGTACTTTATTACCATTTGCACAGAAGACCTGAGGTTCGTAAGTTCAGCCGGCAGTGTAGGGAAAGGGGGCGGGGCTTCTGAGTCTGCAGGTCTCTGGCTGTGCTGCCCCTGGTGTACTTGCCTCTTGCTGGAGCTACTGACCTCACCTTGACATTCTGTGCCCTGGGCAGGTGAAGGATGTATTCTGCTCACTTCTGCATTCTGGGGCCTACCCAGCAGATAGCTTCTGCTAAGTAAATGACTGCAAAGTGAACAAGGGCTTGCTTCTCTCCCCGGTCCTGTTTATAGTCCCAACTGGATCAGTGCATGGTACCCTTCCACGAGTATTTAAGAAAGCTAGGATGTTACACAAAGATGCCACAGCCCTATCACGAGGGCTCTGTTGGACTCTGGGTGACTGCCATAGACCTTTAAGCCAACTATATTTAATGAATGCGGAGGCTACCGGGCCCAAGGAACACTCTTCCCTAGCAATGTTCTACTTGCTCAAATCCTGTTTGACACAAATGAATAAGGTGTCCCCTAAGAGCTGCTGGGACACTAATGCAGCAGCTGCAGGCCTGACCTGGGGGCTCTGAGACTCAACAGCGTGGAGCCTGTACCTTCAGTGTTTTCAGAACAATCTGAGAGTCAGGGAGGACTAAGCTACAGGTAGCCAAGGGTTCATGTTTAGTGTGAGGCTGGCTTTTCCTCTTTGGGAAGCTTGGTCCACTGTAGTTAGCAATAACCAGGGTCTGTCCCAGGCAGAGCTGTCCTTATCTCTTTTTGATAGGGAACTGTTATAAAAACATAGATTGTTGATGGGTGCATCTTAGGAACTTTTTGTTGTTGTTAACAATATTGAGAGAGTTTCCTAAGGTTTTATACTGTGACACAAAGGACAATAGTGACAACAGAAAACTCAAGACAGCTGGGCCAGATGGTGCATGTCTGTAATCCCAGTGACTCAAGAGGCTGAGACAGGAGGATTGCGAGTTTGAGGTTAGCCTCAACAAATTAGTGAGACTGTCTCAAAATAAAGAACAAAAAGGGCTGGGGATATAGCAGTGCTAGAAATTCCCTGGGTTTAATCCCCCGTCCTGGAAAAAAACAAAAACAGAAAGCTCTAGTTTACTAGAAGTCACTAGTAACTAGTGTCAGAGACTCCCCACCCCACAATTCATTGTGCCCCAGGTAGGGCTTCCGTCTTTCCTCTGCCCATCCGAACACTGCCATTATCCACAGGAGCAAGGCAATGGTCAGATTCCTCCAGACACTGCAGGGTCTCATTGCCAAGAATCTCCTTTTGGCAACTTTACCACCCAAGACCCCCAGTGAAAATCAGGAGGGGGATGTAAACTTCCAATGAACCTATGCAAACTCCTGTGAATATTTTATACCTTCATGAAAATAAATCATTAAAGGAAACATTTTAAATGAAGAGAATATCAATGACATTTTCTACATTTTAAATTACTATCGGTGGCTAACATACAATTGAATTCTCTTTACCATCTGTTGCTTGCTAAAAACTTCAGTATGTCTTTCCAAGGAAATTTTAATGAGGGATTCACTTAAAAACACATTTTCTAGATGTGTATAGCAATCTTTTCCTGTCTGAGGAAGAAAGAAAAGTTGTCTAAGGTTGCTTTTGTTGTATGGTGTGTGAGGAGAGCCCCACCATGTGAACATGATGGCTTTAAGCACTGCTTGCTGAATGAGGGGTGTGAGGGCCAGGCAGGCACTTTCATTTGCTACAATGGTTCCGCCAGTTTTCTATGATCATCACCAAATTTTCTTTACCATAGTCTCTTTTTAAAATTAAGTTTTATTAATTTATTTTTTGATACTGAGGATTGCATCTGTAATAGGGGTCCACTTTGTGCTCTGAATACAGCCCTGGTGGCTAAGCCACTGCAGCTTATTTTTATTTTTTTTATTATTATTATTTTTTATATATATTTTTTTAGTTGTAGATGGACACAATGTCTTTATTTTATTGGTTTGTATGTGGTGCTGAGGATTGAACCCAGGGCCTCACGCATGCGAGGCAAGTGCTCTACCGCTGAGCTACAATCCCAGCCCTGCAGCTTATTTTTAAAACAGACATGTTTCTTTCTCTTTTCTTGCTCCTCCCTAATCTCTCCCTGTCCCTAATCTCATTTTCCCCTTTCAAGGCAGAGTTATCTGTCCTTGAGACACACCCACCACAGGAATGAAGTAATCCAGACTTAGGAGATGGCACCAGAAAATTTTGGAAAGGATTGTCTCCCAAATTAACAAGTGAATTACAACTCCTACAGAGAATGCATGGTAATCACCTCTTTCAAAGTCCCCTGTTCCTGCTGTAGGACAGAATCACAGCTTTTGGGACAGGAATCCCCCGTGTTTTCCCTTTGCTAGCAAAGCAATAAATCATCTTTTTCCTTTTTCTCAAAATGGTGTCCTCATTATTGGATTGACATGAGACACAAGGACTGAGCTTTCAGCTTTCAGGACCCAGGGGTAATTTACCACTGAGCTACATCCCCAGCTCCTTTTATTCTATTGAGACAGGGTCTTGCTAAACTACTGAGACAGGCCTCTGACCTGTGATCCTCCCGTCTCAGTCTCCTGCATGTGTCACTGCACAAGGCCCTGCTTGTCTCCTGATTAACCTGTGTTTAATAAAAATCCTCTTTTAAAGTACAGAAAAATTATGTTACACATAAATGTTACAGCATATTTCAGAGTTTTTTCTTTGAGGATCTGACCCAGGACCTTGTGAATGCCAGGCAAGAGTTCCACAAACAGAGTGAAGCTCCAGCCCAGAGGGGTACCTTTTAGTTTTTTTCTTTTTTTTGTCTGATTTTAAAGTGGAGAGAGTCCATGCCATGTTTTACCTGACATGTGGGGACTGTGCCCTGACTTTCCACTCTTTCCTTTTATCTCTGCCACCTACCCCAGCTTGGCCTGGGACCATCCCAGCCACACTAGAAAAGAAAGTAGGCACAATTTGGTCCTGGCTCTATGTGGGCATGCCTGCATTAGAGGAAGCCAAATCATGTTTTCTTCCAGCTACCAGGTTGGATGACCTCGTCCTAGCTGGCCACTATAGTTGAAAGACTCGAGCTAAATAAACTCCATGACAGGCTTCAGACCCTCCAGAAAGACTAGTAGGCCTGAGTTTAGATCCCAGGAAAAACCACACATTGCTCAAGGCTAAAGCCACTCTCGGACCACCCTCAGAGCGGCCAATCAAAGGTTAAAAATTATACACCTGGCATTCCTGAGGTCTGAGTCAGGGTCTAGGAGACTATAGACAGTTACTTTGTACAAACTAGCCAATCACTCACCGCTTGCCCAAACCCCACGTGGGCCCTTTAAACTCACCTGTAGTTGGTTATTTTCAAAAGATTCTCTAAGGTCATGATTGGGTCCTGCCAAATGTAGTGAACACCCCCCAGATTCTGAATGGTCAATACTGTCACCATAGGTGCTGTACGATTGTAATTGGTTCTTGTGTAATGATGCTGTGCATACATCATATCCACTGCCACCACCTGTCCCCTCCCCCTATAAAAACCTGCTTGGCCATTTTTCGGGGCTGTACCTCCCTACCCGCTGCGTGGGTGAAGGTTTGCGGTCCCTGCTCGAGCTTGTAATAAAAGACCCTTTTGTGATTACATCGGAATCGGACTCCTGGTAGTCTCTGGTGGTCTCGTGAGCTTGGGCATTAGATAGTGAAGGAGGCCATGGCCGAGTCTGCCCTTCATCTGTAAAGGAGTGTATTTGCAGGTGACATGGAGGTCTTTAGTAGGTCCACATGCACATGGTCCTGGAGGGACACTGCTGATCCCCCAGTAGGGATGCCATTCCTGCACTGGGCATCCTTCCTATAGGTACTGCCCTGCCCAGACCTCTTTCTTTTTTTTTTTGGTACCGAGGATTGAACTCAGGGGCACTGGACCACTGAGCCACATCCCCAGCCCTATTTTGTGTTTTATGTAGAGACAGGGTCTCACTGAGTTGCTTAGTGCCTCGCTGTTGCTGAGGCTGGCTTTGAGCTTGTGATTCTCCGGTCTCAGCCTCCCAAAGTGCTGGGATTACAGGCTTGCTTTACTTGCGCCAGGCTGAATTTTTTTTTTTTTTTTTAAATTACTGAGAGCAGTTGCCACCGCTCTAGAAAGCTTGTCTCTCTAGGTCCATGGAAGTCGCCATACCTGACCCTGGGGTTTGGGCTTTTCTCCTTACCTAACCAGCTGTGTGACCCAGTGGCTATCAACTTCTGTGCTTCATTTTCAAAGAAAGATGAAGAAGAGGGGGTGGGTCAAGCTGTCCAGGACCTAAAATTCAGTGGTTCCCTGATTCACTGTCACCTGAGGCCAAGACGATAACTGTGGACACCTCTACTGGCGGCTCACCTTAACTCTCCCCCACACTTCTGCCCTAGAGGGCTTACACTCAGGCTCCCTGGCTCCAGGAGCTGGACAGACAGCGTCAGGCTGCCTGGGGCAAGTCTATCACAGAAAGAGCAAATCCCTGCCCCGCCTCTCGCAGCCCAGGATAAACTCCTTTTGCCACCACAGAGAACCTCATCAATGTTTAATTTCAGCCACAATAACCTGAAACAGACTTTCAGCATCTCTCTGCTTAGGCAGAAAGAAAAAAGAAAAAGAAATGTACTTGTGTTCTGCTGCAATTTACTCAGCAGAGTGATTAATCAATTAATTATTCCATTCATCGCATATTCAAAAGCATTTTTGAGTGTCTACCATATGCCTCCTTGTATTGTTGGAAGGCTGAGCAGCCAGGGAGGGAAGGCTTGCCGTGAAATGAGACCAGGAGGGCTGACAGAGACGCATTTACAAGTGGGCCTAGGGCCAGCCCACAGACCCACCTGGGCACCCTGCCTCTCGCCTCCAAACACCACATATCAGTTCGTAAGTTCTCTGTAGCTCACTGGTTGAGTGCTTCTGGTTTCAATCTCCAATATCTTTCTCACACAAATTTTATACCTATCTACATGGTGGTTGATGGGATTAACTAGGGACATGTAATGACATGTCTGCATGACTATATGGCTCCTGGTTTGGAGAGAAGGCAAGCCTGCAGCTCTGCAACCAGGATGTAAGCAGAGAAATGCACACTTGAGCAGTGAGTGCCCAGATGCCACTGGGCCCAGGCTCTCACCTGTGACCATGCGACTCTGCCAGGGGAGAAGATGCACTCAGAAAACATGCACTATCAGTGCACATTCAGGCCAGCATCCTCCTTGGCTCCTCTGCGATCAGATTAGAACTATTGTTCCTTCTTGTGTTTCTTGTTCTTATCCAGGCAGAGCTGGAAATGTCCTTTCCTCCAGTGCCCTCTGTAGATGGTTAGGGCGGTAGAAGAATGTACTGGGAACATTTTGCTTAACGTCTGGCCCCTGGAAAGTGCTCAGCAAACGTTGTTTTTATTATTGCTCCTGCCACTAATGAGCTGTCTACAATTTTGCTGTGGCTTCTCTCCAGAATGCCGCTCTGGACTTGGTGATTTCCAGTTTTATAGGGAGGGACCCTGAAGACTGTTTGCCATGGATCTGCTGGCCTGATTCCCAAAGGTCTGTTCCTGGGTGGGGTGGTGAGAGAAAGGGCTGTCTGTTCAGCTTCCTGTGTGGCCCTCTTGCTGGGAAGAAGCTCCTGGAGTTTCCAGGACTTGCTTCTGCTAATGACAAGGAAGTACTTTCTTGACAGTGGGAATCCTCCTCTTCTCATGACCTCACATCCTGTCCTAAGTGACAATGCCTTCTGTCTCCATTTCCGTTCCATTTTGGATATTCAGATCTATTCTCACTGACTTTTTTTTTAGGTCTGATCTTGTTTCGTTTTTACTCTTAAAATTCTCTTCTTCCTTTTCTTTTCCCTTCCTCCCTCCTTTCCTCCCTCCCTTCCTTCCTTTCTTTTTTCTTTTGGTACTGAGGATTGAACCAGGGGTGCTTAACCACTGAGCCAGATCCCCTATCCTTTTTTATATTTTATTTAGAGACAGGGTCTTGCTGAATTGCTAAGTGCCTCACAAAGTTGCAGAGGATGGCTTTAAACTCGCGATCCCTCTGCCTCAGCCTCCTGAGCCACTGGGATTACAGGTGTGCGCCATAGGGACTGGCTAAAATTCTCAGTTTTGACTGGACTCATATGTGGGAGCTCTCAGAGAGGACAGCAGTGTCTCCTGGAAATCTGTTTCTGGCGTTTTCTTTGGCTTTCTTCATTCTCTTGGCCAAGTGTTTCGCACATCCAGCAGCCCCTTCCTTATTTTTCTTGGTGTGCTATTGCTTCAGAGCTGGTGTTTGTTGGCAGGACATCTGGAGTAACAAGATACTGTGTCTTCAGTGCCTTGGTGCTAAGTTTCTAGCTTCCTGGGCCACATATTGGTGGACAGATCTTCTCTAGAGAGACTGACAAGGTCATGGATGCTGCTAGCTGTTTTGGACCCCAGGAGAAAATCTAAGTCCAGGAATATCCTTTTCTCCTCTTTATAACAGCCAAGCTGAGCACCCCAGTGCAACCTGGAACAGACTATACTCTCTCCAGTTTTCCTTGGTCTTTAACAGGAGTGCCCCTTACTCAGTGGTGTGTGAACACGGCCATGGGTAGAAACTTCCTGTTCCACGGGGAAACCTTGTTTGCTATTCCCACTGTTGATCAGACCTCGCGCCCCGTCCATCCTTCAGCCAGCACCAGCAGCAGCTTCTGTGGCCACTGCCTCTCATGAGAAGTAAAGTCTGCCTTCACGGTCAACTTCCACGAGTTCCCTCCAAGCCAATAGCTTGGACATGTTTCCTCACTGACTTTTAGAAACCCCAGCAGAGCCATGTGCAGTGGCACACATCTGTGATCCTAGTGTGTCAGGAGGACCACAAGTTCGCAGCCACCATCAGAAACTTAGCGAGACCCTCAGCTCATTGGTAAAGTGACCTTGGGTTTGATTCCCAGTACCATACACGCATACAGAGCTACATACAAAACTCCAGCAGAGCCTCTTGAAGTTCTGTTTCGTGTTTCTTCTACCCATGAATGTTACGGGCAGATACAAGCATGCTTAGCCTGCTCTTTGCCTAACTTTTTTCAGATTCCATGTGGATGCATGGGTGAGAGAAAGGAATAATGGAATTGGGGGCAGGTTGTGGATATCACATGGCTTCCCACCTGTTTTCCTAGGGGACTTAAAATGCACATCAATGAGGACAAAACCTAAAAGGGCATGGCATTCTGACAGGTACATGACAAAAACAAGCAGGGGCAGTACTGCCCTTTTATTTGGGGAACAGTCAAATATTATGCGCTGATTTTATGTAGAAGAGGCTTCAAATAAAAAAAAAATCCAGTTGAGCTCACTCCTCTCCCCTGTCAACCCATGCCATTAGCCAGTTCCCAATACCTCACGCACCAGGAGCGCAGGAAGGTTCCTAAGCTTGGGACCTGGGCCTCCCCTGAGCCTCCACTGCCTGCCTGTCTCTCCAGCAATCTCCATCTGGACCACGAAGGCAGCTACCCTGGAGAACTCCCTGGAATTAAGTTGAGAATGCTCTGGGCCCAAGCTCCCTTCCTCTGCCAAAAAGATTGTTTTGCAGATGAGTATTTCCGAGAGATACTCAGTCCTACCAGTGAGATCAGCTGGACACCATCAGTCCAGGAGAACAAGATGGGCTCCAGATTTGTGCTCTGGCTACCCCTACCTAGAAACTGAGTTTCACTGTCCTGATGATGACTCCAAGATTACTCCAAGCTTTGGCAAGGTGGGTGAGGTGGGGACAAAAGCATGCATCCAGCCTCAAAGATAAGAAATTGGACATGGCCTTGGGATGGACCATTGGCTTGTATTAAGGTTGGAATCCCAAAGCCAGCCTCCTGAACTGTGCCCTAGGTTGGAATGACAACCTAAATGGTGTGAGAAAGCAATAATGTACTCCAGTGCTAAGTTCTGTGCTAAAATAGCTGTATGGAGGTATAGCTGACATATGATAAACTGCATATAATTAAGGGTCCTGTTTGATCTGTTTTGGTACAGTTGTACACTCACGAGACTGTCAACACAACCACATGAACACACTCATCACCCCCTAAGATTTGTTATGTCCTCTCTTTTTTTCAGTACTGGGAATTGAACTCAGGGGTACTCAACCACTGAGTCACATCCCTAACCCTTTGATTTTTAAATTTTTTTTTTTTTTTTTTTGGTACTGGGGATTGAACTCAGGGGCACTCGACCACTGAGGCACATCCCCAGCCCTATTTTGTGTTTTATGTAGAGACAGGATCTCACTGAGTTGCTTAGCGCCTCGCCATTGTTGAGGCTGGCTTTGAACTCACGATTCTCCTGTCTCAGCCTCCCTAAGTGCTGGGATTACAAGCGTGAGCCACCGTGCCCAGCTGATTTTTAAATTTTGAGACAAGGGGTCTTGCTAAGTTACCAAAGTTGGCCTTGAACTTAGGGTCCTCCTGTCTTAGCCTCCTGAGTTGCCAGGATCACACATGTGTGCTGCTGCACCTGGCTCCTCGCGCCCTTTTGTAGTCATCCCTCCTGTCTCTTCCCACCTCTCAACCCCCTTCCATACTCTGTGTCGTATACCACGGTCACCATAGATCTTGTCCTGTGCATCAGTTTGTATTTGCTTGAAATTTGCTAAACAGTACCAGACAGTATAGATTCTTTTACATCTGGCTTCTTTTACTTAGTACAATTATTTTGAAGTTCATCCATGCTGGATTTCATGGCAGGAATGCACCAGTTTGTCTGTCAGCTGGTGAGGGCCATTTGGGTTGTTGATTTAGGTCCTCAGCAATGTTACATGAGTTTCCAGCATACCTCCTCTGCACGTCCTTTGTCAAAGTTATCCCTAAGTATTTCAAATGTTTAATGCTAAACATTTAAAAAATTTCAAATTCTAATTGTTCATTGCTTGAGTATAAAAAATAATTGCTTTTTGTATAATGATATTGAATGTTACAATCTTACCAAAGTCTAGTAAGTTCCACTAGCTATTTTTGTAGATTTTATCAGGTTTTCTACATAGATGATCATGTCATCTAGCAATAGATATAGTTTTATTTTTCTTTAACTTACTGTTTCCTTCCTTTTATGTATTTACTTTTCAGGTTTTATTTGGAACATCTAATGCACTACTGAATAGAAGCGGTAAGGGTAGATAGACATCTTTGCTTTGTTCTCCATCCTAGGGAGAAGCATTTCTCATCATTAAGTCTGATGTGAACTCTATGTTTCCATAGATGCTCTTTTCAGATTGCAGAAAACCTTTCTATTCTTGGTTTGCTCAGGGTTTCTGTTAAGAATGGATGAAGGATTTTGTGAAATGCTCTTTTATTAAATATTTTTAAAAAAATTTCTAGTGCACATGGACATAGTATCTTTATTTATGTGGTGCTGAGGATTGAATGCGGTGCCCCATGCATGTGAGGCAAGCACTCTACCACTGAGCCACGACCTCGGCCTGGGAAGTGCTTTTTCTGCATCTTTTTTTTTTTTTGGTACCGGGGATTGAACTCAGGTGCACTCGACCACTGAGCCACATCCCCAGCCCTATTTTGTGTTTTATGTAGAGACAGGGTCTCACTGAGTTGCTTAGCGCCTCACTGTTGCTGAGGTTGGCTTTGAACTTGGGATTCTCCTGTCTCAGGCTCCCAAAGTGCTGGGATTAAAGGCTTGCCCCCCGCGCCAGGCTTCTGCATCTCTTGAGACGATTGTTTTCTTGAGTCTGCTACTAGAGTTGGTTACATTGATTTCTAAATGTCAAACCAACTTTGTCTTCATGGAATAAACTCAATTTGGTGATGATGTATAATTTTTTTTCTATATAGATGTATGTGACTAGTTGTATGTGATTAGAATGTTATCTATGTTCATGAGGAATATTACTTGATGGTTTTCCTTTTTGTAATGTCTGGTTTTGGTAACAGTAATGCTGTCATCATAGAATGAACTAAAAAATGTTCTCTCCTTTTTGATTCTCTAGAAGAGTTTATGTAGAATTATTATTACTTATTTTCTCAATATTTTATAGAGTTCAAGAATAAATTTCTATAAATGTAGAAAAAAATTGTGAAAGACTGAAATGGGTTGAAAAATTACTGGGTGCATCCCATCCAGCTCATACTTCTAGACTGTCTCAGCCTTTCTGTCTTTGAACCATTTTATAACTGTAAATTGTAGAAAACTGATAATGGTATAACTAATTCTTGTTCCTAGACATGCAGATTACTGATGTTTGGTTGAATATAATTTCTTATTGCCCTGTGGACAGATCTATCTTGTATACATATTAAAATCATTTTACCTCACTGCCTGTTTTCTTTTTTTAATATTTTTTTTAGTTGTAGATGGACATAATGTCTTTATTTTATTGCTCTGTATGTGGTGCTGAGGATCGAAACCAGGGCCTCACGCATGCGAGGCAAGCGCTCTACCGCTGAGCTACAATCCCAGCCCCTCATTGCCTGTTTTTTGAATTACTTTTTAAATCAATTGTATTATGATTGGTTTCTCCATTAGTTTATTAGTCAAGTAAAATCTTTGTACCTTAAAAAGGATCTTTCCACACAGGACTCATGAGAATTTCGGGTACAGACTTTGATCCAAGTGTTATGAGGTTGTTTAGTTGATAAACACGCACTCAAGGTCACTTACTGTAAATGGTGAAGATTATACCCAGAGAAATGTCATTTTTTTTTGGTACTGAGGATTGAACTCAGGGGCACTTGGCCACTGAGCCACATCCCCAGCCTTATTTTGTATTTTACTTAAAGGCAGGGTCTCATTGAGTTGTTAGCATCTTGCTGTTGTTGCCAAGGCTGGCTTTGAACTCATGATACTCCTGTTTCAGCCTCTTGAGCCGCTGGATTACAGGTGTGCGCCACTGCACCCAGGTCAGAGAAATGTCATTTTAAGATTAAAGAAAGGATTGGAATTTGTTTTCTCCTTTCTAAAATATCATCTATTGGGATAGACAATTTATGAGCTACATCCCCAGACCTGTTAAATTTGAGACAAGGTCTTGCTAAACTGCCCAGGCTGTCCTCAAATTTGCAGTCCTCCTGCTTCAGCCTCCTAAATTGCTGGGATTACAAGCATGTGCCACTGCACCAGGCCTAATCTCTATTCTTTTTTAGCACCGGGGATTGAACTCAGGGGCACTCGACCCACTGAGCCACATCCCCAGCCCTATTTTGTGTTTTATGTAGAGACAGGGTCTCACTGAGTTGCTTAGTGCCTTGCCGTTGCTGAGGCTGGCTTTGAACTCATGATTCTCCTGTCTCAGCCTCCCAAAGTGCTGGGATTATAGGCTTGCGCCACCGCTCCCGGCTCTAATCTCTATTCTTTTTTTTTTTTTTTTTAATTTTTTTGTAGATGGACACAATGTCTTTATTTTATTGCTCTGTATGTGGTGCTGAGGATCGAACCCAGGGCCTCACGCATGCGAGGCAAGCACTCTACCACTGAGCTACAATCCCAGCCCTAATCTCTATTCTTAATAGTTGAGGTATTTATACATTCTCTTAATATTTGCAGGCCTGTTTCCTTATTTTTAAAATGAAATTACATATTTAAATTCTCTTCCAGTCACTGGGTGTGGTGGCTCATGCCTATAATCCCAGCACTTTGGGAGTCTGAGACAGGAGAATTGCGAGTTCAAAGCCAGCCTCAGCAATGGTGAGGCGCTAAGCAACTCAGTGAGACCCTGTCTCTACATAAAACACAATTAGGGCTGGGAACGTGGCTCAGTGGTCGAGTACCCCTGAGTTCAATCCCCGGTACAAAAAAAAAAAACTCCTCCAATCTAAAGTTTAAGATTTTTTATGACAAGGGAGAACAATTAGAAGTGTTTAATTCATTTTCATGTTCTATCAATCTATCCATCCATGCATCCATCCATTCATTTTACAAGAGTCCTTCATGTGCAATGCACTATGCAAGCTACTGAAATGATGTCTAAGATGTAGCCCTGCCTTTGAGGATGTCAGGGGGGATCTCTCCTGCCAGGGTGCATGGGAGCAAGGGCTAAGGAGAGTGCCTTGAAGGATCTTTACTAGACCCTCTAGCCATGCTAAAGGAACTGCTAATCAATCAATTAATTAATTAACAATCAGCAAATGGTATCCAGTGGGTAAGTGTGGCTTAGCTTCCAAATGCTAATTATTGGCCCCTTTATGGAGCTGAGACAGTTAGGGCAGATCGTGGCAGGATCCCAGATGAGCTGGCACAGACACTGCAAGGAGGCTGTGATTCTCATTTGTACCAGTGTGCTTGCCAGTTTTTATCTAGTGAGATTAATTAGAACTTTTAGAAGTGTAAGTTAGAGCCATAAAATATTAACATTCATGTCTTTGGTAATCTGTAAGAGTACTGAAATAGCCCAGGGCAATTTCAGGGTATGGTTGCTTTGAGTGGTATTGAGGGGTTTGATTTTCCACTCCCTTTGAAGTAAAAGTTCCTCAGTGGTCTGCTGAGTGCTTCTGGAAATTCATCAGACTGGCCTCTGCCATGTTTCACTTCCCTGGTCTCTGTGAATTCGTGCGTTCTTCTCCCTCATTCCTTTCATGCTTCTCAGAAGATGGGATGTTGTCTTCATGCTGCATCTGGACTCACAGTGGTGATGTCTCCAGGAGCACTGCCTGGCTGGATGTTCCTTCACTGTCGTGACGTCTGGTGCTCCAGTCGCTGGCCTCTCTGTTAAGGGGTGTTGATGACAGGCTTACTGTACACTATACTTCCCAGGCATTCCCACTCAGTAAACTACTGTTGATCCTCCAACATAAACTCCAGAGGGAAAGGTCCATCTTTGCTTTGGACAAGTTGCACAGGCACAGTAACAGGTGCAAACAGTAGGTTGATATTTCTTCCATTCACTATTGCAATATCATCAATTTACAATAAAGGAAATATATACCATCTGAATTTTGGAACTTTAAGATGATTTAAAAATTTCTCACGTACAGATGAACTGTCTTAGACACAGAACTCTCATAATCACTGATGGTGAGGAGTGGAATGCTCGTGTATTTCACTGATGTGCTGTCTTCTGCTGCTGTTGCTTTTTTCTTTTCTTTTTTTGGCACTGGAATCAAATCCAAAAGGTGGTGTCTGCTAGGCAAGTGCTCTACTACTGAGCTACATTCTTAGCCCATTAAAATTTTGAGACATGGATTCACTAAGTTGCTAGGGCTGGCCTTGAACTTGCATCTTCCTCCTGCCTTAGCCTCCTGAGTAGCTGAGATTTCAGGTGTGTGGCACTAGGCCCTGCAAACCACATTGTCTTCTAAAGGTCAATGATACCTGGGCACAGTTTGTTTTGTTTTGTTTTTTGTACTGGGGATTGAACTCAGGGGCATTTGACCACTGAACCACATCCCCAGCCCTTTCTTATTTTATTAGACAGGGTCTCACTGAGTTGCTTAGTGCCTTGTCATTGCTGAGGCTGGCTTTGAACTCGCAATCCTCCTGTCTCAGCCTCCTAAACTGCTGGGATTATAGGTGTGCGCCACTGCATCCAGCTATACCTGAGCATATTAGAAACCTCAGTCAAGCTAAAGTGAGCTATTTCAGTTCTATCATGGGAGTGGCCTTGGTCCACTTTGTAGCTTCCTAGTCTCTCTGAATGCCTTCCTCCAGCTAGATAAACTTTTTTTGGTAACAGGGATTGAACCCAGAGGTACTCAACCACCATGCCACATCCCCAGCCCTTTTTTATTTTATTAGAAACAGGGTCTTGCTAAGTTGCTGAGGCTGGGTTTGAACTCATGATTCTCCTGCCTCAGCCTCCCGAGTTGCTGGGATTACAGGTGTGTGCCACCTTGCTCCACTCCAGTTAGATAAACTTCTATGTTGTGATCCACCGTCACTACCAGGAAGTCAGAACTCAAATTCCCGTCTAATAGGATACCTTCCCAGGCTGCCACCATCAAATGCATCTGTGTTTAGGTTTGAGTTGACAGTGACCAGCTGATGGACCAGATCTGAGTAAGGATTCTGCTTTGCTGGTACTGTTGATGGCAGTGACATCTGGCTCTTGAGGACAGCAGAGGTGGCAAGAGTCAGTTCCCAGAGGTGTCTGTGTTGGGTGCCATGAGGCTAATGAGACTTACTTGCTTCAGAAAGCTCAGCCGCAAAGTCATTCCTCTCAACTCTTAATCAGCCTGTGAATCACCTATGGGCGTTCTATAGTAAATCCTTGGTAGCTTCTGCCTTTTTCTGCTTCAATTCGCCATGGTGGATTCTGCTATTTATTATCTATCTATCTATCTATCTATCTATCTATCTATCTATCTATCTATCTATTTATTGTAGCAGGGATTGAATTCAGGGTGCTCTACCACTCAGCTACATCCTCTGCCCTTTTCATTTTGAGACAGTCTCCTAAGTTGCCCAGGCTGGTCTTGAACTTGTGATCTTCCTGCCTTAGCCTCCTGAGTTGCTGGGATTATAGGCATGCATCACTACACCTGGCTGTTTTTTATTTTTGGTAAAAAAAAAAAAATACTGATACTAGCCAAGCGTGGTGGTGCATGCCTATGAACTCAGTGACTCAGGAGGTGGAGGCAAAACGATCACGAGTTTGAAGCCAGGCTGGGCAACTCAGAGAGACCCTGTCTCCAAAATAAAAAGAAAAGGAAAAAATATATATGTGTATATATGTGTAGATACACACATAGAGATGTGTTTACACACACACACACATACTCACATATCTATACATGGATCCTCACAGTATTGGTACTAGGAGTGGTGCCAGGCAACAGATCTTCAAGAAAATATGAATGTAACGTTTGTTATCTGAAATGACTGGGTCTAAAGATGGTGAGAATACATATTGATGTTAAAAGATGGGCTCTGGAGGGCTGGGATTGTGGCTCAGTGGTAGAGTGCTTGCCTTGCATGCATGAGGCACTGGGTTCGATCCTCAGCACCACATAAGAATAAATAAAATAAAGACATTGTGTCCATCTATAATTAAAAAAATATTAAAAAAAAAAAAAAAAGATGGGCTCCGGAAGCTCATGGCACCAGTGCAGCATGGTTAATGTAGTGAAGATGTCATCATTCACTGGAGTGTGACGACCATTGAAGGCAAGGCTTTGGGGAAACTGAATACGTACAGTGGTACAGAATATGATAGAAATAAGAGGGTCAAACTGTGGGACTGCATATCGGCTTTTAAATGCATGAGAGAAAGGAATAGATTATAAATCCATAGTTTTAAATTTTGATTTATAATATTTTCAAAGAACCAGGGTCCTCTGACGAGTCTGTGTGTGGGTGTCCAGCACCCAGCTCGTGGCTGACAGGCCTTGTAGCCTTGGCTCTTGTCCTATCAGGGGCCAAGCCTAGTTACTACAAGAGCAATAGGACTCATCAGGAACAAGTAGGGTCTTGTCCTAAGGGTGGTTCACTTCATGCTTTGAATGTAGCACTTGCTGCTCTACCACTGTGACTTACTTTAAAATGGACATGCTTCTTTCTCTTCCTCTTTCCCTGCTCCTCCCTACTCTCTTCCCCTCTCTAATCTCAGAGGAAACAGGGTCACCTTCCTTCACCATCCTAGGCAGTTATCTGTCCTTGAGGACACACCCACCTTAGGAATGAAGTAATGCAGATTTTGGGGTGGTACCAGAAGATCTCAGAAATGACTGTCTCCCTAATTAATAAGTGAATTATAACTCCAACAGAGAACATGAGGAATGTAGCCTTTAAGTCATCTCTTTAAAAGCCCCGTTTCTACTGATGGGCAGAATCACAGCCTTTGGGACAAGAGTCCCCTGTGTTTCTCCTTTGCTAGCAAAGCAATAAACCTTATTTTTCCTTTTTCTCAAACCTGTGTCCTTGTTATTGGATTGACATGAGGACAAGGACCAAGCTTTCGGTAACATTGTGAGTTGGAAAAGAGCCACATGGGGAGATTTGGATGACTAGGAGTTTGCTGAATCCCTAACCTACTAAGCATGACTTCTAGCAGAAGCTGCACCCACCTCCTGACCTACAGAGCTCAAAGTTCCTGGTGTAGCCTAATAAGAGATGGCCCAGTTACTGCCTCTGAACCAGGGAGCAGACTGAGGCTGTAGGCTGGCTCTCATTGACTGGTTTTTATTACTTCAAACAGAGTCTAACCATGACAGTTGCCACTTAAGTCTCCTGTTGTAACTTTAGTTCTTCAGTCACAACACGGCACAAAATGAAACCCTGAGACCTCACAGCTTTAGCTACTCCTTTCCCGGGGCTCCTGTTCTGGATTAGTAGCAGCATAGAGGGTAAGGCTGACAACAGGTGTGACAAGAAGTCAATCAACCAGAGTACACCAATGGCCACAAGGCTGTTAACAGGTGCCTGCTCATGCCCCACCCAGAGGAATCTGTCCGCCTGTCTACTGTCCTTTGCTCTTCAGCTCTATAAGGGCTTTCTTTGCCCTTTGAATGTAGGGCAAAGAAACTGTTTGGAAACTGTTTGCGCCCTGTCCCCTGTGGCTAGCCTGCCTGCAAACACCTCTGAGCGATCTCCTTTCTCGTGAGCATGTATGTGTGTCCCTGAGCAGTTTGGGGATTTGTTTTGGAGACTTTAGGGAAGATAGAAAGGGAGATTTCATTCTAACCCTGAAATTCTGGGAGCTGAGGTAAGAGAGTGCTCCTCAAAGCTCTGGGAGGCCATGCTCTCACTAAGCTGGGAGACTGGCTCAGAGGCCCAGCAGGTCTGCAGGAGGCCCCAGGGTTGGGATCCTTCTGAAGCTGTCCTTCAAGTGGCTGTCTTTAGCGTGCACTCAGATGTCCACATAAGCACTTGCTGAAGTGCTGTTTAATAAGCAATGTTGGAAATAACCTAACTGTCCCCACCAGGGGAAAAGCAGCCATCTAGAGAAGGAGAATCTAGGCATTAGGCAGGTGTCAGAGACTTGGGAGCCATCAAAGGCAAATGGCTCAAAGGCACCATTTTAAAGGACTGCACAATATTTTATTATAAGGCTGTGTTGTGATCTATTTATCCAATTTCCTGTTTTCAAATAGTAAGGTTGTTTTAAATGATATTTGCTAGTATAAATACAAATTTAATGATTGTAATATAACAATTTTTATAAATTAAAAACTTCCTTAAAATAGATTTGTAGACGGGAAATCTCCAGATCGAAGTGTATGCATTTTAAGGATCTTGGTATGGATTTCCAAAGTGCTTTTCACATCTGCTCTACTTTACCTTTCTACCACAGTGCATGAAAATTTAATTCCACTCTCCCTAACATTCAGTATTAGCTTTAATTGGAAGACCAATAATGCTGTTTCATATTGTTTTAGTTTGCATTACTAGATTACCAGTTTAGTTGACTTTTTTTTCCCTTTTTTACCCAGAGGCACTTTAGCACTGAACTACATCCCCAGCCCTTTAAATTTTTTAAAAAAAAAATTTTTGCAGTTGTAGATGGACACAATACCTTTACTTTATATATTTATTTCTATGTGGTGCTGAGGATCGAACCCAGTGCCTCACATGTTTGAGATGAGTGCTCCACCACTGAGCCACAGCCCCAGCGCTAAATTTTTTTTTTTAAATTTTGAGACAAGGTCTCATTAAGATGTTAGGGCTGTGTGCCCAGGCCTTTGAACAAAGGAAGGGTGAGCTATTAAACCTTACTCCCCAGGGGGGAGCACTTCACACCTAGAGGGTCAGACTGCAGGAAGCTTGAGAGTGGCCCCACCTCTCTCAGCATTACCATCTCAGAGAGGGACACCCTACACTGAAGGGAAAGAGTGGAGGCCTTTCTCCAGGGCAGGAGAGCACATGATATCCCCCAGAAGGAGGCTAAAGCTAACAGTACTGGCCGCCAGCTCTGTCAATTTTGCACTGTTGTCCCCAGGCTGGATCAATTCTTCTGCAAAAGGCCAGACTTGGGGGGTTAGGCTCTGGAGTTTTATGCCCCACACCCAGGCTAAGTGATGAGCAAAGTTTGCAAACAGGTCATGGAAGGATTTAAAGCGAGCAGCCAACCTTCAGTCCCCCATCTCTGCCTGGTAGGAAGGGGGAGGGTGGCCCCACCTCTGGCCTGCACCCTCTGGGGTCTCTGGTTTGTTGCATTGTAGTATATTCGGCTGTGGAAAATGTCATGTTTACTCACCTTGGAGCCCACTTGCCTGGTCCCACTGTTTTAACCCTGTCCCTTTTCCTAAGCAAAGAGAACAGTATTACCTGTTCA
Source organism: Xerus rutilus (assembly GCA_028644305.1). Classification (NCBI taxonomy): domain Eukaryota; kingdom Metazoa; phylum Chordata; class Mammalia; order Rodentia; family Sciuridae; genus Xerus; species Xerus rutilus. Next base: position 4,520,356 of record CM053407.1, on the reverse strand, counting down.
TCTATTGTAGAGTAACCCTGTGACTCAGAATTACCACGGTGCGATATTCCCTACTATTTTGAACAACTGAAAGGTTTTTTTTTTTTTTTTTTGAAAAAAGAAATTGTTAAGGCTGGTCTCAAACTTGCCATCCTGCCTCAGTCTCCCAATTAGCTGGGATTATAAGTGTGTACCACCATGTCCAGCTGATAGGCATTTTTAATGACCTTTTAAGTTAATTGTACACTTTCTGGTAATTATCTGTTTACATATTTGGCCCACTTTTTCCTAGTGAGTTTTAGTATTTTTCCTACTAATTTAAATAAACTCTTAACTGGGGCAATATGTGTAACTGTGTACCCATGCTTACCCAATGGCTTTGGGGAATCATTTGGGTTAGTCATAGCCAGGGGCCACTGCCTTATGCCAAAAACCTGTACTTCTAATCTCAATCAAAGACCTAATATCTTGTCCATAAGTAGACCTACCACACAAATGTTTGTGTAACAAGAATGCATTTTTCAAACCATGTGAATAAACAAAATTATAATTTGTTTAAAGTGCTATCTGGCCGGGTGTGGTGGCACACTCCTGTAATCCCAGCAACTCAGGAGGCTGAGGCGGGAGGATGGCAAGTCTGAGACCAGCCTCAGCAACTTAGTGAGGCTCTAGGGAACTTAGTGAGACCCTGTCTCAAAAAATAAATAAATAAATAAAAAGGGCTGAGGATGCAGCTCAGTGGTTAAATGCCCCTGGGTTCAATCCTTAGCACCAAAATAAATAAATAATAAAGTGCTATCTGCTTATACGGCTGGCCATGTTAAACCTGAAGGCATCAATAGATCTATTCAGTGATGTAACAAATCCATTTTATTTATATGCTAGAATTGTAAATGACTTTAGAAAAGGACAGAATCCCAAAGCTACTCAATTGAAACTTTGTCTGATTTAATGTCAATGAGGTATTTTGGGGATATTTATGGTGATAAACCTCGGCTACATGTCATGAGTAAGCATTCTATGCTCCTTTACACAGATGGCAAGTTACCTGGTAGACTGGAGGGCCACTCCAAGGCCCTGGGATTGCACAGGTGAGTTATAAATGAAGGTACTGACCTCTGTAAAAATCTCTGCTATGAAGAGGAGACTTTTAAAACAGATAAAATAGCATGGTGGTGTTTAAGCACTCATTCAGGGGCTCTAAAACTAATGTTTAAAAGAGGCTGTAGATAAGCCACAGACTTGAGTAATGGTGCCACATTTACAGGCCGGCTCCCAAGAACTACTGAGTTCTTTGGGGTGGTTCCCAGTCTCCTTGTGTGAGCTTGCCTTGCTGGCTGAGCATCTTACAGAAGATGCACAGCACCTCTTGCCCCTCTCCTGATCTGCTCTTTCATCACTCTTTGGGCAGGTGCCAGACTCATAACAACTTGGTCTACCTGACCATTTTCTCCCTTCCTGAAATCCTTCCTATTTTGCTGGGGTTAAAAACTTTGGGGTCACCCCTGATTCCTTTGCTCTCACATTCCACATCAATACCACCAACATCCCCCAAGAATACCTTCTCTTTTCCACTGTTACCACCTGTTCAGGCCTACACTCATCCTTCCTGCAGAGACTGGCTCCTAACTGGATTCCCTTTGTTCATCCAGGTCCCAGCAACTCACTTGCCACACAGTGGACAGCCAGAACTCTCCTCTCATGGTACAAGTTAGATAGTGTCTGCAAAGAGAACGTTGACCAAGGGAAACCCCTGCCCTGCCCCACCACCCACTTTTGCTCTGAGCCCTTCTGCTCCTTCACTTCTCTTCCTTCCTTGGAACATTATTTCACCAGGAATTTGTAGACTCCTTCCCTATATCTAGGGTTCTGTTCCAATGTCACCCCCTCAGAGATGCGTGTTCTCACTGTCTTATCTCCAACCCAACAGCAGTTCCGTCCTCAACCCTCTCTTCTCTGCTTTGTCTTTCCTCTTGGCGATGGCCACCTCTGACATTAGTTCATGCAACTTCGTTTATGTGGTTTCGCTACCTGTGTGCTGCCCCCACACCCCCATCTTGTTTACTGTTGTACCCCACTACCAAGAACAGTGTCTGGCTAGGTTAGTGTGCTCACCAAGTTCAGGACTAGTCAAATAAATGAAGTGTTTTTTTTAAAAATTTTAAATATTTATTTATTTTTTTAGTTGTAGGTGGACAGAATATCTTTATTTTATTTTTATGTGGTGCTGAGGATCGAACCCAGTTCCTCACGCATGCTAGGCGAGCATGGTACCACTGCGCCATAACCCCAGCCCAATAAATGAAGTTTTGAAACTACTTTTATGCTTTCTATTTTTAATTCTGAGTGAATAGAGACTGTATCAGCAGTGGAGTGACCTGGGTGATAAGATGGATGATAAGAGAATTTCATTTCAAAAAACAACATCCAAATATGGAATGTCAGGGGCAGCATGTAGGAGGAGAGATTAAGCAAGACAGCAGAGTTCAAGTGAGTGGGTGATGACAGAAAAGAAGTCAATTTGGAGCACTTTAAAATTATGAATTGAGCTTTAAATATTACATTTAGATGATGCCAGAGAAATGAAGCAGACTTACCGATTTAGATCATTTTGTTGATGTTGCTGCCATTGTGGTTAATTTTCAGCAAGAAAATTTGTTAAGTGTTAGGTCGGTTCAGGGTTCAGGGTGTCCACTTAGGGGCAGCCAGCCAGACGCTGACATCAGGAGTAGAGGCACCTCCTGTCAATCAGCAGGCTTTTCCTGACTCATCCAGGAAGGACTCTGACCTTCTCTTCCCGCCCTAAGCCCTCCCCTTCCTGACCGGGCCTTTTAAAAGTTTCTGTACCCTGGAACACGTGCGCGATTCTCCACTTCACACTCTGATGGACGGGAGAGTTTAGCCGAGAGCATGTATTTCCAATAAAGCCTTGCCCAGCGGTTTTAATTTGCCTCCTTTTGGTAATCTGGCTTTACATTAAGTACTTAACTGGCACACAGTATTTTTCTGGAGAGCTACAAAAACCAACATATACCAATGTAACCAGTATAATAGCAGAATAAAGTGGAACTATGAAATTGAGGGGGCATTGGAAAAACAATAAATTAAATCCATGCAGCAAAAGATAGAAACAAAACTATAAAAAGCAAGGTAAATAGAAAACATGAAGGAGGACCTGATCCAAGATGGCGGCCTAGACAGACGCTTCATTCCTAGTCTCTCCAGGACCAGGGATTAAAGCAGTGGAAATACTGTTTCTCTGTGAGTTATTACAGGACCCCCAACAGCTGCCTCCATGCAGGAATTCCAGTCATGTGGCTGTGGAGGTCGCCAGGCCCCAGCATTTGCCTAGGACCCTGGCTGCTCAGGATACAGGACTGCAGCTGCTCCCCCGCACAGGACCCTGCCTGATCGACCATGCAAGACCCACTCCCACGCAGGACCCCCAGCTCAGTGCCCACATACCATGCAGAACCTCAGGTTGCCCACTCACACAAGACCCCTAGTGGTGGCTCCCACGTGGGACCCCTGACTCCCGCGCAGGACCCGTGACTGCTGCACCTGTGTGGACCTCTATCTACCAGCATGAAACTCCCCCGTTTGCCTACACCTGGGGACACTGCACAGGATCTGGAGACAACCTTCTTCCGCACAGCATGCCATAGAGCTGCATCGCCAAACATGTCGCCCAATGCCACTGCCCAGCCCAGCCCGGCCCTACATCCTGTCTCTGAAAGCAGACACCTTCCTTATGGGACTCCTTTGTGGCCATCTTGGACCTGTGTGGGGGAGATACTAGTAAACAAAAGACAAGCCCACCTACTGGATGAGAAGGGAAGCAAGCCTTTTTATTTACTTTGAGACTCCCCCCTCTATATCTGCCCCCCTTTTTTCTTTCCTTCCTTTCTTTTTCTTCTTTTCTCTCTCTCGCTCTTTTCCTGCCCTTACATCCCCACCATTTGTGAAACCAACTATTTTTTATGTATTAGGCCACTGAGGACTGGGTATCTGATTAGTATATTACAGTTGTATTATATACTCTTGTACCTTCTATTTTCACGTTTCATTTTTCTTAATTTTTATGTTTCCTTGTTTGTTGTACTCTATTTTCTTCCTACTTGTCTTTCACAAATCTCTTTCTTTCTTTTCTACTACTAGCCAACTTCTTTTGGACTCCTCTTTCACGCTTTCTAGGATCTAATTACTCCATATCTTCACTTCCTACCTCCCTAACATCTCATCCTACACCCCACTCCTGATTCTCTTTAGTCCACCAGCAGAAACTGTAGACTCTTTTGCAAACTTATTGTTTATACTAATTGTTAATACTAAACCTATTGTTTATACTAATTGTTTATGCTAATTATTTTATACTAATTGTAGATACTAACTGAACTCATAATTTCTGTAATTGTGACAAAGCCAGAAATGTCTTATTAGGAGCTACTTGGTTTAAAACTATATATTGTTTGTATTGAGATCTGTTAATATTGGTCTCTCCCTTAAAGGAGAGGTATTGGAACCCTGTTAGGGGATCTATAAGCCTATAGGATAAAGACTGTAACACCTCAGATGCGCAGTGTTAGAAGGGAAGACACACAAACAACATGAAAAAACAAGGGAAGAAAGTGCCTCAAACAAACCAAGATACTACATTATTAGAATCCATGGTCAGGGGCTGAGGTTGTGGCTCAGTGGCAGAGTGCTTGCCTCACACATGTGAGGCACTGGGTTCGATCCTCAGCACCACATAAAAATAAGTAAACAAAATAAAGACACTGTCCATGTATAACTAAAAAATATTAAAAAAAAAAAAAAAAGAATCCATGGTCAGTACAGCAGAAGAAATGACAGAACATGAGTTCAGGATGTACATAATTAAAATATTCTGTGAATTAAAGAATGATATAAGAGAGCAAACACAGGCAGCAAAAGATCATTTTGATAAAGAGCTACATAGGCAAATACAGGAAGCAAAAGATTACTTCAATAAAGAGAAATAGATTCTGAAAAAGAACCAAACAAAAATCCTCAAAATGAAAGAAACAATAAACCAAATTAAAAACTTTATAGAAAGCATCACCAACAGATTAGATCACTTGGAAGACAAGAACCTCAGACAATGAAGACAAAATATTTAATCTTCCAAATAGAGTTGACCACACAGAGAAGATGGTAAGAAACCATGAGCAGAACATCCAAGAGTTATGGGATAACATGAAAAGACCAAATTTAAGAATTATTGGGATAGAGGAAGGCATAGAATTTCAAACCAAAGGAATAAACAATCTATTCAATGAAATAATATCAGAAAATTTTCCAAACATGAAGAACGAATTGGATAATCAAATACAAGAGGCTTATAGGACACCAAATGTACAAAATCACAACAGATCTACACCAAGGCACATTATAATGAAAATGTCTAGTATAGAGAATAAAGAGAGAATCAAAAGCCACAAGAGAAAGGAATCAGATTACATACAGAGGGAAACCAATTAGGATCTCTGCAGACTTCTCAACCCAGACCCTTAAAGCTAGAAGAGCTTGGAACAACATATACCAAGCTCTGAAAGACAATGGATGCCAACCAAGAATCTTATATCCAGCAAAATTAACTTTTAGATTTGATGATGAAAGGAAAACCTTCCAAGATAAACAAAAATTAAAAGAATTTATGGCAAGAAACCCTGCATTACAGAATATTCTTAGCAAAATCTTCCACGAGGAGGAAGTGAAAAACAATAATGAAAACCTGCAAAGGGAGGAACTACACTAAAGGAAAGGCCAATCAAAGGAGAAACCCATTCAAGTTAAAAACTAAGAATAAACCAAAATGACTAGGAATATAAACCATGTCTCAATAATAACACTGAATATCAATGGCCTAAACTCAGTAATTAAAAGGCATAGTCTGGCAGATTGGATTTAAAAAAAGACCCAACAATATGCTGCCTCTAAGAGACTCATCTCATAGAAAGAGACACTCACAGATTGAAGGTGAAAGGATAGGAAAAAATATATCATTTACATGGACTGTGTAAATAAGCAAAGGTTTCCTTCCTCATATCAGATAAAGTGGACTTCAAACCAAAGTCAGTGAAAAAGGATAAAGAAGGTCATTTCATACCGCTTAAGGGAATCATACATCAATAAGACATAACAATCTTAAATATCTATGCCCTAAACAATGGGGCATCTATATGTCAAACAAATCCTCCTCAACTTCAAGAATCAAATAGACCACAACACAAGAGTACTGGCTAACTTTAACATACCTTTCTCACCACTGGATAGATCTTCCAAACAAAAACTAAACAAAGAAACTATAGAACTCAATAGAACAATCAATAATCTAGACTTAACAGACATACATAGAATATTCCATCCTTCAACAAGCAAATATACTTTTTTTCTCAGCAGCATATGGATCCTTCTCCAAAACAGATCATATGCTATGCCACAAAGCTAGTCTTAGCATATACAAAAAAATAGAGATACTATCCTGCCCTCTATCTGACCATAATGGAATGAAATTAGAAATTAATGATAAAAAAAAAAAAAAGCTACTCCAGCACCTGGAGACTCAATAATATGCTATTGAATGAGGCTATTGAAGAAGACGTCAGGAGGAGACAAAAAAAATTCTTAGAGGTAAATGAGAACTCTGATACAACATATCAAAATCTTTGGGATATCATGAAGGCAGTGCTAAGAGGAAAGTTCATTGCATTAAGCTCGTTTATTAAAGGAAGAAAAAGTCAACAAATAAATGACCTGACACTACATCTCAAGACCTAGAAAAATAGGAACAAACCAACACCAAAAGAAGTAGAATACAGGAAATAATTAGAAACAGGGCTGAAATAAATGAAATTGACACAAAGGAAATAATTCAAAAAATTGAGAAAACAAAAAACTTGTTCTTTGAGGGGCTGGAATTGTAGCTCTGCGGTAGAGCGCTTGCCTCGCATGTGTGAGGCCCTGGGTTCGATCCTCAGCACCACATACAAAGCAATAAAATAAAGACATTGTGTCCATCTACAACTAAAAAAAATATTTTAAAAACCTGGTTCTTTGAAAAAATAAATAAAATTGATAAACCTCTAGCCACCCTAATGAAAAGAAGGAGAGAGAAAACCTGAATTACTAAAATTAGTGATGAAAAAGGAAATGTCATGACAGACTCTGTTGAAATATAGAGGACAATTAGAAACTATTTTGAAAATTTAGACTCCAGTAAAATAGAAAACTGCAAAGACACCAACTAATTTCTAGAGGCATATGACCTACCCAAACTGAACCAGGAGGACACACAACTTGAACAGATCAATTACAAGCAAGGAAATAGAAGATGCCATCAAAAGCCTGTCAACCAAGAAAAGCCCAGGACCAGACGGATTCTCAGCCGAGTTCTACAAGACCTACAAAGAAGAATTAATACCAATACTCCTCAAACTATTTCATGAAATAGAAAAGGAGAGAACCCTTAGAAACTCATTCTATGATACCAAAACCAGACAGAGACACATCAAAGAAGGAAAATTTCAGACCAATATCCCTAATGAATATAGATGCAAAAATTCTCAATAAAATTTTGGCCAATCACATACAAAAACATATTAAAAAAATAGTGCGCCTTGATCAAGTGGCGTTCATTCCAGGGATGCAAGTTTGGTTCAACATACGGAAATCAATAAATGTAATCCCTCACATCGATAGACTTAAAGAATCATATGATTTTATCAACTGATGCAGAGAAAGCATTTGATGGAATACAGCACCCTTTCATGTTTAAAACTCTAGAAAACTAGGGATAGTAGGAACATACCTCAACATTGTAAAAGCTATCTATGCTAAACCTGAAGATACAGATGTGATTGTTTGGAAAATATTTTTGGGGAACAGATTAATCAAAGTCAATAAATATAGAAAAAAAAAACTGAAAGTGTCATAGATTTATACCCCAAATACTCCAAACCAATTTCTTGTTATAATGGGTAAAGCCTATAAAATCTTCCAAAAAGTTTTTTGTTATTCTTTTGTTTTTCTTTTTTTTTTTTTCTCTTGGTACTGGGGACTGAACTCAGGGCCATTCTACCACTGAGTTACATTTCTAGTTCTTTTTAATTTTTATTTTGAGACAAGGTCTCTCTCTAAGTTACTTAGGACCTTGCTAAGTTGCTGAGGCTGGCTTTGAACTGGAGATCCTCCTGCCTCAGTCTCCTGAGTCACTGAGATTACAGATGTACACCACTTTGCCAAGCTGGCAGTGGCTGCTGCTGCTGCTGCTGCTTCTTTTGTGGTGTTGGGGATTGAAACCAGGTCCTTGTGCATGTGAGGCAAGCACTCTACCAACTGAGCTACATCCCCAGTCCTGCAGGCTGGCTTCTTTTAAATGAAACTTTGGCATATGCTCTGCCATGCAGTTTTGTTTTGTTATTCAAATGTTTCAGACAATAGAGAAAAAGCAAAAAGATTTCAATTCATTCTACAAGGCTAGTATAACCTTGACAACAATATTGGGCAAAGATAAAATGAAAGAAATAATAATAAACATAGATGCAAAAATAACAAATAAAATGTTAGAAAGTCAAATCTTCAGTCATTTAAAAATATGTAGGGAGATATAAAATTGTGAAATTTAGGGCTGGGGTTGTAGCTCAGTGGTAGACTGCTTGCCTTGCATGTGTAAGGCACTGGATTCAACTCTAAGTACCACATAAAAATAAAATAAAGGTATTATATCCATGTATAACTAAAAAAAATTTTAACAAAATTTAAAAAGTTGTGAAATTTATTTCCAATGTAGTTCACTATATTAATAGATAAAAGCAGAAAACCAAAAGTATTTCAATAGATGCAAAAGCCAGTCTGAAAAACATAGTAACTACAGACAGAGGAAACTTGTTTGATGAAGAAGTCAACAGCAAACATCATGCTTAGCAGGCAGGAAGACAATCGGCTTTCCACAGTTTAGAGCAAGAGGAGGAAGGACCAGTCACTACTTCTGTTCACCACTTTGTGATGGGCCCAGCCAACGCAGCAATGTGAAGAAAGCAAACTAAATCTATAGAGGGAAGGGACAAGTATCAGCGTTTCAGATGACATAGTGGTTACTTAAGAAAATGTGAGAATCAAGTAAGAAACTGACAAATAGTCACAAAAAAAGCACACAATAGTATAAGCAGTTACAAGTACAACAAAAATATTGATAACATTGGCAATAATAATGAAAGGAGAATTTAATGAAGAAAAGGATTCTTTTAAAACTCAAAAACCTTAATACCGCCAAATCAAATAGCCAAACAATTTAAACATACATTTCTCAAGAGAAGAAATACAAATGGCCAACAAATACATCAAAAAATATTCAACATTTTTAGCCACCAGGGAAATGCAAAACTACACTGAGATGACATCATCTCCTTCCAGTTACAACAGCAATCATCAAGAAGGTGTATTATAATAAATGCTGTCATGGTATGGGAAAGGAACTCATACATTGTTGGTGGGACTGTAAATTAGCATAAGCACTGTGGGGATCAGTATGGAGGATCCTCAAAGGGCCAGGCACGGAACACCATGTGACCCAGCTGTACCACTCCTTAGTATTTATCCAACATAACTTAAAATCAGCATGCCATAGTGATTAATGCATACCGTTTATAGCAGCACAATTCACAAAAGCCAAGTTATGGAACCAGCTGAAATACCCATCAACAGATGAATGAATTTAAAAAATGTGGTATAAATACACAATGGGGTTTGACTCAGCTATAAAGAATTATGGCATTTGCTGGTAAGTGGATGGAACAGAAGAACATCATGCTAAGTGAAATAAGCCAGACTCAGAAAGTCAAGGGTCAAATATTTTCTCTCATATGTGAAAGTGGGGGGGAGAGAGAGAAAAAGAGAGAGAGGGAGGGGAGAGGAGGGGAAGGGAGGAAAGGAGAGGAGAGGAGGAGAGGTGGGGAGAGAGAGAAGGAGATAGAGGGAGAGAGGGAGGAAGGAAAAGGGATTTCATGAAAGCAGAAGAACAATGAGTAGAGGAAAGAAAGTGAGAGGGAGGGAGGGAGGGAGCAGAAGGTATGGAGAAATACTTAGGAATGAGATCTACCAAATTATGTCACATCCAGTATGAATATACAACAATCTACAATGAATCCAGTGTGTGTGTGCGTGTGTGCGTGCGCGCGTGCGAGTGTGCACATGCTAATTAAAATAATGATAATAAAAGGAATATCAGTAGAGTAGAGCAAGCAGATCAGGAGGAGGGAGGAGAGGGAAATGGGAAGTTCTAGAGAATGAGACTGATCAAATTATCTACTGTGTCTATACAAATATGGCATAATCAATCCCCTTAAGTATAATTATAATGCACCAATAAAAATTTTCTTTAAATAAAAAAACAAAATAAAAAGCTGACCAAGACCCATAAAATATTTAAGAGTATGCATGACAATAAATATGTTGTTTTTCCTATGAAGAACTCTTTAACACTCAAAAACATTATGAATACATGAGTAAGTGCAGACTCGTACTGGTTCTTAGGCAAACTCATTATTATGAAAATACCAGTTCTTTCCAAATTGAACTATAAACTCAATGTAATTTATTTATTTTTTATTTTAAAGATGATCTTGGTCAGTCACTTAGGGCCTCGCTAAGTTGCTAAGGTTGGCTTTGAACTTGCAATCCTCCTGCCTCAGACTCCTGAGCTGCAGGTGTGCACCACCACACCCAGCTAACTCAATGTAATTTAAATCCCAACTGAATTTTAGTGATATCATTATAAGTTGATTCAAAAGTTTATTTGAAGCATGCCTGTAATCCCAGCACTTTGGGAAGCAGAGACAGGAGAATTGCGAGTTCAAAGCCAGCCTCAGCAATGGTGAGGCGCTAAGCAACTCAGTGAGACCCTGTCACTAACTAAAATACAAAAATAGGGCTGTGGCTCAGTAGTCAAGTATCCCTAAGTTCAATGCCTGATACAAAAAACAAAGCAAAACAAAAGTACCTACGAGGATGTGCATAGGTTATATGCAAACAATACACTGTTCTATACAAGGGACTTGAACATCTTCAGATTTTTGGTACAAATCCCCTGCAGATACCAAGGGCCAACTCTGTACATTTGTAAGACACTGATGCTGACCTAGTTTATTGCACATTGTCTTTTGAAACATATGATAAGCTGGACACAGTAATGATCCATTAGCAAGAAATACATGCAATGCTTATTTCTGCTAAAAACAAATCAAAGTTCCATGGAAAACTGTTATTCCAGGCCTGGGTTAAGTCACACAGAGTAATTGGGCAAACAAAAAGAGTACAGGAGAAGTTAGAACAGGATACTACTGATTAAACTTGGGATATTGGCAGCATTAGAAAGGTAACACTGCAATAGATAGAAACACATCAAATAGCAAATCTATGAGCTCATAATAGTACTACAGAATTTGTTTTCAGAGTTACAGTTAGAGGTGCTTGTGGAACCAACTCATAATCTGATACAAATAAAGGGAAAGAATTGAGAGTTTATCCTTCTTTTCCAAACATGATAATGATTTATGGAATAACCACGGCTAACATGTGCCAAAGGAAGGAAAATTGTAGAATATCACCTTGTAGTAATGTTTAACAAAATAATCATTCTAGTCAATAATTATCAATGTCTGCTGAAAGCATTGGGTAAAATATTAGTGGGGACCTTGTCATAGATGGATCAGGCTGATATGTTGTTGGGTGTCCTTGTCGAGACCATTCTAGAACACCTTAGCAAGGCCCACACATCACAGTGGAAAAGAAAATCCATCTTAATAGATGCATAAAGAATTCAAAGAATAATTTTAAAAAGATAAATGAATTCCAAGAGAACATTAAAAAACTGAATGAATTAAGGAAATCACAACAGGATATGAGTGACAAATTCAATAAGGAGAGAGAGATACTGAAAAAAGAACTAAACAGAAATCTTGGAAAAGAAAGACAATAAATAAAACAGTCAGTTGAAAGTCTCTAAAACAGAGTAAATCATGCTGAAGACAATTTCAGAGTTGGAAGACAAAATGGCTGGCCTTGAACATTCTGATAGTATTAGAGAAAAAAAATAAGGAACTATGGTCAGAATATACAAGAACTCTAGGTCAAAATTAAGAGACCAAATTCAAGAATCACTGGAATTAAGGAGGATTATGAGGTGCAGGTTAATGGAATGAGAACCTCTTCAGGGAAATAATAGAAAATTTCCCAAACTTTCAGAATGAGATGAACATCCAGATACAGGACGCATTCAGAACCCCAAATAGACATGATCAAAAAAGGATTTCTCTGTAACACATTATAATTAAAATGCTTAATATACTGAACAAAGATAAAATTTTAAAAGCTTCAAGAGAAAGCTTGCCTCAGATCACATGTAGAGGCAAGCCAATCAGAATTACTTCTTATTTCTAACACAAACTCTAAAATCCTAGAAGTTGGAATGATGTTTTTCAAGACCTGAAAGAAAACAACTGTCAACCAAGATTTCTTTATCTGCAAAGCTATCCCTCAAAATTGAAGGGGGATTAAAAACCTCCTCAAATAAGCAGAAACTAAAAGAACTCATGATTACCAAGCCAGCACTACAGAACTTATTTATTTCTTTTAATTCTACACTGAAGAAATAAAAAACAAACCCTAGAACTCAAAATGAACAAATCTCATTTGAAGATTAGCTAAGCAAACAACAAGCATGAGCAAATTAAACATTGGAAATAAATCAAAATGGAAGGAATTGGTAAACATCTCTCTATAATAATATTGAATGTCAATGGTCACAATTCTCCAATTAAAAGACATAGACTATGGCAGAATACATTAAAAAACAAGACCCACTATATGTTGTTTGCAAGAGATTCACCTTATAAGCAAAGAGAGCCACAGGCTGAATGTTAAAGGATGAAAATTGATAGACCATGCAAATGGAGCCCCAAGACAAGCAGGAGCAGCTAGCTACTCTTTTTTTTTTTTTTTTTTTTTGGTACTAGGTATTGAACTCAGGGGCACTCAACCACTGAGCCACATCCCCAGCCCTATTTTGTGTTTTATGTAGAGACAGGGTCTCACTGAGTTGCTTAGTGCCTCGCCCTTGCTGAGGCTGGCTTGGAACTCGCAATTCTCCTGTCTCAGCCCCCCTAAGTGCTAGGATTACAGGCTTGTGCCATCATGCCTGGCGAGTAGCTACTCTTATAACTGGCAAAAACTTCAAACTGAAATTAATCAGAAAAGAAAGTTGCTTCATACTGGTAAAGGGAACAATGCAACAAGAAGATACAACAATAATGAATATTTATGCCCCAAATGTGGATGCAACTCATTACATAAAAGAGACGCTATTCAAATTAAAGCCTCAGATAGACTCCAGTACAATAAATTTCAACATACCTCTCTCACTGTTAGATAGGTCATCAAGACATAAACTTGGTAAAGACTCTTTGGACCTGAAAAATATTATATACCAAATAGACTTAACAGATATCTATAGAACATTTTGTCCAATCACAGCTGAATACACTTGCTTAGCAACTCATAGAACATTCTCCAAAACTATATTTGCCTGATATGGTGGCATAAACCTGTAATCTCAGTGACTCGGGGAGGCTGAGGCAGGAGGATTGCAAGTTTGAAGCCAATCTCAGCAACTTAGTAAGGCCCCAGGCAACTGAGACTGTCTCAAAATGGAAAATAAAAAGGGCTGGGGAATGTAGCTCAGTGGCAGCGTCCCTGGGTTCAATTCTTAGTACCAAAAACAAACAAACAAACAAACAAACAAAAAATGAAACAAAACCAAATGGACCATATTTTGGGCCACAAGGCTACTTGTAGCAAATACAAAAAAAAAAAAAAAAAAAAAAGGTGTAATTCCTCAAATCTTATCTGATCATAATGAAATTAGAATGAAATTAGAAATCAACATCAAAAAACCCTACAGAAACTATATAAACACATGGAGAATGAATAATACACTTTTGAATGATGAATGGGTGATAGAAGAAATCAAGGGAGAAATTAAAAATTATTAGACTCAAATGATAATACTAATACAAATACTAGAACCTCTAGGTATACTATGAAGGAAGTTCTAAGAGGAAAGATTATGGGTATGAATGCCTACATAAGAAAATCAGAAAGATCCCAAATAAACAACATAATGATGCATCTCAAGGCCCTTGAGAAAGAACAAACCAATTCCAAAACCAGTAGAAGGAAGGTAACAATCAAATACTTATTAGACACAAAAAATACTCAATAAAATATTAGCAAATTGTGTTCAACAACATATTAAGAAGATTGTACATCACAACCAAGTTGGTTTTATCCCAGAGATGCAAGGATGGTTCAGAATATGCAAATCAATAAAAGTAACTCATCACATAAATAGAATTAAGGAAATCACTTAGTCATCTCAATAGATGCAGAGAAAACTTTTGACAAAATTCAGCACCTATTCATGGTAAAAACACTGAAGAAACCAGGGATAAAAGAAACCTACCTCAACTTCATAAAGGCTATTTATGAAAAACTCAAAGCCAACATGATGGTGAATGGGGAAAAAAATGAAAGCATTGCCGGGCGTGGTGGCTCAAGCCTGTAATCCCAGCACTTTGGGAGGCTGAGACAGGACAATCGCGAGTTCAAAGCCAGCCTCAGCAATGGCGAGGCGCTAAAGCAACTCAGTGAGACCCCGTCTCTACATAAAACACAAAATAGGGCTGGGGACCTGGCTCAGGGGTCGAGTGCCCCTGAGTTCAATCCCTGGTACCAAAAAAAAAAAAAAAAAAAAAAAAAGAAAGCATTTCCTTTAAAATCTGGGACAAGACAAGGATGTATACTCTTACCATTCCTATTTAATACAGTGCTAGAAATTATCTCCAGAGCAGTTAGGTAAGAGAAGGAAATGGAATAAAAATAGGAAAGGAAGAAGTCCACTCATCACTGTTTGCAGATGATATAATCCTATACTTAGAAGACTCAAAAAACTCCACCAAAATATTGCTAGAGCTAATAAACAAATTCAGCAAAGTAGCAGATTACAAAATCGACACACAAAATTCAGTAGCTTTCCTACATATCAACAATGAATCTGCTGAGAAAGAAATCAGGAAAATAATCTCATTCACAATAGCCTCAAAAAAACAAAATCAAAAACAAAAGCAAACAAACAAACAAAAAAACCTAGGAATAAATCTATTCAAGGAGGCAAAATACCTCTACAATGCAAACTATAGAACACTAAAAAGAAATTGAAGAGACAAGAAGATGGAAAGACCTCCTATGCTCATGCATAGGCAGAATTAGCATTGATAAAACTGCCATACTACCAAAAGCAATAGAAAGAGCCAATGCAATCCCCATCAAAATACCAATGACATTCTTCAAAGAACTAGGAAAAGAAAAAGTACTAAAAGTACCATTTGGAAAAATGAAAGACCCAGAATAGCCAGAACAATTCTAAGCCAAAAAACGCATTGCTAGAGACATCACAATACCTGATTTCAAATTATACTACATCAAAACAGACACATACACCAATAATGTAGAAGACACAGAAAAAAACCCACACATCTATTCCTTAAAAAAAGTGCCAAAAACATACATTGGAGAAAAAACAGCCTTTTTTATAAATAGTTTTGGGAAAACTGGAGATCCATATGTAGAAGAATGAGACTAGACCCTTATCTCTCACTGCACAAAAATCAACTCAAAATGGACCAAAGACCTAGGAATTAGACCAGAAATTATGCAACTTCTAAGAGAAAACACAGGGTCAACACTCCAGCATATAAGCACAGGCATGGTCTTTCTCATTAGAACCCCTAAAGCTCAGGAAATAATTCTAAGAGTTAATAGGATAGCATCAAATTAAAAAGCTTCTTCACAGAAAAGGAAAAATAAATAAGTATGTGAAGAGAGAACCCATAGAATGGGAGAAAATCTTTGCTAGTTACTCTTCCGACAGAGGACTGATATGCAGAATATATAAAAAAATAAAAAAAATTTTTTTGATATCAAGGATTGAACTCAGGGATGCTTAACCACTGAGCCACATCCCCACCCCTTTTCATATTTTATTTTGAGGCTGGGTCTCTGTGTTACTGAGGCTGGCCTTGAACTTGCAATCCTTCTGTTTCACCCTCTCAAGTCTCTGGAATTATAGGCATGCACCACCATGCCCAGCAGAACTAAAAAATATGAACAAGCCAGGCGTGGTGGCGCAGGCCTGTAATCCCTGAGCTTTGGGAGGCTGAGACAGGAGAATCGTGAGTTCAAAGCCAGCCTCAGCAATGGCGACGTTCTAAGCAACTCAATGAGACCCTGTCTCTACATAAAACACAAAATAGGGCTTGGGATGTGGCTCAGTGGTTGAGTGCCCCTGAGTTCAATCCTCGGTATCAAAATAAATAAATAAATAACAAAAACCCCCTCACAAATAATCCAGTTAATAAATGGACAAATGAATTAAACAGATACTTCACAAAAGAAGAAATATAAATGGCTAAAAATTTAAGAAAAAATGCTTGACATTCCTAGCAATAGGGGAAATGCAAATCAAAACCACACTGAGATTTCATCTTTTTTTTTTTGGTACTGGAGATTAAACTCAGTGGCACTCAACCACTGAGCCACATCCCCAGGCCTATTTTGTGTTTTATGTAGAGACAGGGTCTCACTGAGTTGCTTAGCGCCTCGCCATTGCTGAGGCTGGCTTTGAACTCGCGATCCTCCTGTCTCAGCCTCCCTAAATGCTGGGATTACAGGCTTGTGCCGCCGCACCCAGCTCTGAGATTTCATCTTGCACCAGTCAGAATGGCAGTCATTAAGAATACAAACAATAGGGCTGGGGCTGTAGCTCAGCGGTAGAGCGCTTGCCTAGCATGCATGAGGCCCTGGGTTCGATCCTCAGCACCACATATAAATAATAAATGAATAAAATAAAGATCCATCAACAACTAAAAAAAATTAAAAAAAAAAAAAAAAAGAATACAAACAATAGGGCTGGGATTGTAGCTCAGTGGTAGAGCGCTTGCCTCGCATGCATGAGGCCCTGGGTTCGATCCTCAGCACCCCATACAAAGCATTATTATTTTATAATAAAGACATTGTGTCCATCTACAACTAAAAAAGAAATATTAAAAAAAACAATGATTTAAAAAAAAAAGAATACAAACAATAGTAATCCCAGCACTTTGGGAGGCTGAGACTGGAGAATCGTGAGTTCAAAGCCAGCCTCAGCAATGGCAAGGCACTAAGCAATTCAATGAGACTCTGTCTCTAAATAAAACACAAAATAGGGCTGGGGATGTGGCTCAGTGGTCAAGTACCCCGATTTCAGTCACTGGTACCAAAAAAAAAAAGAGAGAGAGAGAGAATACAAACAAGAATAAATGCTAGAGAAGATAGAATGTGGAGAAAAAGAAACACTTTTACACTGTTGGTGGGGTTTTAAGTTGGTACAACCACTATGGACATCAGTTTGGAGGCTCCTCAACAAACTAAGCATGGAAATACCACATGACCCAGCTATAATTCCTCGAGATTTAACCTGAAGAATTAAAGTCATCTTACTATAGTGATACATGCACACCCATGTTTATAGCAGCACAATTCACAATAGCCAAACTATGGTACTAGCTTGGGTCTCCATCAATGGATTAATGGATAAAGAAAATATGGTATAGGTACACAATGGAGTTTTATTCAGCTATAAAGAAAAATAAAGTATATCATTTGCGGGAAAATGGATAGAACTTGAGACCATCATGTTAAGTGAAGTAAGTCACTCAGAAGGTCAAGGGTCATATGTTTTCTCTCATATGTAGACGCTAGAGAGAAAAAAGGAAAAGAAAGTTGGGGGTGATTGCGTGAAAAGTAAAGGAAGGGAACCAGGGAGAGGAAGGGGCAAACACTGGGAAGTTATATTGGTCAAATTATATTGTTATTATTATGTATGTATTTATATGTAGCAACAAATACCACTATTATGTACAACTATAATGAACCAATAAAAAATAAAGAATAAAACGCACACTTCATTATCCTTCCACAGTAGTCCCCTGTCATCAGAGGGTTTTGCCTTCTTAGATCTTACTTACACATGGTCAATTTGGTTCTGAAATAATAAATGGAAAACTCCAGAAACAAAAAAAGACAGAGAGAAAGAAAGGTCAGTGCACGCGTGTGTACGCTACTTGTCTCTTGCCATGTGATGCCCCGGCCACGTTGGTACTTTGCCAAAAATGCTATCATAAGATCCAGCCTCTTGATCTTAGACTAGAACCATGAGCCAAAGTAAACCTTTCTTATTTATAACATACCCAGTCTGTGGTACTGTGTTACTAGTAACACTAAGTGGACTTATACAGAAAATTGATACCAAGGATTGGGACTGTTACTATAATTGCTACTATGCCACACCTGAGAGTACCCATGTGGACTAGCCAAGCTGTAGGGATGGGCTGACCAGGACCTTGGGCACTGACTGCCACAGGATGCATAGGATGTCAAACTTGGAGCTTTTCATGTCTGCCCTGTTGAGTTTTTTTTGGTCTTGCTTTGGGCTGATTACTCTACTTTCCTGTTTCTCTTTTGGAATAGAAATGTTTATCCTTTTGTTGGGGGCAGTTACCAGAGATTGAACTCAGGGATGATTAACAACTGAGCCAAATCTCCAGCCCTTTTTATATTCTATTTTGAGATAGGGTCTTGTGAAGTTGCTTAAAGCCTTCCTAAGTTGCCAAGGCTGGCTTTGAATTTGCAATCCTCCTGCCTCAGTCTTCAGAGCTGCTGTTTACAGGCATGCGCCACTGCACCAGGCTTGTTCATCCTATTTATGTCCCCCATTTTATCATGGATGTATGTAATTTGTTTTTTATTTTATAGGTGCTCACAGCTGGAAAAAGTTGGTCTTCAGACTCAGAGAAGCCTTTGGACTTGGACTTTGGAGTGATGTTGGCTTAAGTTAAGACTCTGGGACAATTAGGGGTGGAATGAATGCATTAAAAAAACAACAAAACATTGAAGACTGAACCCAGCCATGTGCGTACAGGGCAAATTTTCTAACACTGAGCCATATCCCTGGCCCTTTCTCTTTTATTTTGAGACAAGGACTTGCTAAGTTGCCCAGGCTGGCTTCAAACTTGTGATCTTCCTCCCTCAGCCTCCCAAGTAGCTGGGATCACAGGCATGCATAGTGCCTGGCTGGAATGAATTCATTTTGTATTGTGAGATGAACATGAACTTGGGGACCAGGGGAAGAATGCTGTGGTTTGAGTTTGTTTCCCAAGGGTTTACATGTTGGATATTGTTTCTTAGTGTGGTGATATTGTGAGGTGGTGGACCTTTAAGGGGTGGGGCCTATCCTTAGGTCATTGGGACTCTGTTCTTGAAAGGGATTAAGTAATTTTCATGTTTGTTATAAAAACATCAAGCCTGCCCCTGCCCCCAACTCTGGCTTCCTGTCTGGTCATGAGATCTCTCCCTTTTGTTGGTGCATCCTCCATGATACCATCTGCCATGAGATGAAAGCCAGGGGATTCTTGTCAGAGTTGGTGCTGTGCTGTGCAGCCTTTCAACCTCCCAAACTGAGCTAAACAACCTGTTTTCTTTATAAAGTTACCCAGCTGGCCTCAGGTATTTTATTATAGTCACAAAACAGGCTAATACATTACCAGTTAGAAGAGAATATGAGTAGAGAAGATTGTGAGTACATAACCTACCAAGTTTAGAAATTAAAATTCAATAGAAAAAATGACCACCTTGTCATACAGTCACAACTAAAACCAATGAAACCTTGATTAGATCCTGATTCAAACAAACAGAATGACACTTTTGAAGCACTGTGAAAATGTGCACAGGTTGTGTAGTGGGTGATATTAAGAAATTATTGCTTATTTTGTTGAATGAAGTAAACATGTTGTGGTGTTGTAGATAGATAGATAGATAGATAGATAGATAGATAGATAGATAGATATAAAATTTTTCTCCATCCCCTACAGGGGATTGAATCCAGTGGCACATAACCACTGGGCCACATCTCCAGCCTTTTTTATTTTTTATTTTGAGACAGGGTTTCACAAGATTGCAGAGGGTTTTGCTAAATTGCTGAGGCTTTGAACTTGTGATCCTCCTGCCTCAGCCTCCTAAGCTGCTATTGTGGTTATATTTTTATCAAAATCTTTAATTACATTAGAATTACACATGAAAGCATTTATATGAAATGATGTCTTAGATTTGCTTTAAAATGCTCCATAAAAAGGCAAAAGAATATGGAAAAAACTTTTAATAAATAAGTAATAAAATAAACTATTCAAAAAAAGAAAAGTGGAGATGGGAGGAGAATAGAGAATTAGAAGATGGATTATAGGGTCCCATTATGCTATTCTACTACTTCTGTGAATTTTGGAGGATTTCCACAATACAACTTTATTCTCTTTTTGATCTTGCATCATTTTCTCCCCATGAAGTATTCCTTGCTACAGAGGGGAGTAAAACAACTTCACTTTTTTTTTTTTTTTTTGGTACTGAAGATTGAACTCAGGGGCACTCGACCACGGAGCCACATCCCCAGCCCTATTCTGTGTTTTATGTAGAGACAGGGTCTCACTGAGTTGCTTAGCGCCTCGCTGTTGCTGAGGCTGGCTTTGAACTCACGATCCTCCTGTCTCAGCCTCCCAAAGTGCAGGGATTACAGGCGTGTGTCACAGCGCCTGGCCACAACTTCACTTTTATCACACAGTATCTTTGAAAACAAAGTAAACCAAATTTCTCTGCAGTTTTCCAAAATAAAGAAAAGTTGTCTATCCCAACCCATACCACACATGAGGAGGAATTTTGCTAGGTCAAGAGTCTGTGGCAGGCACAGTGGCACACGCTTAAAATCTCAACAATTGTGGAAGATCACAAATTCAAGGCCAGCCTGAGCAAAAAATTCAAGATCCTATCTTTTTTTTTTTGGTACTGGGGATTGAACTCAGGGGCACTCAACCACTGAGCCACATCCCCAGCCCTATTTTGTGTTTTATGTAGAGACAGGGTCTCACTGAGTTGCTTAGCCCTCGCCATTGCTGAGGCTGGCTTTGAACTCGCGATTGTCCTGTCTCAACCTCCCAAAGTGCTGGGATTACAGACGTGCGCCACCGCCACCGTGTCTGGCTACAAGATCCTATCTTTAAAAAAAAAAAAAAAAAGGTCTGTGGAGCCTGGGCCACCAGGAGTTAACATCCTGTCCCTGACAGCTGAGTGTCCCCACAGCTGCCAGCAATTAGGCTAGCTGGCAGTCCCCTAAGGAAACTCCTGCTGCCTGATTAGGACTAATTGCTAGCCAGCATCTAAGTCCCCAGTTGACAGAAATGGAAATCCGTTAGGGAAAGGCCCACAGGAGAGACTGCCTTCTGGGGAGTGTAAAGAGAAGGGGCTGTTGGGGCTTGCTGAGGTCTCCAGCACAGGGTGGCTACTCCAGGGCACCCTGTCCTGCCACTGTGAAAGGCTTTCAAGGGTTCCTTTGACACCTACAGAGACTATTCTTCCCCCATCATTTTGGTCTAAAACTGAGAGAAGCTTGTTTCTGCCCCGAACGGCAT
The DNA here is from genome assembly GCA_028644305.1 of Xerus rutilus. NCBI lineage: Eukaryota > Metazoa > Chordata > Mammalia > Rodentia > Sciuridae > Xerus > Xerus rutilus. The sequence goes on along the minus strand of CM053407.1, from coordinate 4,498,751 downwards.
TACCACAGTTGTTTCTCAGAGAGTGTGTCATGGGAGCTGGCAGAGACAAGATCAGCACTGAGGAGGCTCGAGATGGCTTCCTGCAGCAGCACGACCTCAGCTGAGCTGCCAGCAGGGTCCTCACCGGGTGTTAGACTGAATGCAGGGACTCACTGGCAGCCACTGAATACACTTCAGGTCTTTGTCAGTAATCTGTGACTGGACACCAGAAAGGAGGGTGTTTTCATAGGAATTAGCTCACCAACTATAGGCTACTTTCTGAGAATGAAAGGATAAGAGTAAGGTGGTTCTTAACACTCAAAGAATCCTAGTCCATGCAAGCTCAAAAACAGAGATTACAGAGTGTCTATTTAAACTGCTTATGAGAATAAAATAGTGTGGATTTCTCCCACCAAATTTTTTCATTTCATTGAAATTCTTGTTAAAACTATCTCTACACACACACATATTTGAGTTTTAAAAAAATTATTTTTGGTACCAAGAATTGAACTCAGGGGCACTTAACTACTGAGCCACACCGCCAGCCCTTTTTAATTTAATTTTCATTTTTTATTTTTTCTTTCCTTTTTTTTTTTTTTGAGACAGGGTCTCGCTAAGTTGCATAGGGCCTCAATAAGTTGCTGAGGCTGGCTTTGAACTTTTGATCCTCCTGCCTCAGCCTCCTGAGTCACTGGAATTATAGGCATGCGCCACTGCACCCAGCAACACTTTTGAATTTTAACCTATTTAGAAAGTCAAGGTTGTTATAATGAGGTTAAAGATTGTATTATTTGAGAAAATGAATCTCTGAGCATACTTTAAACATGTTCCACAAGCTAGACACAAGTCACATAAAAAGTTCCTTACTAATGTTCAGGAATAAAAATGTACTATGTAATCTATATAAAGGTTTCATGAATTCAAACTGTGAATTTGTTTCTCCAGAAATAACACACTTGCTTATAAGAGTTTATGAAAACTAGATCAGAACTTTGTATTCTAAATCAGGTGCATTAAAAATGACCCACCATTCAAGAAAGTCGGGCATTAGTAACTCATTTAAGTTGCTGTGTATGAAAGTAATTGTTAAAAAATACTTTTATTAAAATGTTCTGATTCATATTTTCCCAGAGTAATACTGTACTGTTGTTCAGTTCAGATTTACCATAATTTCAAATGCCAACTGCCACTTTGCAAAGAAACCCTTAAAAATCCCTGGAGGGCTTTCTCTTAGGATATGTGCTGCAGAAGCAGGCACGAAAGACCTGGAACTTGCTGTACTGTTGTGCCTCTGAGGTTACTGGCTACCACACGATTTTTTTTTTTTTTTTTTTTTTTTTTTTAAAGATTTTTTGTAGTTGTTGATGGACACAATGTCTTTATTTTATTGCTTTGTATGTGGTGCTGAGGATCGAACCCAGGGCCTCACGCATGCGAGGCAAGCACTCTACCGCTGAGCCACAATCCCAGCCCACGATTTTTTTTAATATACGTAATTTCATTAAATTGTTTTAAAAAAGCATAAAATGCAACATCCTAACAAATTCAAAATTTACTAATGATACTAATTCCTAACAGTTTGCTGTGCTACCATACACAAGAAATTAAAGAAACCATTAAATATTTAGGAACATTCAACATCAGAAGCTTGAAAATCTAACTGTGTGCAGTAGCCCTTCAAAAAACTGCAACCTGCATTTTTTTTGTTTTATTTATTCTAATTAGGTTTACATGACAGCAGAATGCATTTTGATTCATTGTACACAAAAGGAGCACACTTTTCATTTCTCTGGTTGTACACAATATAGATCTACACCATATGTGCAGTCACACATGAACCCAGGGCATTGTTGTACATTGCATTCCAACATCTTTCCTGCCTCCATGTCCCACCCCCTCCCTTCCCTCTCCTTTGACCAAAGGTTCTCCATTCTTCCCATGCCCCTCCCACATTATGGATCAGCAGCCACTTATCAGAGAGAACATTTGGCCTTTGGTTTTTTGGGACTGGCTTACTTTGCCTAGCATGACGTTCTCCAATTCCATCCATTTACCTGCAGATGCCATAATTTTATTCTCTTGATTGATGAGTAATATTCCATTGTGTATATGTACCACAGTTTCTTTATCCATTCATCTATTGAAGAACATCTAGGTTGGTTCTACAGTTCAGCTATTGTGAATTGAGCTGTTATAAACATTGAAGT